>CM034708.1:54304813-54317350 GCA_020142125.1 Phrynosoma platyrhinos | reverse complement strand
CCATGTTTTTGCATCAGGAATAATTTGGTGGATGTAGAGGTAAAACATGCAAATTCAGAGAAAGGCAAAACAATGTTTTTCTTCTTAAATTTGGACTGAATTTGCATATTTTACCTCGACATCCATCAAAATATTCCAGATGCAAAAACATGGAGACTTCTTAAGGAATCCATTGTTCTTTTAATCCCAACTGCCTGAGGAACTATGATTAAGAAATGAGGGTAATTCTGAACATGGCAGGGATGGGAAGCCTTGAGGACTACAGAAATTGAGCTGCTTTTGACTCCAGCCTCTTAAAAAGAAGCTTTGTGACAGGCGTTTTGCTAGTCATCTGTTCACTGGGACTCTATAATTCCTTTGGAGTACTCAGAATCTGGCAAGAGGCCTTCAAGATCTTTGTAGAAGTACAAGATTGACCTCTACTAGGAATCAAGGAGCCCTGCACACTACACAATTACAGCACTTTGGTTATACTGGATACTACTATGGCTTCATCCTGTGGAATTCTGGAATCTATAGTTTGGTGGGACACTGAAGCTGTCTGGATGAGAATTCTACATAAATTTCCCTAAATTTAGAATCTGAAGAATCCATAGGATCTTGTCACGGTCATTGAAATGGAACTGGGGTGCTATAATTGTAGAAGGGCTCTTGGGCAATGCTGGCCCAAGACATTTGTCTCCCCTCACCAGAGTCTAACTGTCTCCTTGCCTCTGCTAGGCCTAATACTAAAATGTTTTACTGCAACATTTACACACAAGGTCTTGTCTTCACATGTCTTCCAACATTTCACAGATGAAAACCAGGACACTTGTGGTCAAGCAGCATCAAAGTGTGCTCCAGATGGCAAAAGTGATTATATACAAGGTGATGGACAGCCTGTTCCAACTTTCATTAGAGTCTAACAGGCTTAATAGCCTTCTTCCTTAACATAATAGAAAAGTGTCCCTGGTAACTTCTTCAGCACCTTTTTGATGCCACATGAAGGTCTTTTTATTTCACCAAGTCCTTTAAAACAAACTTACATTATTGTTAGTGAGTAGGAGTACTACTAATAGTAGTGTTACCCCAAGACCAAGCCTCCGATCACTCCTCATATTTGATATCAAATTAATATTAAAAGTAATGCTGAGGTGAGTGACCTGGAAAGGTGACCCCAAGGCAGAAACTTGGCCATACAGTATTTGGAAATCCAGTTGGCTTTAGCAAGGGAGTAAGCAAAGCCACCCACCACAATGAGATCACCCAGGCATCAGCATAATCTCTTTTGTCTATGGAGGTAGATGATGGGATTCTGGCCGAAGATAGCTGTGCATACATAGACAAAGGAAACTTCTCTAGAAGAAGAAGATTTCCATTATCTGAGATATTCACGCCAATTGTCTGAATATTTACTCATCTCCTGACCATTCTTTTCTCCTGGAAAATCATTTAGCAGTGTGTTGATTCATTCATTCCGAGATTACTGTCCCAGGATATGATTTTGAGTATATATACTATCACCTAGACCAGGGGTAGGCAACCTTTTTAAGCCGGGGGCCGGTTTGCTGTGCCTCAGACAATTGGGAGTCCAAAGCACCAAAACTAACTAACTAAATAAATAAAATATTTTAAAAATAAATAAATAAATAAAATAAAACAATTATGCATGCACACTCTCTCAGCCCCAGAAAAGCCATGGCAAAACCCCTGTGGAGATTTTGCCAAGAAAACCCCAAGAACAAGTAATAACAATAACCAATATCATCATGGTGGACAGCAGCGGTGGCGGGGGGTGGCGGCAGCAGCGGTGGCGGCAGGACTGGCCTGGGGCTAGTCCAAAGGCCTCGAGGGGCCGCATCCGGCCCCCGGGCCTTAGGTTGCCTACCCCTGACCTAGACAATAGCAATTTGGTCTACTTTGGGACTGGACAGACACTCTGTTCATTCTACTAGACTCCTCCATAAGCCAGCTATTGAGCCATCTCCATTCTGGACACCCACTGATTGGAATTACACATCAGGTATCATATTACGATAGTAAAACTTCTGCTTTTCCCGTTCTCCCACCTTTGCTTCATTAGTTCTTGTGTGTGTGCGCACGCATGAGTTTGTGTTGCTTATTTTATTAATAAAACTACAAAACCTATTTGGAATTGACTCTGGAGTTTTGTGTAATACAGAACCAGTATACAAAGGGTTAAGATCCCAAGGCTGACTGTTTCCCCACCCAAAATATAATTTTATTTGAGCTATTAAATTCCCCTAAAACACATTCAATATTATTTGTGGGTGCCCTCCTGGGACCCAAGCATTTTGGGTAACAGTAGCAGTAAAGAAAGCTTTAAATGCCAGAATTGCTATTCCACTCTCTTTTTTCTACTGAGGGAAGGCTTTTAGGCTTCATTTTATGCTATTTGCATCACATTTTAACAATGTTTTTCATTTTTTTAAGCTTCCAGAGAACCTAAGTTGATGGGTAGACATATAAATATGCAAATATATAAAATTTAAAAGCACTTTCAGTTATTTTGGTTGGTTTCAGCATGAAACTAACTCCTTTCTATTTGCCCCAGTCAGTTAAACATTATTTTGCAGCATGTATACAAAGCTGTGGCAAATCTGGTTGCTGGATTGAGAAACTCATATTATGAGCTGTGGAGCTGTGCTAATCTATATGAGTTACGTGCAGATTAGTAAAATCATTTAAACTCAGTGTGAATACATTTAATAGAGGGGATAAAGCTTCTAGACACTTTTTAAAATAAAATGTATGTGATTATTAAGATTTATACAAGATTGAGATAGAATTTATATTTTTCTGCTCGATTTGGCTAAAATGAAGGATTAGCTGGCTTTTGTTAAGATTCAGGAATACGTGTTCCCAAATGCACATACAATAAAAGAGCACTGTATCATTTATCTATTTGGAATAGGACCTATAAATCAGTATACATCTGATGGGGGGGGGGAATTGTGCACACCATGTGACACATGTGATGTAAGAACCTTCTGCAATTCCTCAAAGACCTTCCAGATACTCCCCAATTGCCAAAACAGTTCCACTCAAAAAAAATGGAGAATTGTCGTTTCAGAGGCATTCAGTGCGTGATTCATAGCCATTTATTAAAATCTAGAAATCACTTTCTAGTCATTCCCAGTTTTTATAAAATAGATAGTGTGGCCTATGACCCCAAGAGGATAGAGTGGCCTATGGATAGAGGATAGAGATAGTGTGGCCTATGACCCCAAGAGGATAGAGATGTGTGGCCCGTAGACCCTCTGTGGTGTCCCACCCATGCCTAAACGAGGGTTCCCAGATTTCAGGACCTAGTCCTCCTTCTCTGTTTCTCAGGGTGCTTTTAGGATGAGAATATCACTATGAATCATAGCAGGGGCCATTTAGTCCAATCCTCTGCCATGCAGGATTACACAACTAAAGCACTCCTGAAAGATGACGATCTAAGCTCAGTTTAAAAACCTTCAAAGAAGGAGACACCACCACTCTCTGAGGCTGTTTGTTCCACTGTCTAGCTGCAAAAATTCTTCCTAACAAATTGATATAGCAATAGCAAGTACATTTCTATACTGCTTATCAGTGCACTTAAGCACTCCCTAAGCAGTTTACAATATGTAAGCTAATTGCCCCCAACAAGCTGGGTACTCATTTTAGAGACCTCAGAAGGATGCAAGCTTGAGATGAGCCTGAGCCCCTGACTGGTATTGAACAACCTTGTGGTTTGTGAGTGAGGGGCTACAGTACAGACATTTAACCACTGCACCACCAGGGCTCTTTAGGGCTCATTCCCACTAGGATTTAACACAAATTGCTGATCGAGTTATATGAACATCGTTCCAACTTGAAACCAGTTCCGATCCTACTGTGCTCGGTTTCAATTGCGATGAAGCGAGGGAAATGCAAAAGAACCGGTCTTTCCTGACACTAGTTTTTGGGCGGTTCTTTTAACAAGACCTGAATCCAAATCGTGTTCATTAAGTGGAAATGATAGGTCAGATTCGCAGCAGGTGGCTGCACTGGTTCTTGCCAGCTTCTCTCAGCCAGTTCCAGTGTTCTGCTGCTGCTTTGGACACAGCCTGCCATCCCCCCAAAGCTGCACCAGCAGTAGGAGGTAGAGGAGTCTCTACTATCTATGACCAGAAATGGAGACAAGAATAGATTTTGTTTCTTTCCACAAGCAAGGAATTCCATACTGTTAACAGTGTTCTCTGACTGGATTATTTCTGCAGTGCGGCTGCAGCCCATGCTTCACACTAAGCTTGTGCTTTCAGGAGGCTCTCCAGAGAAGTATTGGTGTGAAGGTCACAGAGGATATCTATATATGCAGAATTGCAGAATTTTTTATTCCTGGTTGCTGCACTGCCTGAGGCAGGGACCTCACTCTTTCTAATAGACAGGCTGGCCCTGCCTGGTATCTCTTTTAAAAGGGCATCAGAACAATTTACTTAGGTACATGGGGGTGGGTGGTGATCTCGCTTGCTAGGCTTCTCAGCAGTGCCAAATTTAGTACTTTTTTTTTAAAACGCAGGCCTTTCAAATAAAGGATCTGTTTATCTAAGCACACTGTTGATGTTTTAATGTGTTGTGTCACATTAATTGCTTGATTTTATAATGTTCTGTTTTAAATTGCACTGTTATATTTCACACTGCCCTGGGAAAATAAATGTATCCTGAAAGTGGGCATAAATACTGTAAATGCATAAAAATTGGCAATGGAAGCCTTTTGACTATTAGTGGTATCTTCAGAAGGAGTTGTCATTGTTGTGGCATGCTTTCAAGTTGGCTCCAACTTATAATGACCCTATCATGGTGTTTTCTTGGCAATATTTATTCAAAGGAGGTTTGCCGTTGTCTTCCTCTTAGACTAAGAAAATGACTTGCCCAAGGTCACCAAATGGAACTTCTAAGACTGAGCAGAGATTTGAACCCTGCTCTATCAGAGTCCTAATCCAGCACTGAAACCACTACACCACACTGGCTTTAACTATAACAAAACATTAAGTAATTAATGACTGTCTGCCCTTTTATGACACCTTTTTCCTAAGATCTCTGCTTAATGACAGTGCAGGCCCTAATGCAATGCCCTGAACAATCTGGAACCCTCCATGACACTGACTCTGGAAGCAGTGAGAATCTGTTGTTTATTCTATGTATTCTGTCCTATTAATTAGCCATTGCTAATGGCTAGCCAACACCAACCCTTAACGTTCATGCCATATGAAATATAATAATTTGTCCACCATAATTTTGTATTCCCTTCTTTGTATGAATGAATTCAGCAGGACATCTGTACCAGCAGAATTGATCACCAGGGTATCAGAAAACTTGATGGTGACACTTTTTTAAAAAAAAAATTAATATTCTGCCTTCCTCCTGATATGGGATCCTAGTGCTGGCCTACCTAGTGCATGGAAAAGCTACTTTGAGGGGACCACAGCTCCCAGAATCCCCTGGCCACTATACCTAGTGGATTATGAGAGTTATAGTCCAAATAGTAACATTTCTGAGTTCTGGCTCTGCCAGTAGACCCTGTTCTCTGCTTGCAAAAGAGCTTTTTCACTTCTTCCTATGGCTCCCCTAGCTAGTTCTTTAGAGATGATAAGGATACTCCATCATTTTTATGTATTATTATTTCAAAGATTTATACATTATTTACAAAAACAAGATAACACACAGATGCCAGGTTTATTATCCTAGCTTTTAATGAACAGGGATTTATGAGTCTTTACCTGCTTCCTGGTTTAGATCTCTGACACTTGTTGTTCTGCTGTTTTATTGATTAAATGTTATCATTTTTATTACTCTTTCACTGTTTTGTTAATGTATTGTAGTTTAAGCTGCCTCGGGTATTTTAACTGAAAAGCACAATATACCTTTTAAGATAAATAAATACACCAATACGTTTTGTGGCCTTTGCATATTATTTATTGGGTTATTTTGTTGGGTTTACAGCTGCAGGAGTCAAGATACATCTGGAATAAGAAAGGTTTATCTGTTCCTATCTCTTCAGACCCGGACATATTATTCAAGTCCTTGCATCTATCATTTTCTGTGAAATCCAAAGCAAAGGAAGAGATGATATGAAATACATGCTTGTAAGGATACACTCGCATATCTTTTGATTAGTAAAAAGATGTTTACCAAGGCTCTACAGCTGTTTTCAATATCCTATTATGCCCAAGGCAAAGGGATGGCTGACACATACATTGGCTGCTGCAGATTATATCATGGCTTTTCCTTCAGCCTTTAGCAGTACAACATAAAAGGGGGCAAAATGGAATCAACTGAAATAGAAAAAAGACAAAAAAATTAAGTCATTGTAAAGTTAAGTCGTAGTACATGTAATTAATGAAAGCTCTCTGTCTTTCACCAGAATTTAACTGAACTTCTATTTTTTTTTTTTTTTTTTAAGACCATCACTCCCAATCTCAGATCTGTACCGGGGGCGGTGGGGCGAGGTTTAATATCAATAACTTCCCAGTAGACTTGAAGAAAAGATAAGGTGATGTTGAAAAGAAAGAGGGGAAAAACCCTGAAACAGTTGATGAAAATAATGCCTCGGTGATTTACACTATCTGATGACCTCAACCTTGTATTTTTCCATTCCCAAAACTCTCTGGAATTTGAATTTCATTGCCTTAATGACAATGGAGAGCTTGCAAATTATGCTGGTAATGATTCAAGTATGTTGTGTGTCATGCCATTTGTAATGAGTACGCAGAAGATTTTAAAGAATCTGTCTGGGGATGTTATTATTTCTAGCTTTTAAGAACATTGGGTTACAGGTGATAAATGGAAAGAATCACGCCACAAAGCATCCTACTCATGCTTAGCCTATCAGTTTTTGTGGCAAACAAGAATTGGTTCCCACTTATTCCACCTAATAGTGAAGGGAAGAGAGACTGAAAATTCTTTTCTCTGTCTCACCAATTCATAAGGCCAGTTCACTCATTGCAGTCGAATAATGGGATGGATCATCCATGTAACGTTCAAGAAGCATTGAAAGAGACTGCATGACGAGTGCCATTGTGGAAGTTACTGGTGCCAGTCTCCACTGAGTACAATTTATGCTTGCCTATTCAGAAGGAAGCCCCACTGAGTTCCATGGGACTAGGAATATATCTAATCTGTAGAATTGTAGTAGTAGAATTGTAGTAGAATTGCTGCTATCATGGCTGTATCCTACAAAATCCTGGGATTTGTGGTTTACTACTTAGATTGTTGTTGTATTGGCCTTTGCAGACTGCCAAAAATAGTGCAAATTGAGGCCACTTTAACTGCCCTGACTCTTGGCCTCGGCAGACGACTAATAAAGTCATCTCCAAGGCCTGGAAGAGGAGGGGCAGCCGCACGTGCAGCGCCCCTTCCTCTTCCCGAGGTTGCCCTCGGAGCTGCCGGCCCTCCACACGGCTGGCGCTCCGGAGGCAACTTCCCGCCGCAGCGTCCTCACACACTGCGGCAGAAAATGCAGGGAAAGTGCACCCTATGCTTTTAGGGTGCACTTTCCCTGTCTTCTAAAAGGAGCACCAATTTGGCGCTCCTTTCAGGGACGCCGCAGGAGCGCCACGGTGCAGAGGCTGCGGTCCCACGGCGCTCTGTCCGGCGGCGTCCTGGAAGCACTCGTGTGCTTCCCCCCTCAGTGCTAGGGAATCATGGGAACTGTATTTTATTGTGGCACCAGAGCTCTCTGACAGAGAAGGCTCAATGTCTCAGAAAAAAAGTAATTCCCATGATGTGTGTGTTGTGTGGAGGGATGCATGTGTGGGAGCTGCATCCGAAAGAGAGGGAGGAAGGAAAGGAGGGGTTGGCAGCCACCAGTGGCTGCATCGCAGGCGGATCCTGGCAAGACACACACACATAGAGGGACAGTTCAACAGGAGAGAGAGCATCCGCACTGCAGAAATAAACCAGTTTGGCACTGCTTGGACTTCCTTGGGAGGAATGAAGGAAGGGATGAGGGCTGTGTGTTTTGTAAAGAAACCACGGAGCAGGTGGGGAAACCGGCTAAATATTGGGGATCTGGGGAGCAGGAAAGAGGCTTCCTGGGGCTAGGGGTAGAGGAAGTCAAAGGATGATGGTTTTCTTCATCCTTTGATGAAGGAGAAAGCAGAGAATGTTTGACAGCCAAGCAAACCAGGAAGTGAAAGCAGCCCCACAGGACCATGGGAAATGGGAAGAAGCTTTAAAGGAGATTTGTTTGTGCAAATATGAATTTCACATTACAGTAAATTACTGTAATATCACAAATACGTTTCCTCTAAACTCCTGAAAATAAAAAGATCTCGGATAATACCACTTTGTGACCACTTTAATGTCAGGTTCTGTGCGACGGTGTGTGAAATCGTGAGGCGTAAGTGCGCTTTTTTGGGGGGGATTTGTGTGGGATAAACTATAGATTTCCCCCGTGTGATAATGTCCATAGCCAGATGTTTTCCTGTAGCTGGACACACTGCAACAGGCATTGGCGGATGTCCTTGCAATGTGTCCAGCTACAGGAAAGTATCTGGCTGCATTTCTGCTGATCCCTCCACTCTCCACTGCCATAGAAATGGCCATGATGAGGGGCACTGCATCACATAAAAGGTGATGATTTGGGTCATTGCACAGTCAGTAAAGATTTCCAACTGCATACAAACAAAAAAGGGGATTACAACAACATAACTCATGTCCTTCGACTTTCACTCTTTTAACTCACTAACAGAATGTCTGCTGATTAAAAAACAACAACCAAACAACAAAACCAATTTGGGGAATCTATGTATTCAGAGTGAGGTGCTTTTATGTCCCAGCTAATAAACTGGGATAGTTTATTAACATGGTTCTCAAGGTGCTTGTCCCTGCCATCACCATGAAACAAGATCCAGGGGGCCCAGCTTTCTTTGGAACCACACTCATGTTTGTGTCATGTAAACATTTTACAGTGGGCCCTTGGTATCCTCTGGGGTTTAGTTCTAGGACTCTCCATGGGTACCAAAATCTGTGGGTGCTCAAGTCCCATTGTATACAATGGCATAGTAAAATGGTATCCCTTGTATACAATGGCAAAATCAAGGGTTGATTTTTGGAATTTATAATTAAAAAAAACATTTTCAAGCCATGGATGCTTGAATCCATGGATAAAGAATCCGTAGATTCAGAGGTCTAATTGTACTACTCCATGAGCAAATTTGGCAAAAGTTTCTCCTTTCTTTGGCCTCAAACTCCCCAAATCAAAGGTCATGCTGGTTGGGGACTGGAATCCAAAATGGGCAAAATGTCCTCCACAATGCTTATGTTAATTTTTGTGTTGGTTCTTCTCTCATACTTGAGAAGGAATGTCTCCCTGACAAGGCTCACCCAAACCATTTTGCTGCCTGATGTAGTGCAGTAAATGAACCCCACCCCCGAAGCAGAAAATCCTACAGAGTATTTTCCTCCTCCCTGAAAACAGAAATATAATAACAAGAAACCAATTTGTGATATTCCAAGTCGTCATGCTGCCTAATGGAAGGGTTTCCCTTTCTCTTGGAGGATATCTACATGCATATGAATCATCAAAGAATAACACATACAGTGGTACCTCTACTTACGAAATTAATTCGTTCCGACAGCCATTTCATAAGTAGAAAATTTTGTAAGTAGAAGCAAATTTAACATTGAAATGCCCTAATCCGTTCCAGGCCTCCAGATTCAAGCTACAACTCAATACAAATATATAATACAGAGTTATTTCGTTAAGTACCTCTAATGCAAACATGTTACCAAAAATATCAGAAGCCAAAAATACAGTCCTGGAGATCAAAAGCCAACAATATCAGAAGCCAAAAATACAGTCCTGAAGATCAGAAGCCACAAATATCAGAAGCCAAAAAGCCACAAGCCACAAGCCCTACCTTCCTGGATCTCAGAAGCCACCACATTTCACTAGCCACACTTCCTCTCCTCTTTCGCAAGCCCAAACAGTGCTGCCTAGCTGAATTTCACTAGGCAAACACTTCCTCTTTCGCTAGCCAATGCAGTGCTGCTTTGCTAGATTTCGCTAACCAATGGCATGCCACGAAATTCGGAGAGCAGCTCATTCACGCCAATTTCGTAAGTTGGAATGCTTTCTTAAGTTGAAGCAAATTTTTTCAGGAGGCGCAATTCGAAAGTCAAATTTTTCGGTAGAAGAAGCATTCGTAAGTAGAGGTACCACTGTATATGCTTTTTGCTTCAGAATTCCTGTTTCACTTATATGCTAACTGAAATGAATTGATTAATTATCCTGTAAGTCATATGATTAATCAACTAAGGCATACTTCTATAATTAATTAATATGTATACCTCCCTTCATCAATCTCAGTGTGGATTGTAGTTAGATATTACCACAAAATATAATTGCATAAATCAAACACTGCTAAATAAATGCAGGTACTTTTGGAATTCCCACAACATTCAGTCCAAGTCTGACAGGAGAATGAATAGCTCTATTGACGTGTTAAAAATACATCTTCCATTTTCCTCAGATCTTTAAAACACACACATACACACAAAATTTGTTTCACTTGGAATGCCTGAAAGAATAAACTTATCTTATGCTGGTGCCTAAGTAACAACAACACAGGTGCCAAATGAATTCCCCCCCCCCAAAAGGAATTCCATAACTGGTGTACCACTGATGAAAAAGCCCTCCCTCTAAGAAAATAGCTCATTGCTACCAAGTCAAACTGAGTCTGAATTCAATTATTTTTCCAAATACAGATCTTACCAAAAACTTTTGTTTACTTAAGGTACAGCTGTAAATTCTCCCCCACTCCCATTTTCCTTCAAGCATATAATGCATAAGGTTCGTGGTACAAAAAATGAGCAAATTATTTGGCACTCAAGTCAGAAAATGCTTTCAGCTATCTTTCTCTCTCTAGTTGTAAAAATACAATAATATTTAGTTAGTTATTTTTTTAGAATATTTTTAACACACCCCATACTGTAAGATCTCAGAGTGGCTTTTGGTAAGATCAGTTGAACAATTTAAAATGTAGAATAATAAGACAAAGAAATTTAAAACAATTTCAATAATTCTAAAAATACATCAAACAATTGCATAGTTTTAAAAGTCAAAGTTAATATAAAACCAGACCTGTATTATCCATGGGGTGAAGTCATTAAGCCCCCAAAGCTTTTATAAAATGTTAAACTTGGTGCCAAGCAATGGACATTTCACAATTGAAAAGATTCTCCCCCAGGTCCTCACACAGTGTATTGTTCCCACACTTGGGAGACAGGCTGCTTCTGCACTGCAGAAATAATCCAGTTTGACACCACTTTAATGCTCAATGACATGGCTCAGTATTGTGAATTCTGGGAAGTATAGTTTTGTGAGACATTTAGCCTTCTCTGTCAGAGAGCTCTGGTGCCACAACAAACTGCAAATCCCAGAATACCATAGCATTAAGCCACGACAATTAAAATGGTGTGAAGCTGGATTAGTTCTGCAGTGTGGATGCAGCCAGGGGGGAGAGGACCTTGTAGCAGACCTCAGTTCTTGGGGAGAGGCACTCCTTTAATTATCAAGGTCCCAAACCATTTAGGATTTGTTTAGTGTGTGTATACACACACTTTATAGAATTAAATTAAATGAACGCTATAGAATTAAATTAAATTAAATGAACTAAAAAAATGAAACAGGTAAATTTATCACTCTTTTATAACAGACAGTGCAAAATTTCTTAGATGGATGCAAAACGCTTTTGTGTATACAGTTTGGTTTAGTTTATGTTTTTACCAAGTGCATCACCTTAAATTATTTTTCTCCCATGACATTTCTTTTTAGTTCTACAGTACTCTCTGTCTAAGAACCATTGTATCTTGTCCACTGGAAAAGAAAGTTCTGAGATACATTTAGCCTCCATGTTTTCAGAAATGTATCAGCCATTATTTCTTTCTCCCAAAGTGCTAGGTACAATCTGATACTTGCAACGCCTGCTGGTAGCAACTAAATTATTCAGTGCAATCACCATTTTGAAACCAAGTCTAAAATTGCATCAGACCTCAGATCCATAATACTAGGTCTAAACTTTGGATGTTTGTGTTGCTTCGTGTTGCTTCACCCATCCTCTGCTTTTTGCAACGTTTCTGGAAAATGCTTCCATAAACTGTTGAGGCATTTTGGTTGGTCCTAATAAGATATGAGACAGCCAGCATGGTGTAGAGTTTTGAGCACTGGACTACAACTCTGGAGATCAGAATTCAAATCCCAATTTGGCCATGGAAACTGACTGGATGACCTTGAATGAGTCACACACTCTCAGTCTCAGAGGAAGGCAAAGACAAACTCCCCTCTAAACAAATCTTGCCAAGGTAACTCCATGATGGGCTTGCTTTAGGGTTGTCATACATCAGAAAGAACTTAAAGGCATACGACAATAAGCTATGAATTAATTTTCTCATTTATGGATGTGTTGTTGCTGCATAATGAACAAAGATAAGACTCAATGTCCATAATTCCTCCTTTTTTGTCAATCTCTGCTGTGTTAAAACAAAATCTTGTATGATCATACAACTTTGGGGAGAAGCAGACGACGG
>CM034708.1:54261906-54284578 GCA_020142125.1 Phrynosoma platyrhinos | reverse complement strand
AGAGGAAGGAACGGAACCAGTGCAAAGCAGTGCCTCCGATTCCCAGCCCCCTCAGATGGTCCAAGAGGATGTTGTGATCAATTGTATCAAAGGCCACTGAGAGGTCTAAGGGCACCAGCAGGGCCACACTACCCCTGCCGATGCTCAAATGCATGTCATCAGTCAAGGCAACCATGGCAGTCTCAAGTCCAAATCCTGTCCTAAATCCAGTTTGAAATGCATCTAGATAATTGGTTTCATCCAAGACAGCTTGGAGTTGAAGAGCAACCACCCTCTCAATCACTTTGCTCAGAAATGGTAACAACGAGACCGGTCTATAGTTATTCATATCCAGGGGGTCTAGGGAGGGCTTTTTCAGAAGCGGCCTAACCACTGCTTCCTTTAAACAACATGGAACAAAGCCCTTTCTGAGGGATGCGTTGATGATGTCCTTAAGGAACACCGTCAACGCATCCCCTCCCTGGACAATCAGCCATGAAGGGAAAGGATCAAGGGGTTAGGTTGTTTTCCTTACTCTGCCAAGGAGCTTGTCCACGTCATCAGTACTCACAGGTTGAAGCTGATCCAGTATAATTTCATCAACGGAGTTATTGGACACCTTATTAATAGATTCTGTCATAACATTTGCGTCTAAGTCGGCTCTTATCCGAGAGATTTTATCTGCAAAGAAGTTGTTAAACACATCACAGCAGGCTGTTATCAGGTTAAGTAGAGGGTTCTGTGCAGGTGGAACCTGTGTTAGCTCCCTCACCAGCCTAAACAGCTCTGCTGGATGGGACTCTGCAGACACAATACGTGCAGAGGAGAAAAATTTCTGCGCTGCATGTATTGCTTCTTGATAGGAATCAAGGAAATTCCTATGACAAGTCTTATCGGATAAGAGTCAAGTCTTCCGCCAGATGCGTTCTAGTCATTGTCCAGCCTGCTTCATCTTCCTAAGCTCCTCCGTATACCACGGCTTACGGTTTGGAGCGGGCTGAAAAGGACTCTTGGGAGCGATTGTGTCGATAGCCTTGGTGAGATCGGTGTTCCAAGTATTAACCAAAGCTTCGACAGAATCACTGGCACTCCCAACCATTAAACCGTCCAAGGCTTTCTAGAATCCAATTGGTTCCATTAGCTTTCGAGGGCGGACCATTCTAATGGGTCCACCACCCCCGGTGGGGCAGATAGTGGCTCTTAGCTCCATCTTAACCAGGAAATGATCCATCCATAATAGTGTGGAGGTTTTAGTAACCTCCACCCATGGACATTCCTATTCCGTACTAAAGACCACATCAAGAGTATGACCTGCACAGTGAGTAGGCCCACCAACCAATTGAGATAGGCCCATGTTTGTCATGGAATCCATGAACTCCCAAGCTGTACCTGTGAGAGTTGACAGACTGGTCTCAAAAGGGATGTTGAAGTCACCCAAGACTAAAAGTCTGGGCGACTCCAACAGCAACTCTGAGACCAGCTGTGTCAGCTCGGTTAGGGAGTCTGCTAGACGACTGGGTGGTCAGTATACTAGCAGAATCCCCAAACTATCCCTGGTCCAAGCTCAGACATCAGTTGTCCAAGCTCAGACATCAGAAGGGCTGCCAGACCCAGAAAAACACAGAGGAATGAAGTCAAGCAATCACCCAAAGGGAAGATATTTTTACCATACATCAGAGGAGTCACAGACAGAATAGGAAAAATGGTGAGGAAACACAACCTCTAAATGGTTTACAAACCGACCAAGAAAATCCAACAAATGCTGCGCTCAGCGAAGGGAGACCCTCTCACAGGAAAGAAGAAACCCTTAAAATAAACAAGATTTTGCTACCAGTCCTGCAAAATAGAAAAATCGACACTCACCAAATGCAAACGAGAAACCACCCAGGGTCAGGGGGTTTCCCTGCAGACAATGATCACCAATTAGCAGACACCAATTCTCGTTTGCATATCCTTCCACCCTGAGGCCCTGCCATCAACAACAGAACAATACACAGTTTACATGGGAATCACTCCACCCTACTCAGGGTCTCACAGTATATACATACCCACTCTCTTCCATTCCAGTATTCTCTGAAGATGCCAGCCACAGATACTGGCGAAATGTCAGAAAGAAACTCTTCTAGAACATGGCCACACAGCCCAAAAAAATGACAAAAATTATGGATGCCAGCTGTGAAAGCCTTCAACTTCACATGATAAACCTCTCAGATGTCCAAGTGCTCAGGGGTGGAGGATAAAAATAAGGGCTTTCCCCCCAAATAAGAATTCTGCTTTCCCAATGAAATTTGCCTTCATCTTTCAAATTTTTAGCATGGCAGTAATTTAAAACTTCTATTGAGCTTTTACAAATACAGTTTAGGCATCCAAAAGGAATGGGGCAGGCCAAGTTGCCAAGGGACTGAAAACAGTAAATACAGGAGTTGTTGGTGTGAACAATTTTCAGTATGTGTTACTCTTGGTAATACTAGAAATAAGGTGACTGAAGAAAAATTTAATTGGAAGGGCAGAATTCATATTTGAGGGTAATGGTCTCATTCTCTCTCCCCCCCATAGCTATACACCTGTGGGTATTTCATGTGAAGTGCATATTTTTCCATAACAAGTATTGATAAAAACGGCATTTTTTCACCTCCCAGGACTCTTGAATCCAATGAAATTTCATTCCATCCCTGTTAGGAAGCTTTTCTATCATTTTAACTTCTCTCTCTACACATAATAATGGGCAGTGAATAGAGTTAAGCTTGATAGTTCTGCATTTCATTCTACTAAGGGGTTATTCAAACTGTAAAAATAATCCAGGATGAATCCGGGTTGAATCTCCATTGTCCACATGTACCCCAAATACACTCAATTAAGTTTTTCTGTGGAGGCTGCCAAAAACTCAACTTAATCTGGGATAATTGATATTGGGGGTTTCCCTGTTGTTGTTTTTTAAAGATCTGCATCATTGGTAGAGGGAATAACCAATGCAAACAGACTCAGATAAACTCAGGATAAAACACTGCATGTCTTGAACATGTTCTGAAAGCATGTGCTTCGTCGATTCCATCTTTATTCGAATGCTTGAACATGTGAGCAACCAAACTTGAAGAGATGTGCATTGCTGTAGTTCCATAGTGTGAATAGCAAACCTGGAATGCATGCATGAGATGATTCACATCATTGAGCTAAAAAAAAGATGTTTGAATGACCTCTGAGGTTCTCAGCACCCTCCGTCCTTGAATGGCTGCCACAGAAAGCTGCCTCTATCCATGCAGAACATGGAAAACCAAAAGTATTAAACTGAAGGCAACCCAGAATATGGATGGAAACTCAACCCCACTCGTTCCCTTGGCATGTAGAGATTGTACTCTAAAGTGACCAAACAGGCTTAAATGAAATCAACATTAATCTAGTTCATTACAATGCTCTATAAACACCTTACAAAGTGTTATCTCAAGCCAGAATTATATATCTACAAGTGTGACTGAGGAACCCAAACATTCTTACTTAAGTAGGCCAGTGTATTTACTGTGCTTTCCCACTATAGACTGTTCCAGCTGGGAATAGCTCTCCCAGGTCTCAGGCAGAGATCTAGCCCATCATTACCAGGTTATTATTTTAACCAGAGATGCTACAGGATAAATCTGGGACCTTGTGCATTCTACAGCCAAGCTAAAATTTCCTCCAAGCGGTGTTAATTTTAAACCTGTAAAAAATCACCTGGAGCTGCTTGGCCAATATTTGCTTGATTAATTGTTAATGGGAATTGGTTTGGCTACTGATTTTCAAGTGTCCAAATTGGGTCATTATCTGTGCCTCATTGAACATCCAATTAAAAGTGAAATGGAAACAGCAGCCATTTTGCCCTCCAGATTAACATCCAAATCAAAAGCAGATGCTTTGAGCATGAGACTCAAATAATATATGAACTCAAAGCCTGGTTCACACGTGAGAGAGGCAGAAAGAACCATATTCTCTTTTGATAATATGATGGGGTCATCAGTATGAAACAATATTTTCCTTTCTAGGTCATGTTTCATCTCTCTTTTTCTTTCAACTAAGATCTTTCTGTGTGAGGCAGAAAAGCACAGCTATAAAATAATGTTACAAACAAATGGAGCTAGGACATGAAACTAAACACCCAGCTATCCCTGGGGTGGGATGGGGATCAATGCTGCCAGGGCCTCTGAGGGACAGTGCCTTTGTGATGACAACATAGCAACAGGTTTTTTAGAAATGGGTTAGTCCCTTCTTCTCCCTGAGCTGGCAGACAACAACGCATTCGGGCTGTAATAATTTATGCACTTACCTGGGAATAATTCCAGATGGAATGTAGTTCGGGGGACTGTTATGTATTGTATGCTTCTCTATTTATCATTACATCCATAAAGATGTCAGTGACTAGCATCTTGTTTTGCTCTTAGAAGGGTGAAGATAGCTAAGCTCCTGCAATTTTAGACCCCATGTGTACATCTCTGCCCTTTCTGTCTGTGCTTTTTATGTGTTTGCTGCCTTTGGCTCATTTGTAATCAGATACTTGGGGGGTCTGGTCAACTCTCCCCAAGGCTTTTGAACAGTGATTTTAAAATGAACTTTGATTAGCTTACACCCAGTGCCTTCATGCTGTGTTTTTGTGTGTGTGCTGTTGCACTGAGTTCTCAGTCTGGCACCAAGCCTAGATGAGCAGCTGAGATCTGAAGTGAATCAGATGCAAAGTCTTGTCAGACTTCAAATCTCACGAGACTGCTTGAGGCTTGCAGGTTCGGTGGTCTTCAGCCAGACCTTCAATGCAATTCATGCTCCCACCCTTGGTACCATTATGTTCTCCCATTTCATATGGGCTTTGGAGCAGGGCTACTCACCTTCCCATTACTACTCATGGACAGATACTTTACACTGCTTTGTGACAACTGCTAGGTATGAAAGAGCATAGGAGACATCAGGAATGAATTGAATTATTAGGAGGGAAGCCCTGGGGCTGCTGGATGGTTAATGGAAGAATGGCTAACCTGAAGTTTGGGCATCTACAAGGCATCTCTCCTCTGAAAAGCTGCTTTTGCTCACCTCACAGACTAAAAGCAGCAAACATTGCCAGATGCTACTAGACCCCTGTTGCTTAATGCCCTGCTTGAGCATGTGCTGGTCTGGAAACCATGGAGCCCAATGTCTCTTCCCTCCCTTTCCTTACACATTGTTTGCAACAGAAGGAATTGCATTTAAATGTATCTGACTTGTACATGTTGTATTACAGTTGTGGCCATCCCACTTAACCTATACCTTGGTGTCCAGCCTCTCCATTTTGGTGCAGCTTAGAATCCTGTCATGTTTACATCCATGGCATGGAGTCTGTCTTTCTGCCACTCTCCCCCCACCCTCTGGGCCACTCTCATTCCCTCCCACCTTTTCTATCTCCCTATCTTCCTTTCTCTCTCATCCTGCCCAGTCTTTCCCTCCCACTCCTGCCCAACAATAAGTGCTGAGAAGTTTTTGGTTAGCACACAAGGGAAAGAGAATTGCTCTTTGTGCCCTGTCCAAAATGGGACGTATGTGTGCATACACTGCAGTTAATGTGCATATCAATTACTAGCAGAATGAAGACCCTTGTGTGGTTTCTGGAAATAGCTCTGTATTGAAGAGATCAAGCTGCCCAAGTGAGTATTGCTGGAAGCAACTTATCAGGGCCTGGAAAAGTTATGTTTTTGACCACAACCCACAGAATTTAGTTGAGGGATTCTGGGAATATCTTTTTCAGGTCCTCACTATTCTCTCCAATGCTGTAACTAATGTAATGGGTGTGTATCAGTGGCATCACTATGGGGGTGCAGGGGTAAGACCTGCAGCAGGTGACACCCCAGAAGAGGAGGGACACCTGGTTGGGCCCTCCTTTGGCTGCAGGGTGAGAAGGGCCAGGCAGGCCTCTCCTGAGTGTGCTGAGGCAGTGCCAGTCCCCTCATGAGGAGGCTGGCACCACAGCAGCACAGGAGAGGGCTGAGCAGTCCCCGCCTGACTCTGCTGTGACAATGCCAGTCTCCTCATGAGGAGGCCAGCACAGCAGCAGTGAAGGAGAATGCCAAGCACTCTCTCTTGACTTTGCTGCAGCAGTTCCAGTTGCCTCATGAGCAGGCCAACATGGTGGCAGTGAAGGAGAAGGCCAAGCACCCCCTTTTGGACACCCCCAGCAGCCCCTTGCCCCCTGGCAGCCCCCCCTGTACTGGGGGGCATCAGGGGTGAGGATGCCGCTGGTGTGTATGTGTATTAAGATACAAGTATGGATGTTATGCTCATGATAAGAGAGCTTTTTAAGATGTGTTTCTGTTTTGAATACTAAGTGACCTGAATTCCTATGAATAAACCTATTTATTATTCATGATATTTTAAGAGTCAGTAGATGCAAACCATCTGCATTGGTCTACCACATGCTTAATGCTCCATCACCTCTTTGATGGGGAAAAAATTAAAGCAAGAAATGTGTTTGCCACTCTTGGAGGCCCCAGGACTGGTGGTTTTAAAAAGCGACACCTCCCAATCCTGATAAACACAAACACATACAGGCACATAAAAAATGCAGAAATTTAAACCAGAAACTGACCATCTAGATGTGTGGGATTCTCTCCCCTATTTCCTTTCATTTATTTTTTGCCATTTGGGGGCTTGGTATGGGTTGTGGTGGATGTTTTGACATGTTCTCCGAGATCTCCCTGCAGTATCTGCCAGCTGCCAGAAAAGACAAAAGGGGTGTGCATGGAGAAGTCCTGTGTTGAGTTGTGCCAGATTCAACTATTTATTCCCCATGGAAACAGTCACTAGGCTGGCACAAAGGTAAGCAAGGGAGAGGGTAGATGTAAATAATTTCCAGCATCCCTAGGCTGGAAGGGAGTTTGATTTAGCACAGGTTCAGTTTGCCTGGTAAGGACTCAATTCTTGATCAGTTGGGGATTGTGTCCTTAATCATCAACAATGGACTGCTGACTAAATTATCATTCTAGCTTCTCATCCAAAGCAGAGTAAAAAAAATCTTTGAGACCATTCACACATCAAGCCATTCATTTACTTCCATGTTGATTTTTAAAAGGAACCTTTAAAACACTTTAGCGATTGTGGGGCAGTTTCTTGGTGACATCTCCAGGACCAACCAGTTATCACTCTACCTACCATGTTTCTGTTTACAGCTTGCAAAATTAGACAGATGTTTTTGTTCTGTTTTCAAAGCTCAATACTGGAGAGCAAGAGATAACTTTGAACATAAAGTGTTGAAGGTGCTTCCAGAGCTGGTTCACAGCTCAAAAAATGTTATGTGCCTCTCTTCACAAAATATGTATTTACATTTGCATACCAATCAGAGGCCTTATTAACTCAATTTTACTATCTCTGATGAAGCATGGAATTTAATTACATCTATGAAATGAATGCAGTCTTTTTTGTGCCTTGAAGATATTCTGCTCCTTCCACAGAGATAGTCGATTTGCCCTTTGCAGATTGAGCCAATAAAGCTGGCATAATTTTCACCAAGCTAGAACTATTCTCTTTGGATAATGCTTGCTTTGGAAATAAATAGACCACATTCTGTGTGAGTCAACCAAGGCCTGGTGCTGCTTTTCAGATTGCTATCATGCCTTCACACTACAATGTCAACTGCAAAATAAATAAAAGAAATTTGGCTGGCTAATAAGGTTGAGATTAGATTATCCCACATTACACAGAAGAGGAATCACATGCTTTTCCCTTTAGACATATATACTTCTGCTCTGTTTAAAGATGCACTGAGCAACAGTGGTGCATTTAAGTAAGTTTAGACTCCAGAGACTTTTCTATTACAATCTCTGCCTCAGGCATTGAATTTTCCAAGACATCTGGATCTTGCAATCTTCTGCATGTAACCCTCCCATCCTTTCCCATTTTCCCATCTTTTTTATCTTACCCCACAAAAAATCTATTTGGGAGGGAAAGCTAGAATATATGTATGACATCTTTACATTATGTTGACAGTGAATCATAGAATCATAAAACCATAGAGCTGGAAGAAATGACAAGGACCATTCAATCCAACCCCCTGCCATTCAGGAACACAGAATCAAAGCACCCCCAACAGATGGCCACCCACCCTCTATTTAAAAACTTCCAAAGAAGGAGACTCCACCACTCTCTGAGGGAGTGTGGTCCACTGTTGAACAGCTCTTACTGTCAGAAAGTTCCTCCTAATGTTGAGGTGGAATCTCTTTTCCAGTAGCTTGAATCCATTGTTCCATGTCCTATTATCTGAAGCAGCAGAAAACAAGCTTGCTCCATCCTCAATATGATACCCTTTCAAATATTTAAACAGGGCTACCATATCACCTCTTAACTTTCTCTTCTCCAGGCTGAACATACTCAGCTGACTAAGTCCCTCCTCATAAGACATGGTTTCCAGACCCTTCACCATTTTGGTCACCCTCCTCTGGACATGCTCCAGCTTGTGAACATCCTTTTTGAATTATGATGCTAGAAGCTATCCTTGTTGATGTTGCCTTAATGGCCTTACAGCAGGGGTTGGCAACGTTAACATACCTCAGGCCGGCCGCTGGTCCCCAGGTCTTCCGCTGTGCCGGGCCAAAATGGTGGCCGTGACTCATTTGCGCATGCTCAGTACTACTGCACATACGCAAATGAGTCGCAGCCACCATTTTGGCAAACAAAATGGTGGCTGTGACACGTGTGGCGGCGCGGCGGCAGGAGTGCGTGTCGGCGGCGGCAGCGGGGGTCGGTGGGCCGGGTGCATGGGCCGTAGGTTACCGACCCCTGCCTTACAGTATTTTAGAGTTGCAGCAGGTGTGGGGAGGGAAGAATGGGGACTATAAATGTTAATACAGGCGAAGTCTCCTTTATCCAAAGTATGTGGTACAAGAATTTCTTTGGATTTTGGATTTTATTTTATTTTATTTTTTTATTTTGGAATAGTGAGAAATCTTGGAGATGAGACCCAAGTCTAAACACAAAATTTATTTAAGATTAAAAGAATTTTCATATACACCTTATACATATAGCCCAAAGATGATTGTATACATAATAGTTTTAATAATTTAACAAAGCTTGTGTGCACTGAGCAAAGTTTGTGTGCAATGAATCATCAGAAAAGCAAAGGTGTCACTATCTCAGCTATCCAGAAGGACAATTTTGGATTTTCAAATTCCTGATAAGGGAGACTCAACCTGCATCAACTGCATGGGGAGAAGGAGGTCCATTCTCCAGAAATCAAAGGACAAGTGAATGACATTTCTGTCAGGCTTGGGAAAAGGTTCAGGCCAAGAGAGGCTACTAACATCCAAAACACACTGCAGAAATAATTCAGTTTGAGGCCGGCCTTGGCTCAATGCTAGGAAACTCTGGGAACTATAGTGTTTGTGAGACAAGAGAGCTCTGGTGCCACAATCAACTCCAATTCCCAGGATTCCCTAGCACTCAGCCCTGGCAGTTAAAGAGGTCTCAAAGTGGATTATTTATGCAGTGTGGATCAAACCTTAGTTAAGTATATCTATGTCTACGTAACTACCGGTAAGTAGCTGATAAAGACTACTAAATAGTATATTTTGCACTATACACACAAGCAGAGTAGAGTGGGAGCAAATTATTCCTTTATAATTTTTTATAGTGAAACAGACTATATCTTGGAATCCAGCTAAAAAAGTCTTTGATACAATTCCAAGCACCAGCTTCCATATAAAGCCAACACAACATTTACTGTAAATTCCTAAAGCTTGCTTTATATGCACAGCAGGATAAAATGAAAGAGTCCTGAGATAGCAGAACAGAACATGTCACTTCAAGCTGTTGCCAATTATTATTTTCTTGTGCAACCCAGATGGAATGAACAAGTAGCAAATTAGCCCCAAGACTAGAACTTTTGTCTTTGCTGCAATGTTGGATTCTTAGGAATTTGCCTTAATAATATGATATTAAAAACAAGATGTTTGAACTAATCTTTCATATAATGGCACCAGGAAAATGTTGGTCTTGCTAGAGCTGCTGTTAAAAAAAGGGATATTCCATGTTGTGGAGATCTTTAGAAAAAGAATAAAAAATATAACTGTCAAGGGCATAATGCGATGGTATGACCAAACATAGAATACTGCACATAATTCTGGTCCCCAGTCCTCAAAAGGAATAATATAGAAGTGGAAAAGTAGCAGAAAAGAATAACCCCTATGATCAAAGGGATGAGGAAAGATTGCATCATTTGCATCTCATTGGCTTAGAAAGAAAAAGGAGCAATGGAGAGCCTGACAAAAGTTATATAAAGTGTGTATGTGGTAGAAAACATGGATACAAAGAAAAAAAAACAACAAAAGCTTTTGTGACATTTTAAAGGCTACTAAATTTACTATGAAAACTGGCTTTTGTGGGTTCAATCTATGGACGTTATCACACGGGGAGTCGCGGGGAGAAAGTGGAAATAAACGGGCATGAGCGGAAGTCTTTAATTTACGGGATTTGTCCCGTTCTGCCTCATCTGATAACTAAATTCGAATTTAAAAGGGGGTTAATTCGAACGCAAACCTGATCTTTTCATTTTCGGGATTTTTGAGGAAAGTTTATTTCCACTTTCTCCCCACAACTCCCCGTGCGATAACGTCCTTGGTGGCATACTAAGCATCTAAAGCAGGGGTAGGCAACCTAAGGCCTGGGGGCCAGATGTGACCCCCCGAGGCTTTTGGACCAGCCCCAGGCCGGTCCTGCCACCACCGCCGCCCCCCTGCCGCCTGCCATGATGGTATTGATTATTGTTGTTATTACTTGTTCTTGGGGTTTTCTTGGCAAAATTTCCACAGGGGTTTTGCCATGGCTTTTCTGGGGCCGAGAGAGTGTGCATGCATATTTTTAATTTTTTTTAAATTTTTAAAAAAACATTTTATTTTTATTTATTTTTATTTTATTTTTGGTGCTTTGCCCCCCCCCCCCCCAATTGTCTGAGGGACAGCAACCCGTCCGCCGGCCCAAAAAGGTTGCCTACCTCTGGTCTAAAGACTAAACTTAACAATATAGTTCTCCCTAGAAATGAATGGGATTGCTTAGTCAAAACTAATTCAAGTCTGATTGATTTTAATTGTTCTAAGAATAATAGTGGATTTAACCCTCGATCTTTAAAATATCAAAAGATCTTTCTTGATTTTGCTGACCCCCAACGCTCACATGTCTTTGGAAAAGGGAGATGGTTTTTCTCCTTCTGTTATAATATTAGAACACAGAATCCAGAGTTGAACAGTAGAGGATTCAGGACAGAGAAAAGGGGAAGTTAAGTAAACAATGAAGGAATTTGCCACCACAGAATGCAGTGATGAACATTCACTTTAGAAGGGCATTAGACAAATTAATGGAGGATAAGTCTATGAATGACTCCAGCATCAGGTACAATATGTCTCTGAATGCCTTTTGCTGGAGAACAAGAAAATGCTGTTGCATCCATGTCTTCCCATAGTCTTGTGGTTGGCCACTGTCAGTACATCATGTTGGACTAAATAGGCCTTTGAGCTGATTCAGCCCAACTCTTATGCTCTTAGAAATGTGGCTAATGGGAAAGTTTTGAAAAGCCAGCTAGAAAAAAAAATTGCCTTTTTGGTTAGCCTAGATCTTTCAAGCCTCTTAAAAAGTACTTTCACTTTCTTAACTATGGTGCTTTCTCCTGGGAACAACAACAACAACAACAACAACAACAACAACAAAACCTGAGAAGCTCTTTCAGAATGCCGAGGCTGACATGCTTGATCAGGACCAATAAGTATTTTTCCTAACATACTATGGCAATCACAAGACTCTGGAAGAGTGACAAGATTTTGCCAAAGTACTGCATACCTTCCAACTGTCCCAATTTGGCAGAGACAGTGCTGACTAATCTCCTGTTCCACTTTTTCAGCAGCTTTTAAAATGTCCTCTGTCTTCCTACATTCATTCTCTCCCTTGCCTTAATTGCTCTAAAATTAGTTCAAAGTGCAAAGTATAGTCACCCTTCCATTCTCGCGGACTCTGTGGTTTTGAATAGTCACAGAGGGGTGACCTCTGTTAAGATCAATGGGGTGTGCGTTCAAGCCTACGGGGCTTGAATATTGGTAAATCTCCCTTTTCACAGGGTGTGTGTCCGGAATGAATCCCCTGCAAAAACGGAAGGCTGACTGCAGTTTGCACTCCATAAACTCATTAAGAAGAGAGAATAGGAGGGGTTGAAGTCTTACTATTCCCAATTAGCTCAGGCAAAAGCAAACTGCTGCAGCCTCTTCTATTAATCTATTCTTTCTCATTAATAGCTTTTGACATCTTGACCACACTCTGATCTTGGTTGGCCATACATCCCAATTTTTGTCTGTGAAATGGTGGAGGGAATGGGATTATTATTCGAGTGACACAATCAGTAGTGCTCCAGACCACCAAGGATATGCCACATGCAAAGTTAGGTTTTTGTGAGTGGATGTCTCTTCTGAATCTCATATCATTCATGCATACAGAAAACCCTGTGTACTCAACATAACTTTGTGTGTAGTCACACTGGTTAGAGGATTCTGGGAGCTGAAATCCAAAAAGGTAACTTTATGAACCACCAAACAGAAGTTCTGCATTGTCAGGGACAGGGATACCATCAAGACACACATACAAATTCACATGCACACACACCATGTGTAAACAGCACATCTGCTCTAACCACTAACAAATGGTTTAGGCAGGGGAAAAAGATAAACCATGATGATTAAAGTGAGAAACAAAACTAAGATGTAGCATATTACATAGAAATTTTGTACAGTATGCTCAATAATCAGCATAGACCTTATTGTGTTATTTTTTTTTTAGTGCAGGGGAATGAACATGACAATCACTCTCTGTGTTTCTCTCTGTGTTTCTCTTAGTATGTTTGTCTCCCTCTCTCTCTACCTTCCCATCAAAATTCCTCTTTCCTTTTCTCTTCATTCTGCTTCTCTTTATCTGGTCCTCTTCATTTTTCATATTTTTTTAAAAAAGAACAGGCAGCTATCAAATTTTAGATTTCTGTTAGTAGAAGACCTTTTAAATTTGTATTAATACAATTATTTCTTGTTTTTAAATATGCTTATCTGTGTAAACTGCCCTGTTACAGGTGGATGTACACACAGGTGGATGTGCACACACACACTGACATGCACGGTGAATAAATAAATAAAATAAATAAAATACATCTAAGACAGAGCTGCAATCCAATCCAGTTGTGGGTTACCAAGACCCAGACAGTGAACACCATGGTGTAATCCAGGGGTAGGCAACCTAAGGCCCGGGGGCCAGATGCGCCCCCCCCAGGCCCTTAGACCGGCCCCAGGCCATTCTTGCCGCCACCCCCGCTGCCCCCCGCCGCCGCCTGCCCTCATGATATTGATTATTGCTGTTATTACTTGTTCTTGGGGTTTACTTGGCAAAATCTCCACAGGGGTTTTGCCATGTTTTTTCTGGGGCTGAGAGAGTGTGCATGCATATTTTTTAAATTAAAAAAATAAAAAATATATTTTTATTTTTATTCTTATAATATTTTTTATTTCTTTTTGGTGCTTCGGCCCCCAATTGTCTGAGGGACAGCAACCCGGCCCCCGGCTCAAAAAGGTTGCCTACCCCTGGTGTAATCTTTACAAAGTTTAGAACTCCATGACATGAAAATCTTGTTAGTTATTTGTTAATTATTAATATTTTTAAATATTCTGAAATCACACACACACATACACACATACACACACTTTTTACTTGGTAAGACATTTAGCTTCACAGTGATGCTAAGCTGGAAAGCAATTATTTGCTCAGGGTTAGCTATTGACTTTTGAGGATGAGCAATGATTGTGGTTTTGTTTTTCAATCACTTCATAACCTTCTCAACTCTTTCTCAGCCTTGGGTTGCCAGATATTATTAGAGCACTGCTCCCATCACACCAGGACCATCTGGTCAATGGTCAGGGATGATAAGAGTTGTTTAATGTCGTAAACTGCCCAGATTGGTCCGCCACCAGGCGGTATATAAATAAAAATTATTATTATTATTATTATTATTATTATTATTATTATTATTATTATTATTATTATTATTATTCCAATGATGTCTAGAGACCCAGGCTTGGGAAACACTTCCCTAGTCAGCTATCTATGGCAGGAATCCTGTTGCTTAGTCCAAATTAAAGGAGATCCAATGAATCAATTATTGACTAGTGAATCAACATCTAGGTAAATTCAATGGATTGATAGATCTACCCTAGTCTGACTTAACAATAGGTCTGAGGCTAGCGTTTCCCTTCTTGTACCAGAAGGTGAAAACTCAGTAGAATTTAATTTGAGGTGTGTGTTCTAGAATAATTTACAGAGAAGAATGAATTTATCTGATTGGTTCTTATCCAAGGTACTAAACTAAAAATTATATCAAATATCATCGCCCTATGGAGAAACCATCTTATGTGGGCCCATTCCCAATAAATCCTTCCCCACCAGTTCAGCCCACACTTCTGTGCATTGGGAAAAACTGTGAAGAGGAAGGCTTTGTATCACTGATCACATGCCAATCAAAGGTTGATCCATAGAACTGGGGACACCAATCATGAAGGGTTTTCAAACATATGGAGGAATCTACACACATCCAGCCAAATGCATATCATTTCCCCCTTAAGGTACTTCATTTGATGTGCCAAGGCTGGGGTGAGAAATTAAGTAAGGGATTGAGATGTTAGAAATGAGCCAGCATGTGCACCCCACCTATCCAGCTCCAGACATTCTTGGGATGTGTGAGGAGTAACACCTATATAGGACTCATCATACAGATTTAAATGTTGCACATACAACTTCTCCACTTCACTTACATCACAGTCTGGTCAGAATTGCAGTTGATTTTCCTGTTCTATCAGGAATGATCAACATATGCCTCAGAAGCAGGTGACTTGCACACCATAACCATTTGCATGCAAATTCTGCCAGCTCACATCATCAGATTTACTGGTGCAGCAGCAAAATCAATACTTTTACCAGTGTAAACAAGGTATGAAGGATTTAAAGCTGTTCATGCCCACATCAGCCTCAAAGAAGCATGATCCATCTTAACAGCAAAGCCCATGGTCCATGCATATCTTGTTAATATTGTAAAAAGTCCTGACCCAAAGTATTTGTGCATGTGCAGATACACACATGCATCAATGTACACACAGAGAGATATGGAGCTCCTGGAAGATGCTCACCTCTGCTCCACAGATCTGCTGCCTTCATTAAATTAAAAGCATAGACTGTGCATGTAAAATAACAATGGGAATGGAAATACTGTCCTAATTGTTATTTCAGGGACTGGAGATAAAAGATGCATATATTTGAAAAAAGACAGCCAGATAACTTAAAATAACCTGCCAAATAACCCACCTTAAATCCCACTGTGGGTGAAAGCTAGGATATAAATCCTGGAAATAAATAATAAGTAAAATTAAAAAATACATAAATGGTCCAGAGAAGAAATAGGAGAGGGAAGCCTATGTAACCTCTGTTTTTAATGCACATGCCCTAGTGTGTGAGCATAGAACATGTTTACTTTGTTGCCATTTGCAACTTAATGATGGGGACTTTTCTCCACAATGCAGAAATAGGTGAGCCAACAAGGAAGAAAGCAAACCATAAGTCATTTCTTAAAGTAGATGGCCCTTTGAGCTGGAAGGATGGAGAAGCAACTGATCCTTGCTCCAGTTCATCATAGTGAACGTGATCAAGCCTGATGGGACAGGCAGCCAGAATTTTATTTTCAGTGTAAGCAGGCAGCTTCCAAGTTTAGGCACATCCCTACAATAGTTAAAAAAAATCCCAGCTGGAAATCAAATAAAGGCTGTAAGAGAATTCAAGTACTCCTAAGTACATTGGAATGTGATTTGTAGTCAGACAAAAAAAGATCCTGTAAACATTTATGGATTGGTAGATGAGATTAATGCTACTAGTAGAAATTTAGAAAAGTTATTTTTTGAACTACAGTGCCCATATTAGCTGGATGAATCTGAGCTATGTATTCCAAAAAGTAACTCTTCCAAGTTAGGAGACAGCAGCACGATCCTCTAGGTCAGCAGTTCTCCAGTATTGTTCCTCCAGATGTTGGTGTTCTTCAGCTCCTAGAACCCAGATGGTCCATCCTTAAGGATCTGAGGAGTTCAAGTACAAAAATCTGGAGAATTAAAGCTGAGATCTGTTGATCTGGTCAACCCAAATGCAATAATGGAAGCACCTAATCTTGATAACAAAGACAAACATGAACATTATGTCTAATGAGGACATAGAGGGAGATGCCATTTTGCAAGAACATTGCAAAAAAATAAAAAATAAATTGCAGACCCCCCTACCTAAAGGATTCAGTTAGTATAGATGCCATTCAGTGTAGTTCAAGTGAACAGCTGTGTGAATGGGTCTCCATTGGATAATGCATTATTGGAGGTGAGAGGAGAGCTTCTTATCTTAATCTATGAATTCATTTCATATGGTATCTTCATTCTACTACTATATAATGAACACGTGTTACAAATTTGCCCTTCAGCTTGAGAGTTCCATTAAAAAATGTTCCTTGAGTAGTCCTGCTACAACTTTCTGCTACAAGGAGAACCAAACCTGAAATATTGCACACAACCAGATATCTCATAAGGATGATAACCACAAAAGCAATGCTCACTAATCTGGTTGAGATAATAACCAAGCTTAGATAAGGAAACATAAATCCACCTTTTATTGTTTTCATGGGCCCATCTTTTTTTCCTTCTGCAGCACTTTACTTACAAGCCAGAAAATATGTTTCATACACAGTACAAGCCACTGATAACATTTCATTTTCTACACTGTTTCCTGAAATTGTATCCTCCCTGCTTCCTTAATATTTTAATGTTATCTGTTCACAACATTTCTGTCGGTTCCCTTTGTGTTGCTTTCACCAAGACTAAAGTGCTAAAATGTTAATATTCTCTAACATTAAAATGCTAGCATTCTCTTGTAATGATAGGATATACTAGAAAGCAGCAAAATATATAACAAATTATTTATTTGGACTTAGTTTTGATCACATGCCAAGAGCAGACTGAGCTCTCCCGAACCAGATTTATTCATCAGATTCAGTCAGCCAAGGCTGTGCACGCATGAGCCAAATAACATGTATTCCCCATATTCTCACAGTGATCAGTCCAGCAGGGCCCAATCCCCAGTTCTGGTGCAAACTGTCTGGATGATGTACAGCCAGTTTGGCACCAAACCCACACCATATCACCCATACAATGGAATTGTAAAAGTCTATTTTTTTCTCCAGATCTTCCCAGAAGATCCAGAGCCCTCCAGAACAATGCCTAGTGGCTGTTTACAACATTCCCTGCTGTGCCGACTGCCACCATCACTCCCTCTGAGGTCAAAACAAGATGCCTAGCCATGTGATCAATGCTGAATGTCTCATATTTGGACTCAGATGGAGCAACCCATCCAAGTAGGGTGGCGGCAGGCAACACATGCAAACAGCCACCCGGCATTGCTCCAGAATGCCCAGGCAACAGGTATTGTTGGGGTAACTTTGGAGCCAGATTACTCTGAGTTTTTCCTGGAGGATTCTGGCTTATGCAGACATCACCCAAGATGTTTCCTTTGTTTTACTCCTACCATGTGACTAAAATGATGTTTTCCGTATTGTGTCACTTAGGCCGAGAGTTACAGCAGCATGCATAGTTTTGGAGAAATGGCTCAAGGAGGCATCTTCAAGTGCTTTCTCATGAAACATTCTTTCCTGGGCTGTCCAGTGACAGCCAGATGGTGCTGAGTTCAGAGGGATTAAAGTCTGTGATAAAAAAAAATGTCATTTGGAAATTATTGTCCATAAGTCTTGAAGCCTGATGTCCTGTAGCAAAAACAACCTTAAACAAATCATGTCTTCATAATATATGCATTTTAGTAAGAGGAAGAACAATCTGTTAGAGCTTGCATGATGGGCTGCAAACATTGAAAGACTGTAGCAGCAACCTTTAACAAACCTTCAAAGCTTGTTCTATGACACACAAAAAAGTTTAAGACTCTGGAGGATGTTTGTGTTTAATAAAATATTCAGTTAATGGATTATCTAAACTGTGATTTCTAATTTTATTCTTATGTTTTGTTGTCCTTGACTTTACAGGTCTTCATGCAAACTCTTACAGCTTCTTATTCCTATTATTAAAGGACATATGAAGATTTGTTAAAGGTTGTTTTTCATTGTTGTTATAGAACACTAGGCTTGAAGACTCATGGACAATAATTTCCAGACGACATTTAATACATACATTTATTTTATATTTATTGTTTGCTGTCTTTGCATTATTCTATAAATCACATTCAGTATAATTGTATGTTATGTTCTACATGTGCTTCAGTTATAGTGCATTATACTTACATTTACTTCTTTGTTTGGAATGACTATTCTCTCCCCGACCTCAGTGTAGTAGGTGCTGCATCCCTTTAATGTTTGTTTTAAGAATTTTTATTGTAATTTTGTCATGTTTTTATTGCCATGTTTTAAACCTTGTTGTTTTATCTCTATTGCTGTACTCCTGCCTTGATTCATTGGGAGAGGCGGGACATACAAATAATTATTATTATTATTAATGCTGTGGAGCAGCTGAGAACAAAAGGGAGCTATTTCATGGACATTGCTTAAATCTAGCAACTTTCTCTCATTGCATGTGGCTGTATCACATGTGATATAAGTTTCCTCTGCACCTGCTGTAGCTTTAGTTCTGCCTTGGATCTTTGTGTGTTTTAAAGAAATTCTTATCTGGCTTTGAACAACCTTCTTCTCATCTAGCCAGTAGCAAGGAAGCTTTCTGCCTGTTTGTGTAAAGAATTTATTGTATAGAAGACAGAAATACTCTGGGGACTGGCTTTGATCAAATCCATTTTCACTTGTCATTGAACATAACATCTGGGCCCAGGGGGACTGAAACTCTCTTTCTAGTCTTATCAGGTCCATTAAATAGAAGTCTCCTGTACTTGTGTGTGAGAGAGAGTGTGTAAGTGTGAGAGAGAGAAGCAAGGTCTGGTGGCATCTTAAATAATAATAAATGGATTGTAGCATAAGCTTGCTTGGAATAGATTTTTGTTCATCCATTGACAAAAAATGACAAAGGGCTTGGTGTTTGGATGAAGATACTTTGCACCTGTTTCCATGCTCAGATGTTAAATCTGGTAACTTAGGGTAGAATTAAATCCCAGTAATGAAAGTGAAACTGTCCTCCAAGTGGTCCCTCTTTTCCATTCCTCAAGAGGAACCTCTGGATGGGAGTGCTTCTTTGAAAAGTATGTTTGTTTTCCTCATTTGTTGAGATTGGTGTTTTTATTCAAATGGCATATTCTGAGCAGTTGTTGCTGTGTGCCTTCAAGTCATTTCCAACTTATAATGACCCTAAAGTGAACCCATCACAGGTTTCCTTCACAAGAGTTGTTTAGAGAGGGGTTGCCTTTCCCTTCTTCTGAAGATGAGAAAATGTGACTTGCCCAAGGTCACCCAGTGGGTTTCCATGGCTGAGTGGGCATTTGAACCCTGGTCTCACAAGGTTTTGGTTGTTCATGATAATCATAACCACAGGCATCACTTGCTTTTTGATAGTCTGCCCTTTCAACAGTAATCAGAACTACTTCTCTCCTCTCCTCCCCTCATTCAATCCTGCTCCCTCAAAACCTCACCAAATCAGAAATGTCCTCACAAAAAAGAGGGTGCATCATTGTTGTGAGAATCATGCAGGTCTACTTCATTTTGGAAGTATTTTCCCCTCTCATCTCACCTGCTCCTTCTCCATCCCTCGCTTCTCCTCTCCTTCCATCCCATGTATTCTAACTGGGTGTGCCAGTTTCTCAAGCTAAAAACAACCTGGGCACTGCCCCAGCCATCTTAAAGATTGGGTTCCACATTTCAACAATTTCTAGTTTTCTGTAGTGTTCTGATCCCTAACCTATTGAAGAAACAGATAACTCCTGTAATGACACCACCAGGGATTGCCCCTTATAACATCACCAGGGTCCATTCCATGTGACATCACAAGCAATCATACTTCAGTTTCAGTTTTCAACCCTGAAACCTCAGGGGTAGGTACAGTCCTGGTCTGGCAACCCTAGCTTCAATACATAGGCCATTGTTGTGTGAGGCTCAAAAGAGGTTAGGTAAAGGAATTCACACCTTGTGGTGCTTCCAGTGATGTTGCTGGGAGCACAATAGCTGGTCTGAGATTTTTTAAGCCCACATTGGATCTGGGATGAACCAAACTATTTCCAGACTGATTGTTTGATTTTTTTCCCTTTCCCATTCTTAACCCTCCAGAGAGGGTTGGAACATTATTACTTAGTTGTACTGATTCAACATATGGCAAACCAGGTAAACAGGCAAATAAATATATTTGTTTATAGGAGTACATCTATCCATCCTTCAGCTTTCTACTCTTTTCTTCACTGAGTCATGGTCTGATATGGTAATAAGAATGCAAGACCTAGATCCTGAATCTAGCTCCCAGTGAGCTGTGAAGTTTTCTGATGATCCTAAGGCAGTCAGTCGTAGCCTGAACTATCTCATAGGGTTGTTGTGAGGATTATGTGGAGAGGATGGGAAGTCAAGTATGTTGCTTTGAGCTTCTGGAAGGCAAGGCAGGATAAAAATGTAACAAAGAAAAACAAATTGAGTTGCTATAGTTTACATCATTCTTTACATCACTTGTATAGAGCAAGTGCTATAGTACTGTTACTACTGCATTTCTGGAAAATATGCAGTGATGCAGGTTGAGTGTCTGGGGAGGTTATTGCAGTGCTAATTAAACCGGTTAAGCTGAGCCAGCTTAAAATTTAAAACAGGTGGCATCCTGATTTTATTACAAGGATTTTGCCACCAAAATCACAGCTTGGGTGCAGCCTGGTTCCATTGCCACTCCCAGGGTTGCTCCAGCAGCCATTTCCTTAAGCTGGTAAACTCCCAGCTTCAAAAAAAGCCACTTATGGGAGCGGGGATGGACCCAGGCTGCCCCCAGTGATATCAGTGGCAAAATCCTTGTGATAAAATCAGGATGCTGCCCATTTTAAATTTTAAGCCAGCTCAGCTGATCCAGTTTCATTAGTGCTGTGATAATCTTCAAACTGAGAGGCAGATACCTCAGGACCAAATTCTTATTAAGCTACAAAGTGTTCATTGAAGCTACAAAGATCACAGGGTTTGCATCAGTGGCAACCGGTGGCCTCTGATTCAGTACAGTGGTGAATCGGCACTGGGTTTTAATCTAAAGGAGTGATACAAGGTGTAGAATCCTACCCACAAAACCTCTTTTAAAGTTTGAACTAAATTCCAAAGTGGATACAACGCTTTACTGATACAGGAAACACTTGTCACCATTGGTGAGCATAAGAAAATTGGATGTTGCACACTGGATCAGATCAGTCGCCTACCTCACCCAACATTCTGTTTCCAAACTGAACAAGCAGGTGCCTATGGGAATTCCACAGGTAGGTCATGCAAGTAATATCACCCTTCCACTCAGGTTCCCAGCCAATTGAATGCTGCACCTAGCCTATTCAACAGGTTTGTGATGAAGCTAAATACATATTCCCTGAGTGTCTTGATATGGGATACATATGCAATAAACTTATCAAACAGTGCCCTTATCCTGCCCTTTTCAGTAAGTTTCTTTTTCTCAGAGAGGGTTTCTGTTTTCTTTGCATTGAACTTTACTTGCTCATTTACCCTGTATTATTCCTTTATTCCAGGATTCCCAATAGATTAAAACAGGTACAACTAGAAACAGATTTAAAACAGGTACCGTAGTGGTTTTAAAAATGAATGCAAAGCTATAATGCCCTCCAAATATTTTGGACTACAACTCCCAAAGGTCCCGGCAAGCATGTCCAATGGTCATGGATTTGGGAAGCTCTAGTCCAAAATGACTAGAGGGCATTAGGTTGCTTTGGCAGTTACTTACAAGTGAGCAGCCCAAGAAATGCTTAAAAATCCAATATGAAAGTGTGGTGCATGTTGACAAATGTGAATATATTGGAATTTGGTTGAATGAATAATGGACCCTAACTATGCTATAAAAGTTTGGGGTGGAGGAAAATGCCCCAGAGTAGCTTTTTAAAAGAATGTAATATGCAGTAAAAACTTAAAATTAGCTTTGCGAGCATGCACTGTATGTTGTTATGTATTCTTGGTTCTGTAGGGCATGGAATTATGGACTTTAACATTAAAAATGTTATGTTTTAAAAATAAACAGAAGCACTTGTATCATGTGCAGAAGTATTAAAAACAAACAGAAGCACTCGAACCAGTGCATAAGTATTAAAGACTAAAGACCATTTATCACTAAACAAGTCATAAATCTTTAAAAAGCAGAAAGCTAGATAATTTGAGGCAAAATGAAACGTACAAATTGTAACACCTAATTATTGAAGGTAAAATAAATTAAAAAGAAAGTGTTGGAATGAGAAGAACCTCTTGGATGAAAAATGTTACAGGATGTCTGGATATAAAATGATATTATTGTTTACCGCTGCTGCAGCCAAATAAAAATAAAAGTGACCTATGATGATGGGAAAGGAGAAGGGGGGAACACAATAGAGGAGCAAGAGAAGAAGAAAAAAGAGAAGGAGGAGGTTGCCAATGCCTACTTCTATGGAATGCAAATTCATTTTGATTGATGAGATTGGAAGAAGAACAAATAACACTTGACCAAGGATCAGTGGCATCACTAGG
>CM034708.1:54237773-54261806 GCA_020142125.1 Phrynosoma platyrhinos | reverse complement strand
TTAATTTTGCTAGTTGTTTATGTCACAGCTATTAGCATTACATTCAGTTGTATATAGTAATTATGATTTACAAGTAACATTAATGCAAAACAGCATTACTAAGGATTCTGTTTGGTGTGAAATGGGAGAAAATCAATGGGGGGGGGGTGATATCATGAGTTACTGCACCGGGTGACACCAACCCTAGGGACACCACTGCCAAGGATAGATATGAACTCTTCTTCCAGGAGCAACACTTGTGTAGGCTATAGGATCTTACCAAACACTGTACCTGGTACCTAATCAGAACTAGGTCAAGATGTACTTAAGTTACAACACATGCCTGGTTTCTGTCAGGGGACTTGCCCAGCAGAAAAGAAAAGGGAATAGTAAAAGAATAGCAAAAGGCTGTTGGCAGTTTTCAGGTTGACAGGAATAGTTCAGGAAGACAGCTTAGAAGCAGCCTTTGGCTTTATTCTTAGCTGTTATTTTCCTTCTTCGGCTCCTCAGACTTGACACACTTGTGAAAGTATGGGAAATAGCGGGGGAGGAATGCTAGCAGGCAAGAAGCTTTGTGCCAAGAGTTACATGCTGGATTGAAATTTGGATGAATGTTGTTAGATGGTGTGTAATGGTTCGGGGATTTCCAAGCTATGTAAGTAAGAGTTGACACTGCTTCACCTCCTTTTCTAAAACTCTTTTCTGCCCTTTGCAATAATTCATTTAAAACATGGCATGGTTGACAAGCCACTTGTGGTTTCATGTGGTTTTGATTTGTTACATTTAGCATCCTAAATGTCAATGTCAAAGTATAAAAGCTCTTGTGAGAAGCAGCCCGGCAAAGATCCCTGAGGATTTGTTTCACGGATGACATGCCACTTATGTCTAACTAGTCATAAAAGTTTTCTGATTTTTCTTATCCTCAGATAAAGCCTGCTCCCCCACAAAATATACTGAACTATATGGCATCCTCCAAATATATTGGCCCACTTGGCCATACTGGGAATGATAGAATCTGAAGTCTGACACATCCAGAAGCACCAAATCAGGGAGTCCTGCTGCAGTATCACACCACCTTCCTATGCAATCTTATTTAATCCCTCTGTATTTCCACAGTATTCTGTTTTCTTCATCTTCTGAGCCCTGCATCACTCAAAACTCCTTCCAAGCAATGTTCTTTGTGAGTCTCCTTACAAAGCAGACACATTCAATAAATATTTCATTTCAGGAGCTTGGTTGTTGGTTCTGTTATTTAATTTTGCATAATTGTCCATTCTTTGTTCCATTCTTATCTCATAAAAACAGAATATAATTGCTGGAATTAATACACCTTTCTTTTTTCTTTTTTTTACACAAAATATCCCAAATGCTGTAATATTCTTATTCCAGTCATAATTGTCTCATTTCTTCCACAGCCATTGCTGGAGTTTGCTAATTCCTCTGCTATTCTCATCCATTTGAGAGATTCCTGAGAGGTAAGCCATGCATTTTAAAATGTACATCTTGACCTAGTTAGCTTTGTGCAGCATAGATATTTCCTCTATGTGTGTTGCACTTGAGAGAACAAAGTTCACCACTGTACCAGGGCTAGTATTCACTGTGTCTTTTGAGGGAAGCAACTATTTTTTGACTTACATTTCTTTCAGAAGGCCAGAGATGGATCTAAGTGGCCCACAGGCTTGTCTGAAACATCTCCACTCAAAATCACTGTGAATGGGAATAGAGCAAGATCTCACCTTCTCCAAAGTGCAATTTGGGGCTGCAGCTGGCATCTAACCCCTTTCTTGATTTCCAGGTGAGAAAATATTGCAAAGGTTTTATCACGATCATAAATAAGTTGGAAATTGTTCTGTACAATTGGTTTTCATTTTTCTCCAGAGGACTTCCCAATCTCTTCTACCTCTTCAGTATTATATAGCCTGGGTTGCCCCAAGATATTTTGCTTCCTTAGATGAAGAATAGCATTTCTCTTTTCTGTCTCATTGTCTCTTCCCCCCCACACACACACACATATTTACATTTGACAGCAAGCATGGGGTCAACCTGGGGGCCAAATTCAGTTTCAGAGAAGAGGGGGCTGCGTTCCAGTGAATGAGCCAAAGGCAAAGGAATGGGACCAAAAATGTGACAAGTTTAGCTGAAAGCTCTTTGTTGATCCTATGTTGTTCCTAGGCTGAGAAAGTGTGACTTGCCCAAGGTCACCCACTGGGCTTTCACAGCTGAGTTTCACATTCAAACCATGGTCTCCTGGAGACCTAGTCCAGCATTCAAACACTACACTACACTGGTTCTCCGGAGTTCTTATTACCAGTAACTAAGCCTTGAGAGAAATATGTCAACCTTTTAGAATGAGAAAAAAAACCCCAACAAAAGGTGAGAAACTACAACCTCGTGATGTGATGGGAAATGAGTGGCTATTTGGGGAAACTCTTTGGGATGAATGGAAACCCTAATTTTGGCAAGATTTGGCCCCAGGACCTGACATTTCTCACTCTTGCTGTACAATATACTACAGAAGTCAACTAATGGTGATTTAAGAGTGGTGAGCATGGAATGTAAAGGAGCTGAAAGCTTCATCAAAACATGTATGTTCATACTGGAGTATTAACTTCAGAGATTAAAGCAGAATTCAGGAGAACTGGATTCAGTGTACAGTGAACCCATTTCTTTAAAAAGAAATTAGGAAGCTCTGCTCATCCCGAATTAAGGTACATTGCTATCATTATTAATATCTTCTGTTTTCTAATGCTTGAAGTCTGGCTTCTTAGCCTTCCATTAGCAAAAGCTCTTATCTTTAGCCATACAGTACATAATATTTGCTTGTCAGCAACTCATTGGTACATTGTACATGAATGAATTATTTTGCAGATATGTAATTTAAACAATCCATTACTGAAGGTGTTTTGGGATTCTACCTATATAGCAAAATTTTACAATAACCACTTTGTAGCTACAATTACTTATTTTCCTTCCTTTTCATTCACGGCTTCAAACTTGCTACAGCCATGGCACTTTTTCTAAACCATACTAGAATAATCAGGAAGGGCAGGGCAGTTCAAGATATTTGTAGGTTTTTGTGTTATGTCCATTCTGCTGAATTTAACACAAATGAAGCCTCAGCCATGTTGGCCAATAGTCCCATGTCAGCCAATAGCTCCTGGGATTCTGGGAGCTGAAGTCTCTTGGCCCTTAAAGGGGAAAGGTTGCCTACCCCAGTATAATTTATCCATATTTCCATCATCATCATCATGTTCTTTCATACTTTCCATTTTTTAAAGACATTATACAGACATTTTATAAGGACTTTCACTTGTACAGAATTATGTCCTTTGCATCTACCCATAACCATCTATCCATCAAGGAATACAGTCTCACCTAAGGCCCCATATATCTCTAAACAGGCATATGTGAACACACAGGCATTCAAAAATCAATGTCCTTGAGCACTGTTAAATGTTAACAACATCTGTTACATCCATAGCCTAGGTGTTTGCCTTAAGACTGTCCTATTTCAGTATGTTTGGGTAGGTTATCAGTTTATCAGGAATAGTCCCATCTGTCAGAGACAGCAGTCTTCATTGGCAGAAACATGTGAAATGTAGTCTGGTCTGTGTATCTATCTTGGCTCCTTTATTCTCTCCTTAACCTCACCTAGGCTATTAGTTGTCCAATCAAAATAAATCAAAACAAAGGTGCTGACGGTTTTCACATTTATGATATCCAATCAAAATAAAAATCTGGCTGCCATCTTAAATGCCTAAACCAGTGTACCTGCGAGGAGGTTATTCTTAGTCAAACCTACTGGACATTCTCATATCTTGAATACAAGGGAACATATTACATCTGCTAAAAGTCATTACAGGTCATAGCTGTTCAGATTTACAGTGTGAGGTTATTCTCAGTCATATTTTTTGACATTTGAGTCAGCATTTCACCAGACTTAAGCTGCTGACATGTCCTCACTGATACATACACAGTCTCTAAGGACGTTATCACGTGGGGGAAATCTGCTGGTTAATCCACACAAATCCCAAACAGAAACTAGATTTGTGCCTCACAATTTCACACGATGTCGCACAGAAACTGGACAGAAACTGGTGTTAGCCAAGATCTTTTGAAATTCGGTATTTTTGAGGAAATGCATTTGTGAAATTACAGTAATTTTGCATTTACCGTAATGTGAAAAGCAAATGCGCATTTGGGAGCATTTCCCTGCTTTTTCCCATGGTTCCATGGCGAGCGTTCCTCTATCTGCGCATGTGCAAGAAGATCATTTCTAGTACATTTATGGGCTTTTCTCACTTGTGTGTGAACGTTAAATGCGCTTACTGTAATTTCGCAATTAAGGTAATTACGTGTGAAAGCCATTTGTGGAATCAAGGTTTATTTTCGGTTTATTTTCAGAATGCCTCATTTCCACTTTATTATCGCTTTCTGGCCCACGTGTGATAACGTCCCATGACATCTAGCTTTATATATTATCTCGTGCATGCTATATTCTATAGGTTAAATTGGGTTGCGCTCTATACTTTATTGGTCTATTTGCAGGCTTCAAAATTGGCAACCAAAACTGCCTGGCCTGTAACATGCTATCTTGCCATTTGATTCTCTGCTTTTGTATTGTCTCCTTCCAATTCATTTCTGCTGGTATTGGGTACTTTTATGGTTCTTACCATATCTCTACATCAAAGATAATTAGCTTGTTCAGGGCCTTTGCAGACTGCTAGAAATAGTGCAAATTGAGTCCACTTTAAGGGTTAGGGAATCATGGGAACTGTATTTTATTGTGGCACCAGAGCTCTCTGACAGAGAAGGCTCAATGTCTCAGAAAAAAAAAACAATTCCCATGATTCCCTAGCACTAACCCTAACTCTTAAAGTGGACTCAATTTGCACTATTTCTGGCAATCTGCAAACGCCCTCAGTCACTCCCAATTGTGTTCCCTGTCAGAAGTATGGGATTCTTTAAGCACATTATGAGTACACATGCATACAGAATGAAGAGCTGTCCATTATATTTTCATGAGAATGAGGGTCACATATGTGACTATATATGAGATCTGGGAGGAGATATTTCTTCCTGAAGCCAGATACTAAAGTACATCCAGCTACTACCTGGCACTCCCCTGTCAATACCTGGCCACTAAATGGTTATGGTGGGAGGGGAGTATCAGATGAGTGAGTAGTGGCATAGAGGGTCAGCACAGATGGTGAACTCCACAATTTGCACTGACCATAAAAATACATACACAGAGTTAAGCTTTACTTAACATTGGTACGAGTCACTAGCCAGCCAATTATTATTCATATTAAGTTGGCATTTTCAGTGCCTAGTGTCTGTAGCCTACCATGCCAAAGGATTTGTGTACTTAAATAATGGATACCCATCAAATCTTTCCTATACCACATATAAAAACTGTAAGGAAACGGGGAGATAATTTAGCACTGGATATTTAAGTGCATATCCCACAACACACCACCCTCAGAATGAGAACTATTTTTTTCTCATTCCTTCATTATTACATGGCAGCGTTTCTAAGTGAACTGTGAAATTAGGTAGCATCTTGAGAAAATTCCAAGTTATAATTGTAAACAAAATTCATGAAAGTCAGACTATGCAAATAACTTCTTCTTTTAATCAGCATTCTTTTTCTCTGCTGCTAAGAATTTCTTTCAAGGAAAATCCTGCTGGGTGGAGTTCTGTTAGCAACCCACTGTTTTTTCCTGCTGCTTTACTGTCAGGAGATTTGGAATGATCATGATAAACTTGCATTGGCTTACTAGCAATTATATTTAGGTCTATGTTTTTACCTTCTTGCTTAAGCAAATGAAAGAAGATGAGGAACTGAGCTTTTGTTCTTCGCTCTGAAATCCACAACTCTGTTAGTATCATGCATTTCCCAACAAATTCTCTATATTGGCTTAAAGATAGCTTATGTAGATTTCTTTTCCTCATATTGCTAGAATTGTGTATTGTCGAACAGGGGGGTTTAACTAGATGACTGTTGTGGCCTCTTCCAGTCATAGATTCTATGATCGCTATATAGAACTAACCAGATGTTATGTTACTTGCATGAATGCTATGAATGCATGCATTTTAAAACAGCAACTAGGAAGTGGGTTGAACAGCATCAGGAGCTCAGAGAGATGAGGAATGTAATCCTTTCCCTCTACTTTGGTCCCAGCGAAAATAACTGATTTACACAAACTACTATTTGCATTTGATAAGCAAAAATGTAAGAAGAAGAGCTGTGATGGGTCATTACAAAGATATATATAGTACAACATTCTGTTCACATGGTGACTAATCAAATGTCTGTGGAATTTGCTTATCTTTGAAACTAAAGGTGACTTGTAGACATCCTGTCCAGTAGCCACTGCAAGTTCCATCCTCCAATTCCCTTTCAAATCTGTCTAAACTGGCTATAAAGAGAATTGTTTATAACAAGCATTATCCAAGCCACAGTGTCATTGCACCCTTTTTAGTGCATTGATGAATATTGACTTCTAACATTTTAGAAAAGTGCCATTATTTCAGAGGTGGAAAAATGGAAAAAATGAAAGGAAGGCACACAGAATTACATCCTTCTCTCTGTCTCAGGCAAGAATCTCATGTACTTTGTGCCTGAGCACCATTCTGATCAACTTGCTGTGAGCTTTCATTATTGAGGGATGATTAGTAGTATTGTGCTGAACTCTTGACTCACTGACAAGACCCCTAGATGAGATCTGTCTGCCTACACTTTCATGGTGTCAGCACAGAAAGTCAGGTCATAATGTGTGGGCGGAAGGGGGAGATGTTATGACTGTGTTCATGCATCTCCTAGTTACTGATATCAAGCCAAAGAGTAAAACAAGCTGTAAAATCCTCAAGATTGAAAAGTACAATCCAAAAAAGAGAACATTTTCCTTTTCAAAAAAAGGGAGCTGCTTTGCAGCACAATCCTGCATGGATCTATACAGAAGCAAGCCCTACAGTGTTTAAGTGGGTTAACTTCCAGGAATTGATGTGTAGGGTGCCAGCCTGGAAAAAAATAAATATGAAGAATGATAAATCTCAGGAGTCATGTGCCCCAATCTCTAGCACTAAAACAAGAGCTGTAAACATGTACCTTTTATGAAGTCAAAGGGTTTCATGGCTGGCATCCATAGGTTGTTTTTTTTTGGTGGGGTTTTGGGGCTATGTGGCCCTGTTCTGAAAGAATTTATCCCTGTCATTTCATCTGCATCTGTGACTGGCATACTCAGAAAGGATAAATTCTTTCAGAACATGGCCACAATAGCCCGAAAAACCCACAAAACACTGTGTACCTTTTATGTTTACATGGAGATAACAGCTAGAGTGCTGCTGGTGATGCACCAGTGTAAGGGTCACTTATATCAGTGTAAGTCACACTGTTGACTAAAGGCAGTGACATCACTAGGGTTGGTGACACCTGTTGCAGATGCCCAGAAAGGGTTGCAGGGGGGTTGGTGGAGGCAGCATGCCCCACTCTCCTTCCCCTCCCCTCCCCTCCCACTGTTTTACTCACCCACCTGCCCACCACGTGCCCAGGTAAGAGGCTGTGGGAGAGGATGGAAGGGACATAGTGCAATCGCTTGCCCCTCCTTCACTGCCCTGGCTTTCGCCTCATTGGAGAGAACCACAGCAACAGAAAAAAAGGGGTGCTATCAGCAGCAGCAATACATACACATACCTTGCAGCAGCCCAACCAGGTGTCACCCCTCTTCTGAGATATCACCCAGTATGTCAGAACTCCCCGTACATCCCCAATGATGCCACTGGACAAAGGCATAGTGGTGGCAACAAGACAGTACTGAAAGCTGTCCCCAGCAGGTGCACTTCCAGCTCCTGAGCAGCTTGGAACAAGCCAGCCAGATTTAGTTGGTGTAATTACCTTCTGTCATTACAGTACTCATAGCCCCTTTTCCTCTGCTGCCACGCTGCCACTTCCATTCCTGCCTCTTCCTTCAATGGCTTGGTTACAACAGTAAATAGGATCAATGTAAGCTGCCAGACAATTAGTATTAATATAAAGTGGCACTAGATCTTAGCTGGCCACCTATGGCATTTAACTATGTGGGCAGAATTTCTTTGGCAAGAGAAGGTGTAAGACATCAGAAAAAAAATACATATATTATGCTCAACGTCAAGACTGTAACCAACTCAATTTGTTCTTTCCCATCCACCCACCGGAAAGTAAATGGCTTCAAAAAAATTTATACCACATGCATTCCTCCCCATTTGTGATATGGTGCCTAGGGTCTGGGCAGTTGGAGAATGAAAATGGTTCAAATTAAATTAAATAGATCCTCTTTTTTAATGCAAGCCTGCTGCAACTTTAATTAGAAACTGGCCTAAATAAAATAGGGTTTATTATAGTAAATTATTGGTTGAAAATTGCAGTTCATGGGCAATTCCAGATCCCACAAATTATGTTTAACGGAGCTGTCATTTGTGATTCTCTGGATAATCATTCTTGGTTAACTCAGATTCGCATGCTACTGGAGATATGATTGTTCTTTCAAAAGTGTTTCCTCTGGAACAAAAGCCCTATTTAATCAATGTTTCTTAGGTACAGAACTTCAGATGGATAAATTCACTTAACCCCCCTGTTGTTGTTTTTTTCTTTTTCTTTTTGAAGCTATTTACAAAAAGAGAAAATTTCTGCTGGACCAGAACATTGTTATCTTGGCATTAGATTTGGCATAAAGCCACCATTTTGGGTGGTGTACCATTAGTGCAAAGAACACTAAATCTAGGACTTCATCACACCAACTTTCTAAGGCTCCGCAATCACATTATTCTAGGAAACACAACTATACCAGGATGAGGACACTTATTATCATACAGCTCTTCCAAATTACCATGATGCTGCTTCTGTCCCAGCTCCAGCCTTTCTCACACCAGTCTCCATAGCTCTGCATCCCTACCCTGTCCCTTTCCTAGCATGCCTTTTAGTTTGTACTTTATTTAGTTTTATTTTTAGTGCAAATGCACAATCATGTCAATCCCATTAACCATTAAGTAAAATAAGAAAAGACATTTTAAAAAGGAAAGAAAAACAGCCTGCTTGGGAATAGTAATGGAGGGAGAGGGGGAGAGAAGCAAAATTACGCCTGCTCATACCACATAACTGCCCATATATCAGAACTGCTTCAAGAGGAACTTATCACACTTCATGAACAGTGGAAAAGCAGCACAATTGGGAGGAATTGATGGGTTTTGCCCATCAATGAAAAAAAGCATTCCAGCAACAAATGGATTACAGATCAGCTACTGGACAGATAGTGACTGTGATGATTGCAAGATTGGCAGGTCGGCAGTTCGAGGCCCAAGTGCCTCATGACGGAGTGAGCTCCTGTCACTAGTCCCAGCTTCTGCCAACCTAGCAGTTCGAAAGCATGTAAAAGTGCAAGTAGATAAATAGGTACCACTTCAGTGGGAAGGTAACAGTGTTCTGTGCAATCATGCTGGCCACATGATCACAGAGTTGTCTTTGACAATGCTGGCTCTTTGGCTTAGTAACGAAGATGAGCACCACCCCCTATAGTCAGACATGACCCGACAATCTTGTCAAAGGAAAACTTTTGCCTTTTACCTTTACTGGACAGACACAGTGTCATGTGATAACATATGACCACAGATGCTACTATCCTACCCCACTTTTCAAACCTTGTGTGATATATTCCCAAGAGATCTACGATCTTTGTGTAATGAAAGAAGTAAGTAGCTGAAGAAGGAATTAAATGGATAAGTAGAGACTTATCTTTCCTTGTGTGTGTGTGTGTTTCTTACCAAGTTTTTTACTAGAGCTGGGTAACCTGGAGCTCTCTAGGCATTGTTTGATTCCAATTCCCAGCAGCTCAAACAATTGTTAGCAAGAATGGGAACAGCAGTTTCTCGATATTTTGAAGGCTTGAAAGTCCATTCCTCAAGAGATAATTAAAACTTTGCTAACCCATGTTCTCCTTGTCGTGCTCCTTGCACCATAGGTGCAATCCAGTGCTGACTTGCATCCCACACTTTAGCACCCCACAACAATGACTTTCCTGCTCTTAAATCTGCTCCATCCTTATATTGGGCAATCTGGGCAAATATGTTCAAGAGTCATGGCAAACTGGGTTCCCCATGAGTCCCTGTGATTTCAAATAGCAAGTTTCTAATGAATTCATTGCTTTCTTCTCTTAAATCATACTAACTTTCAGCAAACTTTACTCTTCACAAGCAGTTATGCAGGGAGCAGATTTCCTATGGCTAACCAGCCTCCAGTCAAAGGAGAAACTTCATCACAATTATTATTCAACATCAATTCATCACCCAGGAGGATCTCATTAAGAGAAAAATGATGGGGATGGGGGGGAGGTAGGCTTTGTACTTGTCAAAGCCTGGACTAGAAGATAAAGATTTAATAAGCAATGCCTAGATGCTGTGACCACCAATTACTGTGCTATTCAATGTCAGGTTTTGTTCTTTCATTGAATTCTCCATTCTTATTAATGGAAAAAACTGTATCTCAGCAGAGTGGATGGCAGATGGATAAGACCTGTTCATTAGGCATTAATATTACTTGAACAATCAATAAGAACATAAGAATTGCCTTACCACATTAAATAAAAAATCCATATAGCCAAATAACAGAGTTGGAACAGATCACAGGGGCCATCCAATGCAACTGCCCCCCATGTTAGAAGAAACAATCAAAGCTCTCCCTAAAGAAGGCAATCCAGCTTCTGTTTAAAAACCTCCAAAGAAGGAGACTCTCCATGATAGCATATTCCACTGTCAGCCATAACTAAGTGGCAGCTTGACACCACCCCTTTGAGTGCTGGATCGAGGCCACAGCAACTGCACACCGCAGCCCTGATCTGGCTATTTGCTGACTCAAAAAGAAGCAGCAGAAAGCTACTCCTTTTTTAGCCAGCAAAAAGCTGGCTTTTTCACCGCGGTGGCAGCTTTTCAGCATTTCTGTGGCACGGCGCGTGTAAAAGCCATGCTGCCAGAACACCATGATGCTGCCTGCTATGTGGTCACTGGGGTGGTGTGACACTGGATTGGGGGCAGCAGGGTGTGGGGCATGCGTACACCATGCCCCCATGCCACCCCGAAGCTGGTGTATTGTGCCAGTCTGTTTTGGCCCATTACATTACTACTGTACATTACTACTGTAATGTAGCGAGATCATTTTAATACCTTTGCATTGTAATTTTAATGGGTTTTATTATTTTTATAGTCACAGACCATCTTACTGCCCTAGTTAGGTGTGTCTTGTTCCACAGGCCAGGGCTTTTTAAGTAACTACAAAGTAACCAAAAACAGTGATTATGTTGACTGGAGGTGGGGGCTGTCCAAATGGGCCAAAAGGCCTATGTTTCACCTGGCCTCTTGCTATCCTGTTTGGACAATCAGGTTAGGATCTGACAAGTCAGATGCAGATCCAATGGATCCAACTCAATCCTGGGTCAAAGGGGCCTTAGCGTGTGCCAAAATGATCTGTCATTTGTTTCTCTGAAACTCCATTGCAAACCCCAGCAGATCAAATGGCCCACTGTATGTGTTGTGTAGCTTTGGATTTTCCTTTTGCCTCTGGGCATGCCACAATCTGAACATCCTTTCTGCTTGACTCTAGTTGGATCATTAGCCTCAGCACTCTGGTGTACCCCAGTAGCTCACTCACTGTCATCTGACCTGCATCTTCTGCCACTATCTCATGTTCCATTTTGGATTGTCTCATCATAAGTTTTTTGTGCTAAAATATCTTCAGAAGGAATTTCGCCACGTCTCCCCCTGTGCAGCACTGACAAGTGTTAGCTGTGGTGCTGCTGCCACTGTCTCAGAGAGATCCTTTGCCAGTGTTTTTATTGTTGTATTGTAGTTGTCTCTTTAAATTCTTAATAAAGCTTTTTAAACAACAACAACAACAACAACAAAGCAATCCCCTCTTAGCCATGAAACCTACTGTGTGACCTAGGGCAAGTGATATTCGCTCAGCCTCAAAGGATGGCAATGGCAATGGCAATGGCAATGCCTCTCTGAAGAAATTTGCCAAGAAAGCCACATGATCAGGTAACCATAAGTCAGAAGCAACTTGAAGGCACACAACAACAACAACAACAACAACAACATTCTGGTGTGTCATCAGATTGCACTTCCTTACTTGTTTCTGATTGGGCAACTCTCTTTGGATAGTGACCTCATTCTTCCCAACACTTTCCTAGCATTGAACTGAGTTGGATGTTTGCAAGGCAAAATATAAATGGGTTAATACAGTATCATCGCATTTTATACAGTGTAAGGTAATATAAAATTGTACTGCAAGATATTGGTTGCAATCAAGTTTCAGGAAAACTTCCATATACTGTTCATTTCCAGATTTTCAACATAGACATGATATTGAAATTATGAGTAGCTTACAGGACATGCAGCTCATCATGTTCCCCTCCCATATTCCATTTTTTCAGTTTTATGGAAGATATAGTCAGGGGGTTGCAAAAATTTCCATTTGTCTCCCTAGGTTTTTTTTAATGAAAATAATATAAAATAGATGCAATCCTGATTAAGAAACATGAAAAATCTCAGAAGGATAGGTGCACAGTTCCAGGTAGAAGGGAAGTGTATGTGTTTGTGTGTTGGGGAGAAAGTTGCTTCTCCTTACTACCCCCATGGATTGTACAAAAATGGCATATGTCATAGAAAATGTTCCTAGACAAGAAACCTGAAAAATTGCAGAGGGATAGGTACCTAGACTGGGGAATTATGATGAAGAATAATGTAAGACTTGTTGTTGATGATGCTTTAGTCTCAGTTGGCACCAAGATAACAGAAACTGCACCAGAACTGGGCAATGGACAGTGAGAGAAGCAGCCAATGTTTAAAGTTTATATTTGAAAATGAAGTGAATGAGTGGCTTCCCCCTTTTTTTACAAAGTAAGAAATGATTTGACCAACGGGGGTTGGCTTTCCTTCCAAAGAATAATTGACGAATTGTTTAAAATATAGACAGTCAAACTGATGAGAAGGTAGACAAATCAGCTGAAAATAATATGTCCTCCTCAAAGGCAAGATACATTTGATGGCATTTGGTCCAAATTTGCCGCATATGATAATCAGAATGAAGACTCTCTGCCCATGGGAAGCTGCAGAAAGATCTGCTAGGATGAGATATGTGTGCATGTGTTTCTTCTGTATGGACAGAACCATTATGAAATCTTGGTGCAACACATTTCTTTAAATCCATGAAAGATAATGCTCTTGTGATCTAGTGCCATCCATATATTTTACTATATTTTCAGTTTTTTAAAAATTTGTTATATGTTTTGAATGGATGTAATAATGTAAAATGATTCTCATGGCACATTCTTTCAGACATTACAAAGAAAATACTACTAGTCTTATTTCCATCCGTTTTTAAAATAAGGGGGGAAGCCCATGCTTTTGAGGAGGGTGCAGTTTTCAGCACAACTGAACTTCTTTGTGGTATTTTTTCAGAGATATTTAGAGGAACGTATGTGAAAGCAACATGGACCAAAAAATGATTAACTAATCTGTACAGCAGCTACAGTAGGTGAAATGGGATTGTGTTTTGTTTGAAGTAAAAAGGCATAGTGTTTGGAATTAATTCACTAATTAACATGTTAATCTTTCAACCTATTGTGGTTTTCTTAGTTGGTTCCCCAATTAATGCTGAAGTTAATAATATGCTTTAGTGAGTAAGTTGTTAGAATTTATTAGGGTGGATAAAGAAAAAAATATTAGAATTTCAGGTAAAGTATCACATGGATCTGTTGTTAGACAGGCTAACTTGTGTAATTTCTTTGAGGTGACATCAAGAAAATGAGGAGACAGATCTTTCTGGAACCTATGCTACAGCACCAAAACTCCTAAATTTGTGGAGCACAAACAAAACTGAGCTTACAAAGAAGAATGGCATGGGAGAGTGAGCCTTGAATGGAATGTGGCTGGAAGAAGTGATTTGTTGACTTACCAGGAAAGGTTTTCAAGTATCCAGGCCCTTTCAGAATGTCAGGCCCATAAAGCTGGTGCCTTCCATCCTGTATGAAAGGGAGCTGTTTGGCACCTTTCGGGAGCATGGGCATGCCTTGTTAATCTCTTCACTAAATTCTCCTCTGCTTGTTATATTCTGGTTTCTACTCTATGTTCTATATAATCTTGTAATGGGCAATTCAGTGAAATGCTTTCCTCAAACCCATCTCTCATTTCATTCTTCTCACTCTCTCCACATTCTTCTCATTCTGCTTTTTGCCGATTCCTCTTTCTTTCAACCCATCCCCATTTAATTATACAATTATGGTAAGATGAATACAGAGAAGAGTAAGCTTGTTAGATACCTGATCATTAAAATTCAAGATGCCACCAAGTAAATTTGGGATTCCTGGCTCCCATATGCAATACATGTGCTTTATCACTTTGCACACCACACTCCTTCGTTAGGAGTACAGAGTGATTCAACTGTTTACAAAAATGTTCTGCACATGCTCAAAGTCTCAAAAATTTCATCATAAGAGATCTCCGCACTTGATTCACTCATTGTTTTTTGTAGTTATCTACTTATTGCTGTACTTGTGACTTATCAATGTTTTTATTGTTGTAAGCCACCCTGATTGCATTGCAGAGGGGCGGGATAGAGATACTACATTATTATTATTATTATTATTATTATTATTATTATTATTATTATTATTATTATTATTATTATATCAGTGCCCTCTAATTGAAATATATCACTATTTATTGGCCTTTAATAAACAAGGCATTTGAAGAGTGAATGAAGTGTATATTTTGGCGGGGTCTAAAACTAAAGACAGATGCAAATGAGTGACAAACCAAATCAAAGAGATTGTAAAATCAGACCAAGTGCTTTGGGATAGCCTTTCTCAGATTTCCAGATGTGTTTGATTCTACATTCTATCGTTCCTATGCAAAAGTCAAATGCTGTGAGTAAAAATTCCAAGTTGGGAGAAGGAACATTAAAAAGACTAATGGCACATTGAAAAGAGTTCTTTTCAAAGTGCCAACAAATAACAAATAGGGTCAAAGTGACAGTCTCCCATGCCATTCTCTATAAATCACCCAGGTTGGCCCTACACAAATATTCCAAGCAATGAATTAATGATAACTCAACCAATTAAATGATTTCAATCATTAGTGTTTATGGTGGTGAATTAATTTTCCATTTTCCAAAGTTTAATATTATGTGATTCATTTTTAAACCTAACATTGCAAGCTCTGAAAGAGCATCAGTGTAAATATGAAGTGATCACTGGGAGATGGCAATGGGCAGATAGTGGCTGGCATCCTGTCAGTCGCATACACAGGTGTAACTTAACCCTATACCTGCGTGTGCTCATTTTTGGTCACTGTAGAGGTTGCTATTCCTTTTCTCCCTCTGCACTATCTAAAGTCCCCCTCCTAGACCTATTGCAAAGCTGCCTGTATTTCTTATAACATGAATGTACCCTTCATCCTGTAAAGGGTGCCTTGAACTTTCCATGACTTTGAAAATAGGATGTGAAATAATATATTTGACGTACTTCAAAAATGACTTGAAGGTGCACAGCAGCAGCAGCAACAACAACTAACCACATGAGAATGACTAGAGAAATTGGGTTCAGCACTTTAACTCTTAATCAGATGCAGAGGAAAGGCAGTGTGTCTCAGGGGAAAAGTACAAAGCAATGTGTCAGATTTGTGTTCTGCCAGTATTTCTTGACTTGGTGGAATATGATACCTGCATATGGCTCTGAACTTCCTGTGAGGATCCATTATGCATGCAGTCAGTACTAATGTATGCACTCAGTTACTGAGTAGTACACACTGTTGGTGCCTCTGAGGCCTGTAAGTCCCTGGGCTCATTCCCACTGACATTTTAAACCGGTTTGAGGTTCGCTTTCACTCTGGGTCGGTGAATCGATTCCATTTGAGGAGTCGTTCCCACTATGACAGCAGATCTTTTCATTATCACATTGAATTGCCTCTTTTGTGATGGGGTTCCTTCTTTTTTGAGCCAGCATCCGACATCCGCCGGCACTTTTTGTTTTTGTATGTATTATTTGTTTTAATGGAGGTTTTCACCTCCGTATATTGTGTTTCTTTTAAATGGAATTGGGTTTAATAACTTTTTAAGGGGGGGAGGGGGAGGTAATTGTTCTTAATTGTTGCTAATACTTTTATGATGTAAGCCGCCCCGATTGTCCTCAGAGGGGCGGGGTATTAAATAAAATTTATTATTATTATTATTATTATTATTGACCCCATTGTAGTTCCTACTGGTATTTGCCCCACTAGATGCAGCTGGCACTGAATTGATTGTGATCAATCCTCCCAGTGTTTTTTTTTTATGTCAATCAATTTAATCACATCTCTGCATCATTGATGCACCCATATGTCAATCCTGCCACATGGGTATCTTTACAGGTGTACCGCCACATCAATGTGTCACTTTTTGTTGGCCACAGCTTTGTGGTCTGCCGGCAGAGGTCATGGATCCTTTCTCCATAGCCGTTTTGTGGGCAGTGTTTACATACTTGCAATCCACTTTGCTCATCTGTCTCTGGATGAGGAATATCTGGCAGTGCAGACTAATTATTTTCAAATTACTCTTGGAAGTGAATGAGGATGAGTATGTAGCTGTGGATGATGGGACCATTGAGTGGCAGATGAGGCAAAATTATGATGTTGATGCCGATGCCCTGGATTCATTTAGCTATGTTGGTGAGGTCACTAGGTTCAGGAGTGCCATGTAGTGCTTTTATGAACCTATGCCCAGGAGGTGGTGAGTATACCCCAAAGCAAGGGAATTGTGGGACATATTTTCCACTACTGTATAGTCCAATGATCTTATAGCCTCCTATAAGGCTGCCTCCTGACCTGCTGCTGCTAGTGATTGGGAAAATAGAAAATAGTTATATATACCGTAAATATTTTCTATTTTTTCCCAATCACCAGCAGCAGCAGGGGATGGGGGGCAGATCCACTGCAAGGGCCTTCCGCCCATGATGCTCTTCCATCTGAAATATGTGAGTGTAAATACATGGTCATTGAATATGCATGGAATTAATAGCAACTTCTCACATCAACATGGCAACATACCTAATTCTCTCCATTTTAAAAAAAATGCAGTACAAGAACTGATGCAGAAGATGCAGAGGCTGGAGGAGCAGATTAATGCTCAGTCTCCACACACCTCCAACCCTTATGCTCCACCACCAGACTTCTGTAAGTAACCTGTGTATAGCTAATTTATCATTTACCTGTGCAGTGGTGGGTTGTATTACAGCAATGTGCATGTACAGCAATGCCTTTATTGATAAAACTTCCATTTTTTCTCTTTGTAGGGAATGATGTCATTGAATATTTGGAGAGGTGGAGGCTTGCAGGCTGCCTTTACACTCACCTTTCATTGAATATCATTTTTTATGTTTGTTTTTTGTAAAATATTTATTTTGAATAATGTAATGTAATGATTGATTGAAAAATATTTTCTCCTTATTATATTTGTATACTTATAAATGTTTATTTTTTTCCATTCTAAATCCTACATTTCTTTTGAAAAAACAAAGTAAAGAATTATTGTTAATCCTAACTGTTGTTGTGTTTTCATTGTAATACTACACTCAAGGGGATACTGGAACTGGTTTTTTTACCTTCCTCAAAAGTCTACCTGCAGATGGCTCATTGTAGCAAACTGGCTGTTGTCATGCTATCCCAGAGCCATAGTTTTGATTTTTTTGAAGAGCTCCCCCCAGGAAAGAGTTGGAGGGAACTGCAGAAGTGAGAGAAGCCAGGGTAGCAGAAGGAGATGTGCTCACGGAAGCCACTGTTACAGAGGCATTGCTGTAGTTAGCATTTTGAGATCCACTACTCAAGGTGCCATCAGTGATGGAGGTCAGTGTATTTACTCTCCTCCTCTTCACCACCCTACCACCACCCCTACTAGAACTATTGTTTGTCATAACAGTGGTGGCAAGGTCACACAGTATATGTGTCTGTTCCTTGAATACATTTAGGAAGTCACCAAATTCCCTTTTTGATTTTTCAAGGAACCTCTCCAGGAACCTGTCTCTGTTACCCCTCTCTCTTTCTCTGCTGTCTCTATCTCCTTCTCTACTTTCTCTATCTCTTTCTCTACTTTCTCTATCCCTTTCTTTACTTTACTTTTCCATTTGTCTAAATCGCATGTCCCTATCTCCCCTTGCCTTCATATGTTCCAGGAGAAGGTTCAATTGACTTGAGGAATGCTGCATCAGTCTCTCTCTAGTTTTTTCTGCTTTTCTGCAATCCAGCTTTGTTTTGATCATGGCAAGACACTCAGCAGGGGATAGTATAGCCGTTTGTCTGGAAGTGATGGTCTCTGAGCATGACAGAAGATTAATAAGAAAGATACATGGGAAATCTTACATTACCAAGTCAAAATATTCATGTTACATGGTGAAAACATGTCCCATTACCACCTTCTCATTCTAGATATTCATTCTCAACTTGTCATACTAAATATTCAGGGTACCCATCACCAACATCTCATTCTAGATACAATTCAGGTTCAGATCAAGTGGTATTCACCAACCAATTCAAAGTGTGGACATTGATGTCACAGTTTCTGGAGAGTACCCTATAATTTGGCAAGTTGTGGTCTATTTGTCCTATGGTGACTAATTTTATTTTATTTCTGCAACCACCCACTAATTTATTGTCCTCTGAGAAAGACAGAAGATAATAAGAAAGATAAAATCAGCATAGGTATACATGTGGGAAATCCTACATTACCAAGACAAGATATTCAAGTTACATGGTGAAAATATGTCCCATTACCAACTTCTCATTCTAGATACAATTCAGACCAACCAATTCAAAGTATGGACATTGATGTTGTAGTTCCGGGAGGGTACCCTTTAATTTGGCAAGCTATGGTATATTTGTTCTATGGTTACGAATGTTATTTTATTTCTGCAACCACCCACTAATTTATTTCATTAAAGCCACCACCCATTAATGATTCAATAGACACATTGAAATAAATCCTATTGTTAGTCACCAACCAATTGGTCTTGTGAGTACAGATGGTGCAAGTTCAGGCGGTTGCACTTCCCTCAAACCAGCAGTGTTTTCCTCTTGCTGTGCTGCATCCTTCTGCTGAACTTGTATCTGTATATTGTCTTCATCCTGCTCTACAGGGGACATTATGAGGACATATGATTCCTCTTCATCCCCTTGGATATCTGCAGACAAAAGGAGAGATGACAGGTTGGGAAAAACCATCACACCATGCAATGGAAAACAAACACAACAAATTAGTATGTTAAAAATCAGTAATATGCATGAGGAATTATTAATGGAATGTAAATACATAACAGAAGCATGACTACAAAGCACTCACATTGCTCAGGGGCACTCCATCAGTCAAGAATTTAAGTTGTGTCCTCTTTGCAATTACTACTGTTTGTTGAGATGGGGACAACAATGCTGTAAAAAGTAACCACAACAGGTAGCCATGCATGTATACAACTATTTGAACATTCCACAATGAGCATTTGGCAACATCTTTAAAATTTACCTTGTGTGAATAGCTCCTCTGAACCCTTCACCAGCTGCACATGCAGATGGGATGCCATGCTGGTTTCTGATGAGAAGCCCCTCCCAACAGTATCTCAATCTCCATTGCCAAAATTGCCCATTTCATCTCTACACTGGCATCACTGGCAAAGATCTCCTTCAGTTCATGGAAAAAGGGCATTTTTATTGCTCCACTCCCACTCCTGTTTGCTTGTTGGTTTGCCATCTTAAATTTCTTCTTCATTGCCTTGGCTTTTGTCCTACACTCTGGTCCTGTCCTATTGTGCCCTCTGTCCTTCAACTTGGCTGTGATTTTTTTCATAAATATAAATATTGTGGTTGCTATGGTTTAATAGCATCTGCACCACCGCCTTCTCCCCAAATAGTTATCAAATCTTTAGTCTCATCTATCTTCCATGATATCCCGACATGGCTAAGGGGGAAAAACCCAGCAAATTTGGCAAATTAAAAATGAATTCCTTTCTGCCATTCAAATGAGCCAGTCAGTGAGGAAGGCTTTTAAAAATGGCACTGTGCCAGGAATTTAGGGGTAGGCACAGAAGATCACAAAGGTAGGAGGGCACAGGTAAGTAGGCATCGCAACGCTTGCGCAGCTGGGTATAGCCTCTTTTCCTGTATGAGTCATGCCAGGGTTGACCAAAAGGCTGACCAAATAGCACCTATGGAACCTCCCAAAAACAAAAGATCATGCCCTCCAAAAAAACCATGGGGTAGATGGATGACATCCCTAAGCCAACCCCTTTGCCACTGTCCCTCCCCTCCATTAATATGCAATTCAGATCTGAACGTTGTTCCCAATTGCTGGAAATGCTTCAGAATCACTTCTTTTCAAAAGAACTGTCAAAATACTAGTGTAAAAAAAGACTGGGTTTTATGTGTTTGCTTCGCTTCATTTCAACTGAAACTGATTGCAGTAGGATCGGAACTGGCTTCAAGTGGGAACAATGGAGATATAATCTGATCTGCAATTCACTTTAAATCATAGTAGGAATGAGCCCCCTACCTCCTTGAAATATCTGTCCCATTATCTATCATTTACTCAGACCATTCTAGCCCAGAGAATTACTTAAACAGGGAGATCTGTCAGGTGAATCTGCTCAGAAACATAAGAGTGTTGAGTTCTATATTAGTTCTACTGCTGATCTAGCACTGGGCATTTCACACAGCAATTTTGCTACTAATGTTTGTATGATTATCACATCCTCACAAGTATTATTTAAGGATGAATAAGATTTGTTCAAGATTTTGAATTTGAGGATTGCTTGGGCTATAGACATGTCACTGGAGACTTTTTCTTTTGAGAACTGTGGTTTGTTTTCTTAAACCACAAGAAACCAATGTACTTTGGGATGAGGAAAGAATAACACACGAAGGACTTTTATCACACCGAGTTCTTCTCCTGCTATAATCTCATTCTTTTCAAAAGTGCTTTGCAATCAGAACTACTCTCTTTATTGTACCTTCCTAATCTTTCTGGCAACACACACAACATTTGACACTGCCTACACTGCATTGGGATGTCCAGTGTGTGCCTAGTTTGACACACAGAGAGAGACATCCCCTGTCCCAAAGCAATATAAATTAAAAGGAATTTTACCTTTAAAAAGGACTTTTTTTTCCTGAGAAGGGGAAGACTTCCTGATTCAGGGTAGACTAATTGCTGGCAAATGAAACTTATTATTCTGCCAGCAATTAATCTAGTCCGCTCAAATCATGAATTCCTTCATCTCTGATCATTAGCAAGCAAAGGGCAAGCTACACCCAAAAGTCCATTCAATGACCACTCAGAACTGGGATTAAAGCAGAACTGATTTATCGTACTACAAATGCTAGCACCACAGAAACAGGAAAGGATGTCATTCATTGAGGTTTTGCGTGAATGAAAAGAAATGCCTGCCAAATGATCTCCCACCAAGATAACAACAGAAAAGAGATGACATCATGTGATAAATCCCAGAAAAATATATTATTGGCCCACCATAATTGCATTATTGCTTTGTGTAATGAAGTCCCAATATATTTTACCACCTTGAAAGGAGTCTGAATGGCTACAGATAAACATAAACATAGGCCAAAACTTGGTACCAACTCCTATCTTCTTGTATTTCCCTGTCACATGCTTACATTAGAGTTTGAGAAAGTTACTATTTGGGACCAAAACTTCCAGAATCCCCCAGCATGACTCCTCAAATCGTAGTACCAAAAGTAACTTTTCCAGTCTCTACCACGTATTCATCATGGAGTTCCTGCAGCAGTTTACTTTACACTGTTGCATGGCTTGGTCAGGTCTGTATCTCCTACACACAAGGTGAACCCAGAAAGAGAAAGACAGCAGAAACAGAGAAAAGAGTTTTAAAGGCTTTCTAAGGAAGAGAACAGATGCACCTCTGGGGAAACTGGCCACCCTTAGAAATATTTCTCTCCATGTCAGAAGAACAGACTATACTGTGAGTTTGGAACAAGTCCAATTCTAGCCACTAACTCTACTCACCCCCAAGGAAAGGATCATAATAGAGATTGAGTCCAACAGTTGAAGGACATTGCAACCTGGTGTGATGAATGGGTAGTATGATCTAATGCTTTGTATTCAAAATCACCTCGGTCTAATCTCATGGTAGGGTTTCTGAAACCCTGGAGATCAGCTGTCAGTGTACTGTGGACAATACCAAGCCGAGCCAATAATCTTAATCATTGGAAGGTACTTCCTGTTTTTTAACCATAGTCTTTGTGTGAAGGGGGAAGTAAGAAGAGATTTGTTGAATCAGAATAAAAGGCTGTTCAATCTACCATTCCGGTCTCATAGTGATGAACTATATGCTGGTCTATATATAGCACTTGCTTATTCATGTTCATCTGCTTTTCAGAAGAATACTGTTCCTAATCCTAGGGTTAGTAAATAGCCAACGACAAGTAGCCATTGACAATTTATTCTGCCTGAAATGGATTTATTCCTTTCATAGCCTTCAAAGTTGGTGATATGATAGCACTCCTCAGTTACTTGAAGGGTGGTCTGTAAAAGAGGACAAAGATTAAAAGCTCCTCAAGAGTGACCAAAAGCCTCAGAATTTGGCAAGAGTTATTGTCACCATGGGGGAAGGGAGTCTGATATCCAAATAAATGAAAATCAATCCACAGACCCATAGTCATTCCTCCTGTGAAGCTGCAGAGAGTGAAAGTTGCCAACTCTCACTAATGAATCACTTTTCACCAAGTGGAGCAGTCAGACTATTTCTGGTGCTTCAGCCTAAAAGAAGAAGCATTAATCTCAGGAACTGCTTCACATGTTTCTGTCTGAAGATTGTGCATCACAGGGCATGGCTGCATGAATTATACATGCCTTGTACTTACTGGCATAAATAACGCATCCGTTGCTTCAGATGCTCCATTTCAGAGAACTTTCTGGATGTGTACATTCTGGGAGAGATGAAGATGATGCACACACAAGAATGATACTTGGGGTTTTGAGAACTGCATATTACTGACATTGGGAGGCAGGAAGGGCTCAAGCAATAACAGTATTTCTTCAGTTCCCCAAAATGAAACTTTAATTTCCATGCAAAGCTCTCTTGAGCTTTAAGTTGGACAGATCTCTCTCATTTCTTTTCTTATTACACAACTTCTCCTAAATACCAACAAACTCACCTGCATCTTTCTGAGTGATGCATACTAAGCTGGGGCTTTACTAGGGGGTGCAGGGGTTTCAAACTGCATTGGATAATACCCTAAGAGGAAGTGTGACACCACTGCTCCCCAAACATCTGCCTTTTGGCAGAAACAGGCTGTGGCATTTGCTGGCATCCCTTGAAATTGCTAAAGAGACTATGTGAGTGAGGTGAGGCGCAGTGGGTGGAGAAGGGGGGGCAGTTTTTTTAATTAAATTAAAAATATATTCGTTTTAAAAATTATTTAAAAACATCACATCTTACCAAATGTTCACTTTAAACACACCAGACTAGTACATGTAAATACATTTAAGCTGTGTTTATGATACTGTCATTTGAAGATATGCTTTTAATTTTGCTAGTTGTTTTATGTCACAACTACGGTATTACCATTTCATTGAGATATATAGGAATCATGATTTACGAGTACCGTTATAACAAAAAGTGGTAGAATTCAAAGATATAGCCATGTTAGTCTGTAGAATCAGTATGTAGAGAGATCTTGTAGCCTCAAGATGAGGAAGTAGACTGAAGTCTACAAAAGCTTATGCTGCCAATTTCTTTTTTTCAGTTAGTCTCGAAGGTGCTACAAGATCTCTCTACATACTGATTAGTACAAAAAATATTACTAAGGATTCTGTATGGTGTGGTATACAAGGAAGTCAATGTTTGGGTGACATCATTGTACTGGGTGATGCTGACCCTAGTGATGTTACTGATACCAAGGACTAGTCTGAATGGAGTTTATGTAAGTAGACATGTGCCTCCTTCCTTGAGAATTATGCTGATCTCAGATTAAATG
>CM034708.1:54215622-54232138 GCA_020142125.1 Phrynosoma platyrhinos | reverse complement strand
CCAAAAAAGTTGCCGACCCCTGCACTAGAACCATCCATAACTGAACAGGGGTAGTATGATGCAACAAGTCTCAGAGCATCCTGTGACCACAGATCAGTTATTGAGGGGGGTTTTTTCTGTCCTTTTAGCCACATATCTTAGAAATAATTTTTCAAGCTCTGAATCTTTCATGCAAAATTCTCCTTCTTCTCCTTCCAGAAAAGGCTGAAAAACAGGATAACAGGATGTTGAGTACTTCCTTACTGAACTACCAACAACAGATTGTGAAATAATTACCACTCTGGACTCCATCTTACATGTACAAATTTCAAGTGTAACACAAACGGAAGCATAAGCTTGCAAATCAATAGTTTGTCCTCCAGATTTCTATTGCAAAGGGCTTGTAAGGAAATGTTTACATTTTGCTAACCCTGGGTCCCACCTCAACAGGTAAACAGCATGCCTTAATATATAGGTTTTAAAGCATTTTAAAAAACACCCACACAACTTAAATCATTGTGTGCCCTAATTTCTGGGAACCTCTTTTCTCAGAAACAAAACAAACAAGCTTGAGCTTCAAGAGCAATTCTTGTCTTCACCACCAGAGGATACTTTGATATTTTAGCCAAAAGGGCTATGTGTTTCCAGCATTCATCTGTTTATTGTCCGCCTCTGGGCTATACTATGTGTTCCCAGCATTCATTTATTTATTGTCTGCCTCCAACTACCAATGTCTTTTCTCTTCTCTACTTCTTAATATACAGAAACATTGTTAAACTCTCTCTGTGTTGTGTTGCTACCATATGTGCTTCTGGTTTCTTAAGCAGCCAGAAACCAGACTAGTCTATTGCCTTGGAGTTGACCTTATTCTTGAGAAATGCCTGAACCTTCTGAAAATGCAGGGAAAGGTTCTTCAGTCTTCTCAAATTTCCTCTGTTTCATAAAGATTCTTGTGTATTAAAAAAGCATCTGCACCAAAGTGTTATTCTACTAGCTCCCTCTGTCCAAATTAATTTCTTTTGGGAGCCAAACAAGACATGCAATAGAGATGTGTGAATTCCCTGCTAGCAAATCCAAGCTAGGTGAGAGTGAGGTTTGAATGAGGGCTACATGGAAGAAAGTGCTTAACCCTCTCTTTGTGCACTCTTTTTCCAGTCCTACCTCACTTCCCCCAAACTGGCATGTGCATACATATGTTTTCCCAGCTGGGCCAAATACCAGCTGGGGGTAAGTTCATCAAGAAAATGGCACAGAAGAAAAGTTACAATATTCCCCCTCCCCATGGTGCGAGTCCAGATTCCTCTTTCCCCACAGTACCTGGTATTTACCAAAATTTAAAGATTTATGCATGTTCTTCAGCATATCTAGCTTATCAAGAAAAAAAATGAAAAGGTGCATTCAAGCATCTCTATCAGTACATCCAATTTGGCCCTTAGACGCTTGTAGGCTGTGAAAATGGTGATCCATTGCAGTGATTCTCTTTAGCTTCCAGGTTCTTCTTGGCTTTGAGTGCTGGTGACACCTCAGGATGGATGGAATCCAGCCGCTGTTCACAGCGGAAAGCTGTCAGAAAAGCTGTTCTGTAGTTGTTGTTCATCCAGCCATAGAGAAGGGGATTGGCAAAAGTAGAGCACATAGCAATGACATGAAAGAGTGTGTAGATCAGTTTGTATTCCTGCAGATCCAACACTTTGCTGTCAATATCACTGACAAGCTGAAAGATGTGAAAAGGCAGCCAGCAGACTGCAAACACCACCACGACACAGACCAACATCTTGGTAGTCTTCCGACGTCTCTGGTGGTAATGATCACTCCCTGCCCCAGGACTGACATGATTCTTTAGTTTACACCAGATACGGATGTAGGCATATGAGATGATCACCAGAGGCAAGACATATTGGATTAGAAGCATTGAGACACTATAAATGGTGCCATAATTTACCAGTCCTTCTCTGGGCCAGGTTTCAGCACAGACTACCATCTTGAAGTCATGTTTCAGCTCAATGGAGAAATACTCCCGAAAGATGGCCAGAGGACTAGCTAAGAGAGCACTGCCAACCCAAGCCACCCCAATGATTAGGAAGCTGATTCGTTTGGAGATTTTGCTCTCCAGGTGATACACAATGCAACGGTGCCGGTCCAGGGCAATCACAGTCAAAGTAACTATAGACACTTGCACTGCAAGACCTTGAGCATAAGGCACTAGATGACACAGTACTGGGCCAAGCTTCCATTCTCCCAACAATGTGTACACTAAAGTGAAAGGCAGACAAAGTGTGTTCACCAGCAGATCGGCCACTGCCAAATTGGCAATGAAGAAGTTAGTCACAGTGCGCATGCTCTTAAACTTGATCACCACATGAATCACCAAGGAGTTGCCCACTAACCCTAGCAGGATAATAACACAGTAGGCACAGATAAGAACTATCTGCACCTCAACCAAATTTGTGCTGTCTTTCAGATCTTGTTTTGGGTCAGCTGGCAGGTCATCATATGGTTTAGAAAGCCCTGGCAAGTTCAGTCTAGAGTACAGGTCCATTTTACCTAGACCTGTCCAGTTCCCTGTTGTTTTTGATCCTCCTGTTAGCCCCATGTTCTTTGCACAGCTGAATTCAAAACATGGGTTAAGGTTTCCCCTGTGAAAAAAAGCAAGAAAATTTATATGTTAACAAGAAGATAATATAAAACTACAGACAGAAAAAGTAGCCAAAATTAGAAGTGTAAGAGAACCAGTGAAGCAGTTAGGATTAGATTTGTGGGAGATTAGATTTCCCAGGGTTCTAAAAAGCACAGACAGCCTCCATAGATAGCAATTCATTAGCAAGGACTAATTCTGTAGATCAGGGGTAGGCAACCTTTCCCCTTTAAGGGCCGAGGGACTTCAGCTCCCAGAATCCCAGGAGCTATTGGCCAACATGGGACTACTATAGGCCAACATGGCTGAGGCTTCTGGGAGCTGAAGTCCCTCGGCCCTTAAAGGGGAAAGGTTGCCTACCCCTGCTGTAGATACACAGATGACAATGGAACAAGGATGGGAAAGACCTGGAAGGCCATCCCTGCCTCCTTGCTTCATATGTACAGGTTACATTCACCTAAAATATCTGCAGACTGTGATTAAGGGATTCAGTCCTATACTTCTAAAGAGGACACCTAAGGGCCACAAGGTTTTGTGGACCTTCCTATTCTTGATCAAAAGTTTCTACTCTACAAAACATGGGCCCCAAAACAAGGCATTCCAAGGGCATTTCATGAGAGGCCTACAGTCTGCTGGATCTAAAGTCCTCTCATTTGTCCACCCCATAAAAAAAAAAAAAAGACCAAGAGTACTAGCAGGGAAGGTACCCATTCACCCACCCATTTTCATTCTTGGCTGATGTAAGCCAACAGAGCTTCTGCAATGTAAACCCTGCTCTATGCCACAGAATCATCCACTACCACTACTTTAGAACAATTTTAGGAATTTCCCCATGCTTTAATATACATGTATATATATGCAACCACTGAAATGATTCCAACAGCCTTCAGGCTTGAAATTAAATGTTCATCCTCATGGCCTAGGGTTAGCTCAAGTAAAACAAATAATGAAAGGAGCCTTAGGTACATGGCCCTGCATTTCCTCACATTCATTTCTTGTTAGATTTATCCCTCTCTGTTTTATCCTTATTCCTCCTTCCCCCCCCCCTCCACTCTTGGAACTGAGACTGTTACATACATCAGGGCAAGAATCTTTGCTTCCATTATTTGTAAGGCACCCACCGCATATGACAGGAAGGCAAGAAGTAAATCAAGAGCCACTGGTAAATGTGTTGCAATAGATCTTCAAGGGTTTTTGACTCCCAGTAGTCTAACAATATGAAGTAAACCTCCTAGCCACAAGAAAATTCCTTCCATGCCTTGCTTCCTGCTAACCACTCATCTCCCCACTTTGATGTTCCTCACCTATAAAAAGAGTTGTCTTTGACCAGGTTCTGGTTCAGCTACACTGGCCAGTTTTAGAGTTGTATCATGATCTTTGATCTAATCCTAGAGTAAGACACACATACATCTGTACCTGCAAGCCATCCCAGTCTATGGCCCATATGTTGTAGTAAATCTGTGATGAATACCCTTAGACCTTGGAGTTGAATCAAACCCACCTGGAATCCCAGTCTGGTCTTCTAACATCTACACACCTGTAGATTTACATACCCTTCCACATGACACCAATGTTTGCTGCCTTCAAACTTATGTATATCTCTCCCAGACCCATTCTGAAAGGTTTATCTTAAGGTTTAATTAATTACAAGAAAAGTTTTAAGCTAACACATACTGGTATTTTTGGTGCCAGCATTTTCCTTCAGTTTCACTTGCCACTGGATTGTTTTGTTGCTGTTAACTTGCCCTCGAGTCGACTCCCTGTCCTCCACTGTCTGCTTAATTCCTTCAACCCCTTAATACCCATGACCTCCTTAACAGAGTCGATTTCCTCTCTTCCTACTTCCCTCCACCTTTCCCAGCATTACTGTCTTTTCTAATGAGTCTTCTCTTCTTATGATGTGTCTGAATTATGGCAGCCTCTGTTTGGTCATCTTGGCTTCCAGAGAGGTTTTCAGATTGATCTGCTCTAGGACCCATTTGTTTGTCTTTCTGGCTATCCACAGGATTCTCAACACTCTTTTCCAACACCACATCTCAAATGCATTGATTTTCTTCCTATCATCTTTCTTAACTGTCCAGTTTTCTCAGTCATACATGGTAATATAATCATGGCTTGTATGATTCTAAATTTTGTGCTGAATTGTATATCTTTGTATTTTAGAATCTTTTCTAATTCTCCCTATTCTTAGGGCCTCAGCAGACAGCTAATAGAGCCGTCCTCGAGGCAAGGAAGAGGAGGGGCAGCCGCATGCTCGGCGCCCCTTCCTCCTCCCGAGGCTGCCCTCAGAGCCGCTGGCCCTCCGCACGGCCAGCACTCTGAGGGCAACCTCCCGCCACAGCGTCTGGACATGCTGCAGCGGAAAAGTCAGCGAAAGTGCACCTCACGCTTTTGAGGCACACTTTCACTGACTTGTGAAAGGAGCGCTATTTTAGTGCTCCTTTTCAGGGGTGGTGAAAGTGCGCCGCTGGATCGAGGCATGGCCGCCAGTCTGCTTAGGCCCTTAGTCTTCTGATTTCCTGACTGCAGTCCCCATTTCTAACAATGTTTGATCCCAGGTATGAGAATTCTTTTACTATTTCTATTCATTATTTTTGCTTTATTTATGTTCCACATTAAGCCTGTCTTTGGACTTTCTTCTTTGATCTTCCTTAGTAGCTGTTCCAGGTCTGTGAGGTTTTCTACTAGTACTATGGTGTCATCTGCATATCTTAGATTGTTGATATCTCTTGCTCCTATTTTCACGCCTCCTTTTTCTGTGTCCAAGCCTGCTTTCCTTTTAATATGTTCTGCTTACAAGTTGAACAGATAGGGTGAAAGGATGCAGCCTTGTCTGACCCCTTTGCCAATTGGGAACCATTCTGTTTCTCCATGTTCTGTTCTGACAGTAGCCTCTTGTCCTGACTACAGATTTCTCATCAGGACTATCAGATGTCTTGGCATTCCCATGTCTTTAAGGACATACCATAGCCTTTCACGATCGAGGAAGTCAAAGGTTTTGCTGTAATCTATAAAGCACATGCTGGTTTTCTTTTGGAATTCCCTGGTGTGCTTCACTAGCCATCATTTGTTTGCAATGTGGTCCCTAATGCCTTTTCCTTTCCTGAACCCCACTTGGATCTCTGGGATCTCTCTTTCCATGTATGGTTGGAGTCTATGTTAAAGGATTTTGAGCATAATTTTGCTTGCATGGGAGATCAGTGCTATGGTCCTATAGTTGCTGGAATCTCTTGTGTCTCTTGCAGTCTCTTGTGTACTGGATTGTACTGTAAAATAATATAGCCTAAACCAGATTCTGCTGCCAACCAGAAAGAGGGCTGTTCCAAGAGATTACTGTGTTGTCTAGATCAGCTACTGTGTTGTCTAGACCAGCTAGACCTTCCATCAGTGCCACTACACTAAACCCAGTTTGGAGCTTATCTAAAAGATGTAGTTGTTGCTGCTGTTGCTGCATGCCTTCAAGTCATTTCCTACTTATGGCAACCCTAAGGCAAATCTATCACAAGGTTTTCTAGCTAGGATTTCTTCAGAGGGGGGTTGATTTGCCTTATTTTAAGGCTGAAAAAGTGTGACTTGCCCAAGGTCACCCCAGTAGACTTCTTTGGCCAAGCACGGACCCAAACCCTGTTCTCCAGAATCATAGTCCAATGCTCAAACCCCTACACCACACTGGCTCTCTTTCAAAATATACCCAAAGTATATTCCACAAACCTGAAGTCTGCCAAACTCTAATATTCAATGATGCCTAATAAAAAAATAATATGGAGTCACATAACATAATGTGCATATATTGACCACAAAGTGTTTGTGAAACTATAATTCTGATATTTCCCTCCACTATTTGGGCTGTAGTTCATTTTCTACAACGTATTTTCCCTTTATTTATTTATTACTCCTTTGTTTGCAGTTTGTCAAAATTCTCTTCTTCCACCTAAAAATTTAATAAGATACGTCACTACTGGGAAAAGCAACAAAGGACATCCATTGTCTCACACTGTTAGCCAAGTCCAAGTTGATGTTTATAAAATATTCCCACAGAAGTCAACGGGAAAGTCTGTGTTTCATTCAATAACAAAATCCTGTATTTCAACACAATGGTCTTACAGCCAGAGGGAAAGAGCAAAGCTGGATTTACCACCATGCTCAGTAAGGGGGGTTGCAGACTGCCAGAAATAGTGCAAATTGAGTCCACTTTTAGGGTTAGGGTTAGGGTTAGGGAATCATGGGAACTGTAGTTTATTGTGGCACCAGAGCTCTCTGACAGAGAAGGCTCAATGTCTCAGAAAAAAAATAATTCCCATTATTCCCTAGCACTAACCCTAACCCTAAAAGTGGACTCAATTTGCACTATTTTTTGCCAGTCTGCAACCCCCCTAAGATAAAGTGCACAGGCAAACAAGTGTCTCAGTTAGATCAAGTGATTTGTAGTAGTAGTCCTTCAATTTCTCATAGTTATTTACTATACTCTACAGAATGAGTAGGCAACTTCTGAGGGTCACATCTGCATTCTTAAAAATGACTTTTCTAATCTAAAAACAGGCATGGGGAAAAATAAATTCCAGTGGTAAATCATGCCTCCAAAGCATTCTCTGGGCTGTACTTTTCCATTAGGTGGGCATTTCTTTTATGGTGCGGGAGGCAGTCCTCTGGGGCTGCTGCCTGGACCAGGGACATGCACAGCCCATGCTTTCCCCACCCTTGTTCAACATCAGGGGTGGAAATCATGCAGCCCCTCAGATGCAGCCCCTTGTTGGACTGCAACTCCCAGCATCACTAACTTTGCTGATGCTGGGAATAACAGTCCAACAACACTTAGAAGGCCACAAGACCTCCACCACCATTCAACAGGATTTGAGAGATCAATTCCAAAATAATCTGCTTGCTCACAGGCATCTCAGATTTGCTCTTTCTTCTCAGTACATTCTCTCTCTTGGAGACCAGCCTTTCCTTTCTCTGATTTCTCTGTCTCTCCAGCAACAGAGTTTTATCTCAACTGACTCCAGATCTTATCACTCACTAGTGGAAACTGCAACTTGCTGTTCTTATAAATCATCAACATTTTATCCTCAAATATACTGTGCTACTATGAACGTATCATCCACTTAGCTACATTCTGCTGCATGTCCATGTGCTGTGAAGCTGTCGCCAAACTGTGTAAACACAGCAAAACAGCAACATATGGATTTGCCAGGTGACATAAAAATTACTTTCCTTGCTAAAAGGACTCTTTGTGCATAAGTAAAAATATTGCATTTGAAGCATCTCTCCGTCATTCTGCACCTGAGAATTAAGTTGGCCTTTGTGGCCAGAAACATACTGTTCTTGTCACTGAAGATTTGAAAATGATGTCCTCCATCAAAGGGCATTTTAGAAGTGATGTTTCAAGCAGGAGAAAACCAAGAAAACAGCCCTGTTTTAGTCCATACGCACAATTGTTTTTAAACTGGTTATAGGAATGTTTGACAGTGACATCTACAACTATTCAGAGAGGTGTAATACACAAAGGGTTTTCCCTCTTCAAAAGGCTAATATAACAGAACAGCTTGCTTCAAACAGTACAAACTGTACCCTTGAATAAGCAATTATTTTTTAAAAAATCAGAATCCATGTTTAATGCTGTGGGGTGATTCTATAACACATTAACCTTGAAATCAAATTTAAAATACATTTAAAAATAGCCTGAGGTGCTAAGGAAAAGAACTTAAAAATGAAAGGACCAGTTTGCATGCCCACCAAGACTTTGTGAAACACTACAAGAAAAACACCATGTGGCTAAGGCTCCAAAACCTGGGATCGTTTCCAGACGCGTATTCACAAGCGTCTCATTGATTTGCACAGTCCTTTAGAGACAGTTAAGCAGATCACTTCTATCCATATTTAACCTGGTGTAGAAATTGAAGTTACTATTGCTGATGATTAAATGGTTTTCATCTAATTCAATAAAAATTGAGAATAACTTTTTAAAAAATAGCCTGAGGTAACTTTGGTGGTAGAATGCATCTGAATTAGTATTTGAAGATCAAGACAGAGGAAGAAGCATCACTATCCAATATTCTGTTTGCACCCAATATAAACTTTCAGGGAATGGTCAAAGAAAAAAGACCCAGATCTTACTTACACATCTTTAATCACATCTTCTGTTGCTTCATTCATATAAGCGAAAGAACTTTTGTTCTGCCAAATATTGTTAGACTGAAACTCCCATCAACCCAGTGGCCAGTGGTTCTCATGTCAGTAGAGAAATAAATCTACTCCATGTTTCAATACGAATTATAAAGGCATTCTCCAAAGTAGTGAACCTTATCCCCAAAATAAGCTCAGCAATCTGGATAGATCCTTTACAGTTCAGAGTGAAAAACAGAGTGGATTCACTGCCTCCTTTACATGGGCCATAACAACTGCCACACTAGTCTATCCAGCACAACCAATGGTGAGGAATTTAGGGAGTAGCAATCTAACATCTAGAAGTCCACACTTGCCTATGTTGAAATAATCAGAACATTACTAGGAAGGACACTTAGGGGCAGGCTTTTCACATTACATCAGAATTTACATTCTAATGGGTATTTAATTTGCCAAAACTCCTTCAACTAATCACCATGAATGCAAGGTAACATGGTAGTGCTGGCTTGGAACAATGCTCTCAACAGAAATACACAGATGAGCATGTGCAGAAAACCTATCTTGCTTAAGACAGAAATTTTATATCTACCTATCTGGGAGCAAGTCCCTTTGAATGCAATAGGGCTTACTTTTTTTCAGTAGGCACATATAGAACTGCAACGTCAAGCTGTTTTCAATAATCCTGTTTATATGGACAAGATGTTTCAGCGATCCTCATTATGTGCTTAAGAATACATCCCAAACTGTACGTTCTAGGCTGAGACAGTGGCAACAGAACTGGAAGCATTTTTAAAGTACAAATGGGTACCTAATAGAAGAAGTCAGTTTTGTTAACAGCTGCTCATACTTTCATGTTAAACATCTCAGCTTCTGCATGAGCCATTTTATCTGACACTCTCATCATTTTATCTGGCACTCTCATCAAGGACGGGTGGGATTCGGGATTTTTATGTTCTGTTTAGATTGTATTAATATATCTGTATGGAAATTTTACTGTTGTAAGCTGCCCTGATTGCTCTGCAGAGGGGCGGGATATAAATTATTATTATTATTATTATTATTATTATTTCACTCACTCTTTTTTTTTTTTAAAGAGTAGTCACCAGATGTAACTGTTAACCTGTTGCTTCTCAGTGAGTGCTGGTAAAATCCTATAGCACTGTATCCAAGGACATCTGATGTGGGGGACCAGCAATTATTTTTTTCTAATGGGCCAGGGATAGGCACCATATTTACACTCATCGGCTACAGTTGTTTCAGTCGTTCCTGGAAACTCACCAGAGACTAGCAGCCAATGAGTTAGATACTGGCATCAATGAGTTGGAGACTGGTGGTTGGGTAACCACCACTTTGACAGCAGGTTCCTATAGTGTTGCCCCCCGGAAAAAAAAAACCTAACAACATCTATGGTGAATGAAACCAAACAGCGCAATATGGCTATTACAGCTTAATAGCTCCTACCTGATAAGCTACTTGGCTGAGCTAACAGGCTACGTGGGATACCTCAAGGACAGGCAACCTGGCAGACTCCAGCAGTTTGAGACTCCAATTCCAATGAACTTAAGTCAGCATAGGAAATGATAATTTGGGATTATGAGCACTGCAGTTCAAGACATCTAGAGCACCACGTCTTGCCTGCCCCCATATACACACTGCATGCTTCATTTTAATCTTAGAGCCTGTCACTGAAGCTGTCTAAATCATCCAGCAGATGTAGATCCTGAGAATACAAGTGAATGCCATGGGTAGCATCATGTTACCAGAATCCATCCTTTGTGGCAGATGAACTTGCCCCGGGCACTGTTTGTCCAGATGCTTTTCTGCATGAAGACAAGTCCTAGCCCAAGTCAATGAGAACTTAATGAGCCATCCTAGCCTTTTGGAAATTCTATATTGCTTCTTTCTACAGCATGGCCTTGGTACAGTACATTTCCCATAACTTATGTGTTATATTATTTATGAGTACCATATGTGGAAGGCAAAGATATTTTATACCCCCCCCAAAAAAAATATGTGATATGATTCTGAATTGCAAAGCATCCCTGCAGCTGTTTAGAAAGAACAAAATTGACTCAAGACATTTTGCTGCTTGAGGCAAAGGACAGCACACATACACCACTTGCCCATCATGCTGATAAGAAGGGCAGCTGATTCTTACTTCAGCCTTTGCAATAGGTTAACATCCGACCACAATCACCTGACCTAAGGCAAGAAGTTTCCTTAGGAAGAGCAATAAGATCTAAAATGTAATAGGATGAGCTGTTGACACATATAGCTCTGTCCTCCAACAGGGTCAGAAGCAGTGTCGGGCTAGGGATGGCATCAATATAGGTTACTACTACACTTCAGAATTAATGCAGACTGATATTGTTTCAACTGTCATGGCTCCATCAAGGAATCCTGGGATTAGTAGTTTGCTGTGGCACCAGAGCTCTTTGACAAAGAAGGTTAAAATCTCACAAAACTACAAATCCCTGAATTCCACAGCATTGAGCCATGACAGTTAAAGCATTGTCAAACTTAAGTGTAGATGCAGCCATAGTGAATCTCCTCTAGGTTTCAGTCCGAATTTTAAAGGACCTACGCAAAGTGCTGAACCTCTCTGAGGCACAAGGATCAACCCCTTGGATATTTCCTCTAAAATTTTGATTAAAATCCAGAGCAGGTTCACCATACCACTGACATGGAAGCTATCAGTTGCTGTGTTCCCCTCCTCCCAAAATAAACAATTCATCTGTGATTTAAGTTAACTGCTTCATCCTTCTTCCTGCACTTCACTTTTGCATAGAAGTGTCAAGCTGAAAAAAACAGGATCCAGATACTCCTGAATAAAGTTTTCACAACTGATTCAAAAGGCATTTTAATTGGTAACTGTGAGATGATCCATGTTCAAGCCCCCACTGAGGCACAACATTCACTGGGTGATTCGAGTACAGTCAGTCTCATTCTCTCTTACTCTGACCTACCTTGCAGGACTGCTGTGGAAAGGCAGAGTACCATGTATGCTGCCTTAAATCTTCTTGATGAGAAGGCAGGACCTAAACATGATGAATACATCAATAAATACTTAACAAATATGTTCACTTAGGAATATCACACCCCCATCCCTTATGATTTACAGTATCTTTGTTGAGCCTTTTCAAGCTGGAAATATTGCATCTTGATACAAAAAAGAGCCAGTGTGGTGCATTAGTTTGGGCGTTGGGCTGCAACTCTATGAACAGGGTTTAATTCCCCTTGGAATCATGGGATCCCAGTGGGTGAATTGATGAGTCACACACTCTCAGCTCCATAAAACCCCACATTTGCCTTAGGTTTGCCATAAATTAGAAACAACGTGAGGGCATACAAAAGCAAGCATGATGAAACGTTGATGATTTATGGCAAGAATGGTGGAGGTGCCAAAGCCAACAATGCACTTGAAGAAGTTCACATCTATCAACAGTTGGGAGAAGGGGAAAGCAATAAAAGGTGAAATGCAAGTGCAAATCCATCTTCCTCTGAAATACAGACTGCCCCCCTGGGTACTTAAAAATAGATTATAGTTATTCTCATGATTCTCATGAATCAACTCCATGATTATATGATTCATGTACACTCAAGTACAGAGTTTAAAAAATGATTTTTTAGACAAATGAATATTGGTATATTGATGCCCTTTATAACTTTGCAGCAGTAGGTTGTTGCTCTGGGTGCCAGAGCACCATCCTACTACTTCTCAGTTATGGATGTCTTCAGCCTCTAATTATATTCATTCATCTTAGGAAATTCAAAAAAGACTGGAATAGGATGATATACTTGAATAGAAAATGGTGTGATTTGTCAACAGTGGGGTTTCAAGAATAAGAAATCAATTCTAATAGTAAGAAAAATAAAAGAGAAAATAAAAAAAAAAAAGAATTTTCATTAGAATATGGAAGGAGCATTTCAAGGAAGAGATAAACAGATAGTTTTGAGATTTTCAATCCAAGTATTGCAGGAAATGAAGTAAATGAATGCAATTATATGTGATTTTTGTTTTTAATCTGTTGATATTTGTTGTTGTACTTGTTGTACTTGTGTTGTTAGATGATGTGTATAAGGAGTGTATCATGTGTGTTTTATTTTTAAAAATCCATGATGGAAAACCTAATAAAAAGATTTTTTTTAATTACATATTAATTCATCTTTAAAGTCACTTCCTGAGCTCTGGAAAAGTTTTTCCAATGAGAACTAAAAGATTATGTTAAGGATACTTCTTAAAATTGCATTGCATCCTGATCTCAAACATGTTTATTCAGGACATTCAGAGGGCTGTTATTAAAACAGGACCAGCTCTGGGATAGTTACAAGACTGATGAACTTGCTATTCAAAAAGGTTTACATTTCTGTTCAGCTATGATGGCCACTCGCTTTCACCTTACCCTAACTCAAAGGAGTTATAAGGAAAACCATCACCCTAGAAGAGTGTGATTTTAAAAAAAAAATCAATTGTTCTTTTCAGTGCAATGGACTTAAATCAAACTCCAGATTGCTACCTTTTCTACATTTCTTGTTGTTGTTGTTGTTGATGTTGTTATATGCCTCCAAGTCATTTTTTATTTATGGCAACTCTATGGCAACTTATGGCAACATAGAAGTTGTTGTTTTTTTGGCAAGTTTCTTCAGAAAGGGTTTGGCATTGCCATACTCTTAAGCTGAGAGAGTGTGACTTGTCCAAGGTCACCCAGCACATTTTTATGTTTTGACTAGGGAATCAAACCCTGACCTCCAGAGTCATAGTCAAAACACTCACACCACTACACCACACTGGCTTTACACATATGGGCAATCAAATAAACACGGAATTAAAACATATACCAGCAATGCTTCTGCTGCTGCTATTGAATACCTCCAGGTTGATTCTAAATTATGGCAACCCTGTCCTCAGGTTTTCTTATTATGATTAATTCATTGGAGATTTGCTATTGCCTTTCTCTCAGGCTGAGAAAGTGAGGCTGCATAAAGCAGCTTGACATCACTTTAACTGCCATGGCTCAATGCTATAGAACAGGGGTCAGCAACCTACGGCCCCCGGGCCTGTTCCGGTCCAGGTCGCCGGACTTACCGGCCCAGGCCGATCCCTGCTGCCGCATGCCACCACCGTGGCACGTTTTTTCCTCCGTGCGGCCACATGCGCTGCGGCCGCCATTTTGAAAATCAAAATGGCGGCCACAACGCATTTGCGCATGCGCAGGAATACTGTGCATGCGCAAACAAGTTGCGGCTGCCATTTTGAGTTTCAAAATGGCGACCACGGCACGCGCAGAGGCGCCAGTGGCCACATACGCGGCGGCAGCGGCACGCACGGGGGGTTGTGCATGTGGCAGCGGGGGTGCGCATGCACACATGAGCATGCGCGCACCGCCAATTCCCCCCCCCCTCAGCCCAGCGGACACGAGGACTTCGGGGGACCAGCCCAGGACCAAAAAAGGTTGCCTACCCCTGCTATAGAACTTTGAAACTTGTATTTTTGCAAGATAGTTAACCTTCCCTGTCAGAGAGTTCTGGTGTCCCACCAAGCTATAAATTCCATAACTCCACAACATTGTGCCATGGCAGTTAAAGTGGTGTCAAACTGCTTTATTTCTGCAGTGTAGCAGCAGCCTAAGACTTGCCCAAAATCATCCAGTGGGTTTCCTTATTAGACTGACATTCAGACTCTGGATGTCTTGGAGTCTTAATCCAATACTTAAACTACTACAACACACTGGCTTTACCAGTAACGTACACAGTTAGAAATATATATCAGATACTCATCCACTGGTACACACACAGCCCTGGTGCATTGGAGTTAATTCTCAAAGAATTCAAAAGCCAGGAGCTTTTTAATTGATGATAGTGTCACCTTCCAAACCCCTGAGACATACCCTTTCCTTCTGAGCTTAGCTATAAGGGACACAGCAGCTTTAATGGACATATTATTTTTTCCAGCTACGATACAAAATATCCCACTTATAATGGAATAGTATCTAGAGGGGTATGGGTTAGACTTGAATGGGAAATCAAACCAAGAAATTTACTAAAGACCTTCTTCTAGTGTTAATGACAACTGTCAGAATAGATTTATCGATATCTGTTGACACATTAATTTTTGGACCCTCTTTGAGATTGTGGCTATGGGAATGGTCATGATGAGTACTTCCACTTGAAAATTTACCTTTCATTTAGTCTCAAAGGTGCTACAAGATCTCTCTCCACACGACACCATTGGCATTTTGGCTGGACTTCATAAAGTGAATGATTAGCTGAGGATCTGGACTTTTTTCTTCCCCTTCACAGATGGATGTAAAAGATTATAACTCAACGTTCATTCTCAACCCAGAGAGAGAGAAAATTTCAATAGTGACCTTTAAAATAAAACAATGGAAACTCAAAATTATCCTATTACTTCATAATTAATCTCTTTTTTCTCTCCATCATTTCTTTTCCAACCCCTCCACCACCACCCCATCACTCAAAAGTGACAAGCTTTGCCATCAAAATTTTAAATCCTTGTTTAAAGTGCTCTGCTGAGTTAGCTTCATCTGAGGAAGCGTATCTCAACAGCAGGAATTGGGAAAAGAAAGAAACATAGTTGAGAATCTAAGAAACACAAGCAGAGGACAAATTGCATTTGGTTAACAAATGGTGAAATCAGGCTCGATTGCGGTCCAAGAAACCCATTGTATTATCTCTAAGATCTCATTCTGGATGGGGCTTTTGCTCAAAATCACATTGTATTGTATCTAAAACCTAATCTCCCTCCCTGTTTTGTTTCCTTTCTTCCAAATCATCCCGCGTTTGCACTCATCTTGTTTCAGGACTAGACTGTGTGTCTTTTGCACACTTCTCCATTTCAATACAAATTTTGCATCTTTTCAATCCACATTTGGCTCGCCCAGTTTGGCAACGTCTCCGCATCTCAAATATATTTTGACAAATCCTCATAGCAATTGAAAATGCCATAAAGAGTTTGCAACTAGTTACTTCTAACTTTCCCCCAATGAAGGAAGCTCTATCAGTATGGAAAGCATACAAAGAGAAGGGTGAAAAGAGAGAGCGAAAGGCTTCAGTTTTGACACTCAAATCAATCTGATGCATTATTCATCGTACACAACCCATTTAGGAAAGACATTAGCATTAGCAGAGATTATCCTAGGTTTAAATATATTCAACACATACCAGACGGAGATTATCCTGGGTTTATATATGTTTAACACACACTCTGTGTGTGTGTGTGTGTGTGTGTGTGCGTAGCTGTCACCGAAAAAGAAAAAAATCCCTCCAGCTTTTTTTCCAGAGCTGCTGAATGAATGACCGATAACCTTCTTAAATGGGATGGAAAGGGGAAGGGGGACCGAAAGGTAGGATGCATTACACGAAATAAACAGATCTATGTTGCAAAAATGCTGCCTGAATGCTAAGCACAGAGCATTTTCAAACACTAAAGTGCCAGTAACCTATAGCCCATTTATTCCACCCTGATTTTTAAAAAAATCCACTCCATAGTCAGGAGTCTGCATACTCTGTGTCTGCATGTGCCTTCAAGTCCTCTGATGGCCACCCCCTGAATTTCACAGGGATTTTTCCCCCCTTCCCCCTTAGGCAAGAGGTGCTTTTGGTGATGCCTTCCTCTGAAATACAGCCTACAGCACCTGGGTCCATGCACTGGTGGTCTCCCATCCAAGCACTAACCAGGGCTGGCCCTGCTTAGCTTCCAAGCTCAGGCAGGATCTGCAGGGACCAGAGACCGAGATGGTTAGGATCTAATTACTTTTT
>CM034708.1:54153619-54191806 GCA_020142125.1 Phrynosoma platyrhinos | reverse complement strand
TCTCAAACTTTTTACCCTTGTGACCCCCTTTACATCTACATGCAGATGATGCATGCACCCCTTTCAGTGTAGTATATGAATAAAAATATTTTGTTTAGTGTACATATCTTCATTCGCATATTCATATATATTCATATTTTAACATTTTATAAGGAAATAACATTGTTAAAATTAAAACAAATTTTAAATTTAATAAATTTGAATAAATTCAATAAACTTAGCACATGTGTACATTTTACACATAAAAAAAGTTTTGGAAGAGGAGGTGGAGATGTGGGTCTCTAAGTCTCACCTCCCCCCCCCCCCGAACAATTCTTGCACCACTGCTTTAAGTTAAGGCATTCTAAACATGTTTCCTGTACACCATGGGTAGTTGGATTTACTGCTGGTTTAGCTGATAGCTTTCTCATCTATTGGAAACAAAAACTTAGTATATATATATATATTCTCCAATATTTCACAGATGAAAACCAGAAAACTAAGCCAAGCAACATCAGAGTGTGGCAAGATGGCAACAGTTATTAATGGGGAAGAACACTCAGTCTAGGAGAGGCTTCAGCAGCTTGCTTTTGCATGATTTTGCCCTCTCCTGTCTTCTCCCCCGATGAGTTAATTGAATGCAAAATACTTTTACACTTTGAACACAATTTGCATTAATTGAAGTAAGCTTAGGACAAAGGGTTAGAAGTGGGAGGATGATAAAAAAACTGGGACATTTTAAAAGCAGCTGAAAAGTGGGACAACAAAGGATTAGTCAAGACTGCCCATACCAAATCAGGACAGTTGAAAGGTACATTAGTAGCCGATCATAATGTATTCAGTTCAGTTTGCATGAAGTGCATTTGGACAACAGTTGATGATATACACTTTTACAAAACCTATTAGCCCCTGGCAATCATAGTTCTTTTGATGGAACCCAGACCAGACACTTCAAAGTAATTTCATCTCATTTAATTTTGATGGTTTCTCTGCATGCGCTGAGGATGAGTTTTCCTTCACTAAAAGATTTCAGCTGTAATTATCAGTGACAGTTCTTCTGTTGGCTTCTTTTGATTGCATGTGTGTGGTTTTTTAATACTTAGAAGAAAATAAAGGTATTCTTTCAAAAATGTTTTGGAGCAAATATTTGTCCATTTTCTTTTGTTGAAGTGGAGCTGAGAAAGAAGGGCTCTGTTCACTTGAAGGGATGAGAAAAGCAGTTCCTGAGAAATTAAGCTCCAAGCAAATTTATACCTTAAAGGTTATTGATTCTTGTGCAACAACTGGTACTCAGATATTTGAGCACAAAAAAGCCTTTTTTAAAATTGTGTCAGAGTGAAAGAACTGTATATCAGGGTCAACATGGTAGCGCTAGTATAGATATTTACGCAAAATACTCCATCTTGTGGTTATTGATTTCAGATGTTGCCAGACTAATGTGAAAGATGCAGAAGAACTGAGATCCTTCCGGAGCATAACTCCTGCATGTAGGGAAGGCAAGGGAAGGAGGGAAGGTGATTCATACCAATGACATAGAAGCTGGTCTTAGCTCACTCAGTGTCCACTCTGGAGTGTGCCCACCTTTTCCATCTCCCAGAGTTTAGCATGGCTGAATTTTCATGGTTGCATCACCTCCCACCTCTCCCCTTTCTACTTGGATACAGGACAGCAGTGGGCTCCTTCAGGGCTTGACAACTGCTGGGCTGTAGAAGGTTGTCACATGGAGTGCAAGTGAATAGGTCTCTGCACCACATCCAAAATTGAACTTGTGTGCACATAAACTGATTCATGTGTGCATAAGCTTAAACCACTGGGATGAGGTGGCTTAGTGGTTAAGATGCCAATTCTGAAGACTGGAAGATCAGAAGATTGGCAGTTCGAGGTCCGAGTACTGCATGATGGGGTGAGCTCCCATTACTAGTCCCAGCTTCTGCCAACTTAGCAGTTCAAAAGTATGCAAATGCAAGTAGATAAATAGATACCACTTCGGTTAGAAGGTAATAGTGTTCGATGCAGTCATGCTGGCCACATGACTACCATAGTAGTCCTTGGACAACTCTGGCTCTTCGGCTTAGCAACAGAGATGAGCACCGCCCCCTACAATTGGTTATGACTAGACTTTCATGTCAATGGTCTACCTTTAGCTTTTTTAAAACCATAGACAGGATGCTGGCCAAGGAGAGGGATGGTGTATGTTGGGGTATATGGGATTTGTTAGGTCCACACCCATTTCTTGCCATTTGACCATATCAGATTATCAATGGGATGATTTCTTAAACCAAACATTTCTAAAGGCTGTGACACATTTTAGGAAAGAAAAAAAATGTGCAAAAAAAAAATGGATGATAGAACTGTATATATTTGGAAAAAATGTGCAAACAAGCTTTAGTTGATGGGGGAAATGCATTGTTGTTGATGCTGTTGCCATCAAGGTGGCTTAAGGTTATGCCAATCCTATGAAAGTGAGATATCCAGGACCTCCTGCTCATTGACAGCCCTGTTCAGGTCTTGCAAACTCAGGCCAGTGGTTTTCTTCCGTGAATCCATCAATCAACCGTGTGGTATTCCCCCTTTTCTACTGTTTTCCTCTTTTCCAACCATTATTGTCATTTCCAGTGAGTCATGTCATCTCACAATATGTCCAAAGTACAACAGCCTCAGTGCAGACATTTTGGTTATCACTGAGAGAGAAGGCTTAATTTACTCTCTGACTCATCTGCTTATCTTATTGGTAGTTTGTGGCATCCAGAGGACTCTCCCCTGATGGAGTGTCAGTAGGGAGGGTGCAAGGAGTGTGCTGGAAACTTCACTGCTCCTCAAACATCTGCCTTTTGCCTGCATTCCTTTTAAATGCTGTATATGTTGTGAATGTGGTGAGGCTCAGTGGGAGGAGAAAGGAGAGGCCTAAGGTGTTGTTTTTTATTATTTTTTTAAAAAAAATTAAATTTTCTTTAAAAACATCACATCTAGCCAAATTTTCACTTTAACCACATTATAATATGTACATGTAAATACATTTAGGTTGTGCATATGATATTGTAATTTAAGGGTATATTTTTAATTTTGCTAGTTGTTTATGTCACAGCTATTGCCATTACATTCAGTGATATATGGGAATTATGATTTATGAGTAACATTAGTGTAAAAAAATTACTAAGTGTTCTGTATGGTGAGGTATGGAAAGAGGTCAATGCAGGAGTGACACCATATGCTACTGCACCGAGTGACACCAACCCTAGTCCTCCATCATGTGTATAAATGTGTACATTTTGAATAATATGTGTACAAAAATATGCATGAACTTCCAAGTGGAAAGGGAGAAAAATCTTCTCTTTAATTTCTTTTGTCGCCCAATGAAAAAATGAAATGAGAATGCCAACCAAACACAACAAAACAAGACTGTATGATTGCCACATATTTGTCCTACATATGGAAGGCACAACTATTCTCTCAATAGAGAGAACAAGATGAGATGAAACAACCAGAAGGAGATGGTGGGATGCAAGATTATTATTATGTTTTTGGTCTGGAAATTTATGGAACAGCTGTGTTCTCACTGATTTGTGCAACAACAAGCAAATACATTACAATCTCCTCAAAACCATTTCTCACCATCAGCATACATACCATAGTTACCTTTCGCAAGTTCTCCTCACAAGGAACATGAAATTCCCCACTCACCCACATTTAATTACCCTCCCACACACACCATATGTGAAGGGGGGAAACTCCAGATGCAAAGGCTTGCTTTCACACCATCACTATTGCCAAGAGTGCAGCGGTAACCCACACAAAGAAAGCTGTTGAAACAAACAGACCAATTTACTTTCTGTAAGGCAAGAATTGGACTGAAAAGAATGTATCTCACTTCTCCCGAAAGGAAAAATAAGTGTAACCCAGAAAGCCAACACCAATAAGAGATAGCGCTACCAGGGAGGGGCACTTTGTTGGCCTCCATGAGAGGAGACCAGGAGGACTTTGCATTTGGCCCATAAGTCCAAGCAAGATCACATGTAGGGGGTGAGAGGGAGGATATTTAAAGGCTCATCACCCCCCTCATGTGCCTCTTTTATCTGATCCCTGTGACCCACCCACCTGCCCTGAGAGCAGTGTCAGCATTTCCAGTCATCTTGGGGCCAAGTAGGAATTTTTTTTCCCACTTTACCTGGGGTTTTTCAACTACCCCACACTGTATCTGCTGGGACTTTGACAACTGACTTCTGGTGTTGTTGTTAAGTAAGCTTCCATCGGGCAGGTAGTTGGGGAGAAGATATGAGATCAATGTACACCCTGGCACTCCTTTGTGTTGGAGGGTTGGGCTCTGGAACTGTCTCCATAGGACACAAGACCCTTGGAGCTGATCAGTCACAGGGCTTGAGAGGGAGCCTCCCCAGGTTGGTCTTCCAAAAATGACCACCTGAGATGGCAACCAATCTCTTTTGATTGCCCTTGGGGTCTGGTGTTTCACCCAAGGGTGGCTGGGGAGGTGTCACAGTTGACAACTCTGCCTCAGCTAAACCTGCACCAGATTCCTCCGCACTTCATTTGCTCAGCCCTAGATCTCAAACATTTAACTAAGTTTTAGGTTGATAAAGATGGCCCATGTTTAACCCCCGAATACAGTGTCTGGCCTCATTATTTCATGGTTGGTCAACAAAGAAAGACACCATACTGTACTATTTTACACAATAATTTGACCCATCGGCTCACCATGGTTTATCCATGATAAATTATCAAATGCCAATTAATAGTCTGTAGGTACATCATTTCTTGCATATTCATCTATAGACAGAGGAAGGTATGACTATGGGTTGGAAGGACACAACTGATGTCTTTCTCATGGTGATGCTTAGAGGAAATCCTAACCAAAGCAACATTGTCTGTCCACTGTGTTTAACATTGAGGTTCCTGCTATGTATGCCATTAACTTTCAGAAACATAGTCAGTAGGGATGTGAGAATTGTCTAATTTTTAAGAACTCAGTTCAATTGTTAGTCCTTACTAGAATAGACTCATTGAATCAATAGATTTACATAAGTGTTGCTATACAATTCAACAATTGACTCATATATAATCTAGCACAAGGGTCCTAACCAGTGGTCCATGGAACCCTAGGAAGTCTATGAAATAGCTGCAAAAAAATAGCACATTCCTCATTTTCTTTCCTGATATTTTTAAAATTGTATTTTATCAGTGGGAGGGAGAAGAATCCATAGCTTTGGGACTATTACCCCCAAATGGTTCAGAACCACCTGGCCAGAAATGGCCTAGTTTTTTAACATCTTGATATTATTTCAACTGGCACTATTTGGTTTGGTTGTAAAATCGATGATTTGTTATTGATTACTTTGTTTTAATTATTGATTATATTACTGATTATTGATTGCATTTATTACTTTGATTTGTTATTCATAACAAATATTTCTATATATTTGTAAGGGCATTTATCAGTTAGGTGTTTTCTAAACATCTTAATTGTTAAACAGCTTAAATAAATAAATGGAGTAAGTGTGAGATAGGATTGTGATTTTTAAGTTATTGCTATATCCATTGATAAAACCCAGTATCTTTATAGCTTTCTTTAAAAACAAGTCTACCACTAAATCTAAAACCATTTCTAATTAGGAAGGCTGGTGAGGGAATCAAATTAACCAATGGCTTCAGACTAAAATGAGAGATATAAAGAATCTACAAACATCACCCTTTCTGATCCTTGTTTAAGAAGCCTCTTGACCCACACTAATAGCTTCAAACCAGAGTAGTGAGGTGAAAGCCTACACTCACACACATATTCTTATGTATTGGTTCTCCTAGATTTAGTGTTCATCTGTAGAATTTGGCTGATGATCTGACTATGAGATTGTATGATACAGCACATCAAACTAATTTAAACATAGTACAATTCATGGTATCTATATGCTTCATTTTCATGACTAACATGGTAACAACACTCCTAATACAAACAGAGGTGTTTTATAGTGACGTGTTTCAACCCTTTGGGTTTTAAATTAGTGGAGCACAACACAACAGCATTGCAAATCTACGTTTATTGCATTAATGAATAGTATTTCTTTTTACCAAACTCTTACAACACATAAGAATCAGTAAAATTGCTTCTCTCTTTCTGTATTTATATTTTACAATGCTTTCAAAACTAGATCTGTAAGAAATAATAAGTACAACAACCCTCTCAATTCTTTGTTCATCCTTGAATTATATCAGAATACACTTGGGGAGGTTTTTGTTTTAACCTGGGCATTAAATTTTGGGTCAGTTGCTGTCTGTTACCTTGGTCATCCACACTGGGTTGTTGTGATGATGAAGCACAGTGGAGGAAAGAGAAATAAGAGCACTTTCTTGGAAGAAGGCCAGGATGAAAATATAATCAAATAAATACTTTTTAATATGAATTTGTTACTGTGAGGGAAGAAAATCTGTCTGTTTACCAAGTAGTGCAATTGCCCCTCATTCCTCTCACAAAGGGTACTGTTAGCCAAAGTACATTTTTCTAAATTTTGGTGTGTGTGTGGCATTCCACATGACCCCAGATGTACCCTGCAGTTGACCCCCAGTGCATCCTGGGCAATGACAGGCAGGTCATACCAAGTCACTTGGAAGACTGACAGAAACCATCTTAAGGACAGACAGGTAGTGTGGGAGTTGCAAATGGGCCATCATCCCCTCCATAATCAGAAAGAATGAGCGGTAATTGCCTAGATATCTCACCTGATAGGCCAACTAATGACTTAATCCTTTTCCCATTCACCTTGAATATTGCCAGACCAGATTACCCCACCCACACAGTCTCACACCTTTGCCCTGCAGCTAGTTTTAACCCTTAAAATCCCCTGGTGTGCTAGTTTGGAGTTCATGGGGACACTGTGTCACTGTGGTCTCTAGTCTAGTTACTGGCACTGCCATTCAAACCAATGCTCCCGTAACGTCTGTGTCTCACACCACTTCACTCAATTGGATCCTGGAGAAAGCCTCATCTGTAATAAGTATCACACATAGTTTTGCCTCAAGATCTTTTCCTAGCTAACCCCTGATTTTCTGAGCCTTGAATGAATGAGTGTATGAGTGTGAATTCCTGTGTGGTTGTCCTTTTAATTAAAAAAAATACTTTAATTGGAGAATTCTGTCTCTGCATCAATTCATAGATCGACCAGCCTCTTGGTATATAAGTGGGAGACAGTCTCGCAGGGTCTTTATAGCCAACTCCCTCTCAGTTTGAGCTAAATAAAATTCCCCATACTAAACTTTTGGCTACAGCACCTTCATTGACAACTTAGGGAAGACAAATTAAAATATTGAGCCTGGGCCTGAACCGATACAGAGAATCTAGCACAGTAATGGAAACACATGATAGAAGGCACCTACCCTGATGCATTTCCAGTATAAACCTCCTCTTTGGAGTAGTCTGAGAGATAGTGCTGCACCAGGGGTAGAATGTTAGACTAAGAGAGGAGGGAAGGAGAGACACAGGTTCAAACTGCCATTCAGCCTTTAAGATTTATCATGGTTTGCCATTGGCTTACATCAAAGCATGCTTATCTGTGAATAGAATCTTCTTCCATTAGCAGATGAAACTGGCATTTAGTGAAGAATGTCTACTGAAAGAGATGAAGAGTGCTTTATTCCACTCAATTCTGACTTCATTATGCTCAAATGGTTGTGCTGTCCAACAAATATTTATATACTCAATTTGTTTGTTTCAGTTTCTCTGAGGATATGACTAATGCATCTAGCCCAGCAAGCATGGCTGAGAGTTTATGTTCCATATCTAGACAATAAAAATTGTTGTTGTCATAAAGAGATGGGTGGTTAAAGTTTCTGAAGTGTTTGCTCTTTATCCTGCCTTGTATATTGCCTTTAGAGTGATACTCTCAGGTCTGACATAATCTTGTGGATGTTACATTCAGGACTTTTTTTTTTTTTTTTTTTTTTGCAAAGATGCTTTTCCAAGTTATGAAATGCATCTGTTTGTCATGCCATGTGCATTTTCTCACTTAAACATCTTGCATTTAGTGTGCTTTGTTTTGTGACTGAGCAGTGAAAGGTTAAAAATAGGCTTAATCTGCAAGTGTCGTGGCTGAGGTAGGTATCTCTGAGAGACTCCTGGTGTGCTAGGGAAAAATGAATTAAGTTAGGGAATATGTATTCTCCTTACTGAACAGCTTGATTCTTCCCCATAATCATCAAATTCCACCCTTCTCTATCAATCAGATATGAAATGTCTTTAATATATGCTTTCTCTTCTCATAAGACAGTATTTGTTACTGATTCCAAGCAGCCAGCTTCCATTTGTGTGCCTTAAAGTTATTTTTGGCAACCCTAAGGCAATCCTTTCATGGGGTTTCCTTGACAGAATTTGTTCTGCCTTTGCCTTCCTCTGAAGCTGAAAGCATGTGACTTGCCAAGGTCATCCACTGGCTTACATAGCTGAGTGGGGAATTGAACCCTGGTCTTCAGTATATAGAGAGATCTTATAGCACCTTTGAGACTTCCTCTTCCCCTAAACTCCTTCCTTTTCCCACCAAGGAAATTCAGAAGGAATTCTGAATTCCTGGTCATCTGTGTCATAGTCCAACACTCAAACCACTACACCACATACAAAGCAATATTTTAGAGGGTCAATGAAAGGAAGGTAGAACTTGGCAGAAATTAGCCACTGTGCTCTGTTCCTCCAGAACAAGTGGAAGTGTGCTAATCACAAATCTGGATGCATTCCACTATCTCTGACTAAACCACCTCACAGAGTTGTTATGAGAGTATCAATTGTATATTCCATACTGAATTCCTTGAAGAAAAAAATGGAATGCTTTTTAAGTAATAGTTTCCCATTTGTTCCAAAAGAACCTGAGCAAATATGTTTTGGTGAAGGAGTGAGCAGAAGAAACAACGAGTAAAGTTTTAAAGTTATGCTGCAAGTCTTAACTGATTCAATGAGTCGATGAATAAATGGAAGGTTGTTTTTTGTGGGTTTTTCAGGCTGTGTGGCCATGTTTTAGAAGAGTTTCTTTCTGACATTTCACCAGCATCTGTGGCTGGCATCTTCAGAGAAAAAGGTTGGTTGATCAATTAGCTGAAGGTTGGTTGATCAATTAGCAAGGGCAGAGTTTTATTGGCAAGACTGAAAGTAAAAAAGCAGACTTGATTATTTCTGAGGGTGACTAAGGAGTTTTTCACACAGCTAAAAAAAGAGACTTAGGGCCAATACAGATGACCCGTTTGGACTCTGGGCTGCCTCTGGAAGTGGCGGATCAGGGCCGCGGCAACCACACGCCATGGCCCTGATCTTTCTTTTTGCCACCCTTTAAGCCACTGCCGTGACTTTTTTGCACCCTTTTGGTGCAGCCTGTGCACACACTGTGCCAAAAGGGCATCTTGATGCCACGTGCCATGCAGACGGGTGGAGTTGGGGCAGAGTTGGGGTGGCTGGGGTGAAGCTGCCTCACCCCAACTCCTCCCCCAGGCTAGCCCTTTTGGCTGGTCTGCATTGGCCCTTACCTTGCATTATCACTTGCATTTTGCTGCCAGTGCCACCTCCCAGCTGCATCTTGTCTATAACCTGCTCCTAGCTGCGCTTAGCTGGCCAATTTTTGCAAATTGGCCAGCTGAGCGCAGCTGGGAGCTGGGTTTTAGGTAGGATGCAGCCAGGAGGTGGCATCAGCAGCAAAATACAACCACCCAGTTGCATCCTGGAAGAGGATTCAAACCAATCAAGGTAAGTTGCTTTTTTTAGCCATGTGAAAAACTCCTAGATTTGCTTCTGGTATGTTGCTATAATTGGGGATGAAAAAGTGAACCTGCTGCCACTTCACATGCTCCAGGATCACTGCCTGAGGCAGCTGCCTCGTTCCTGGTAGGGTCAGCTCTGAATAGGCAAACATATTGAAATGTAATTGATTAATAGATTAAAAAGTAGGTGATTGATTTGCCAAATATTTTCAAATAGCTTGCAACCCTAGTATGCTCCCAATACTTGTAATTAGGGAAGAGAAAGAATACTAATAAAAGTTCATTATCACAAGCAAGAATAATTAAGGCTATGATAAAGTCATTGAAAACTGAACAGTGTTTAAAGTCTATTTACAGTTCAGGATTTATTCTTGGGAGGAAATCTCATGGGTTTTTTTGTTCAGAAAATGCTGTCTCTTGTGCAAAAAGCAGCATTGTCTATGCAGCTATGTAGTTTTCTGTCCAAAAATGCACATTTTTTTCATGCAGAATAAGACTCAAGCTGCAAAGATTCTTACTTGTCCAGGAATCTCCTTTTGCAGGGTTTCACTAGACTTGAAACATCTTTTAAAGTTTCACTAGACTTGAAACATCTTTTAAAACAATTTTTCAAATATTTAAAAAATATTATTTCCACCCTTAGAGAATATACACATCATTGTCCATATGAAGAGCATTTTTGGTAAATGAATGATGTTTGCTTGAAGCAGGGATGTATATAATGTGGGCTTCCAGATGTTGTATTGTTGCTGTTCCTAGCATTCCTTGCCAGTGGCATCACTAAGGTTGGTGTCACCCAGCGCAGTAACTCATGTCACACCCATAGATCTCCTGGGATGACACTGAGAATGGAGAAAAGGGTCTCACCTCAGGGTACCCAGCATCCTGCCATTGCCACTGCCACTGCTAATGTCCCCTCAGCTGAGAGAGCAAAGAACAGTTTTTTAATTACAAAAGATCTCCACCCTCAAGGAAAAAGAAAGTGACAGCAAACACACCCTCTGCCAGAGGACTGAAGCAGAATGGAGTCAAATGGATCAGGAGGAGGTAGCTGTGAGAGCGGGGATCAGAGAGAAAGGTCCATGGCTTCACCACCATCCTCACCCTCCCAAAGAGGAGCAGCATGCCAAAAAAAGTCCCTCCTTTATTTCAGAGGGAGGAGTCTTGGGATGTCTCACTGCTAACCCCCTCTGTTAGTGTCATCCAGAGCAGTCCACATACCCTGCACCCCCCCCCCACAAGTTCACCACTATTCCTTGCCATTGGCTATGCTGACCAGTGTTGATGCACTTCAGCATTATTGTGCAACTGGAAGTTACACAATTTCCACCCATATTCTCAGTAGAGACCATCATTCTTCTCTTCCCCATCGCACCACCCCTGTTCTTGATTCCAGAAGGATATAGAGGTCAAATCCAATATTTCAAGCGATTTTTGTCCATTTGACCATAACATACACACTATTACAAATCATCTACAAGGAATCACTACAAGTCCTGCTTTTGACATTCAGATTGGAAATTTCATCCTCCTTGTACTCTGATTAGCAACTGAACAGACTTTCTTTGTCAGAGTGGGCTGAGGAGTCATTTACATAGTCTTACAGTAAGACTACAAATCTTACTGAATATGGAGAAGTCATGGATCCATAACTCTACATTAAGAATCCGTAAGTGCAATATAGAATGCCAGCCAGTACCAACATCAATTGCACAAAAGAAGCCTAAGGAGTCTCTTGAATAAAGTTTGTCCCAATCCCCAGATACTGACTGACCACATTAGTGCCCCTAAGAGCTGTTTTTGCATGGCCAAGAATGAAGAAGCAGCTTCCTTCTATCCTTCTCTCTGAGGTTGATAGCTGCTTCTTTTAGGCCAATCAGTAGCCACAGAGGCAACATTGAACCTTACAGCCTCCAGCTGCCCTTGTGTACACTATACTCCTATTGATGAAGCCTAGAATTGCATTAGATTTCATAGCTGCTGCATCACATTGCTGACTCATGTTCAGCCTGTGGTCCACTAATGACAGCATGTACTGTCACCCTCATCCAATATCTGTGCATTTCATTTTTGCTGCCTAAGTGTAGTATCCTACATTTCTCCATGTTGAAATTCATTTTGTTAGTTTTGGCCCAGGACAGAGCCCTGTGGTACCCCACTGGTCACTTCTCTCCAGGATGAGGAGAAGCCATTGTTAGGCCATTCTAGAACAGATGACCACACACTCAGAAAGGAGATATGTAGTAGTGATGGGTGACTACAACTATCCAGATATTTGCTGGAAGTCAAACTCAGCTAATATTTCAAGGTCTAGCAAATTCCTCACTTGCCTCAAAGACAATTTCTTTGTCCAAAACGTGGAAGAGGCTACAAGGGGATCAGCTATTTTAGATCTGATCCTAACCAACAGGGATGACGTGGTCAATGGGGTGCAAGTGGTGGGATCCTTAGGTGGGTGTGATCATGTTCTCCTGGAGTTTCTTATATAGTGGAAAGGAGAAGCTAGGCATAGTCAAATATTCATTCTAGACTTTAGGAGAGCTGATTTCAACAAACTTAGGGAAATGCTGTGAGTGATCCTGTGAGATCAGGAATGCTGGGGGAGAAGGGAGTTCAGGATGAATGGGGCTTCTCAAAAGAGAGAAACTGAAGGCACAACCTCAAACTGTTCCAATGGCAAGGAAAAGTGGGAGATGTGCCCTGCCGTCGTGCGCATGCATGCACGCATGGGGAGCGCCATTTTGGAGTTCCCCCCTGCGTGCGCGCCGTGCGAATTCACCTGGCGCACAGGCAGGGGAGCCTTCCTTGGGCCTTGGGAATGCCCCCCACCCATGCACTGGGGCGTTCCCAAGGCCCAGAGAAGGCCCCACTGTGGCTGCACCATGCAAATTTCTAAAATGGCGCCCACAAGCATAGGTGCCATTTTTGCGTCCAAAATGGCACCCGTGCTTGCGCACATATGTGCACAGTGGCAGCCGCCATTTTGGAATGGCCAACGCACCGACGTTGCGCATTATGTGCCCAATGCCGGCGCATTGGGCATTCCAAAATGGCACCCGCCACAGTGCACGTCCGTGCGCTAGCGTAGGTGCCATTTTGGATGCAAAAATGGCACCGCGGCGTGCACAGCACGCAGGGTGGTGGTGGTGGCGTTGGCGGCAGCGGTGACAAGACCAGTCATGGGCCTCTCCCAAGGCCTCCATGGGCAGCACCCGGCCCGCTGGCCATAGGTTACCAAACCCTGTGCTAAACCCACAGTATTCCCTTCATCTACCAAGCTGGTAATTTTATTTTTAAAAAAAAAAAGATGGATAAGACTAGTCTAGAATGATTTGTTTTTGAGAAATCCATGCTGACTTTTAATAATCACAGCATTCCTTTCTGAGTGCTTTCAGACTGACTGTTTACTGAGATCTCTAGAACAGGAGTAGGCAACCCTTTTGAGCTGGGGGCCAGGTTGCTGTCCCTCAGACAACTGGGGGACTGAAGCACCATAAATAAATAAATAAAAATTTAAAAATTTAAAAATTTAAAAACATATGCATGCACACTCTCTCAGCCCCAGAAAAGCCATGGCAAAACCCCTGTGGAGATGTTACCAAGAAAACCCCAAGAACAAATAATAACAACAATAATCAATATCATCATGGCGGGCAGTGGCGGCAGTGGCAGGACCGGCCTGGGGCATCCAGCCCCCTGAGGCCTTAGGTTGCCTACCCCTGCTCTAGAATCTTCCCTGGTATTGATATCAGGGTGACTAGGTGGTATTGATATCAGGGGGATATTTGGGTCCCCTTTTTTACTTTTTTGAAGGGAACAACATCTGCCCTCCTTCAGTCTGCTGGGACCTCTCCCCCAGGAATTCTCATGGATTATTAACCGTGGTTCTGAGGTTACCTCTGCCTGCTCTTTTAATATGCTTGGAAGTATTTCATCTGGCCCTAGAGACTTGAATTCATTTAGAATAGTCAGGTATTCCTGTACTACACCCCTACCTATTCTGTGCTGCATTTCCCTTACTGCATTATCTGCTCCATTTTTCCTATATTGAGCTATGTTCACCTTTTCAGAGAAGTCTGAAGCAAAGAACTTCTTTTTTCTGTTCCCTATTAGCATTTTACCATCTTCTCTATGCAGTGGCCCTACCATTTCCTTGTTGTTGTTTTTTTCCTTTTGCTATGGACATAGCCAACAAAAGCATTTTTATTGTTTTTTACCTCTCTAGCAAGCCTGAGCTCATTTTGTGCTTAGCTTCTCTGACTTTCTCTCTACATGAGCAGGCTATTTGTTTGGATTATACTTTGGTGGTTTCCCCATTTTTCCATTTCATGTCTCTTTGAGTCTTAGCACAATTGAAAGTTATTTAGACATCCATCCTGAATTCTTTAGACACCTCCCATTTGTCTCCTCACTGGAACTGTTTCAAATTGTGTCTTCAGTATCTCACTGTTATGAAACTCCATTCCTCATGAACCTCTTTATCTATTAATATTTCTGGCCATGGGATCGCTGCCAGTATTCCCTAAGTTTAATGAAATCAGATTTCTTAAACTCTATAATGAATGTCTGACTATGCTTGGCTTCCCCTTTCAGCTGTATAAGAAACTCCAGGAGAACATGATCACTCTCACCTAAGGATCCAACCACTTCCATTCTATTAACCAGATCATCTCTGTTCCTTAGGATCAGATCTAAAATAACCAATCCCCTAGTTTCCCCTTTCACCTTCTGGACAATGAAAGGCAAGTGATGAATTTGTTAGACCTTAGATTTTTGGCAGTGTTTGACTTCCAACAAATACCCATGTAGCTGAAATCCCCCATTACTACTACATCTCTCCTTTCTGAAGAGACTGTGCCTTCAATTACTTACAAAATAGGGTCAATATGATATGGAACATATATTTCCACATTGCATATCTAAGTGCAAGGAAAGTTCATTTCAACACCTGAGTCTTTGTCAAATCCAGATAAAGAGTCTAAGAACATGGAAGAAGAGCTGTTCACCATTCCATTTCAAACTGGGGCTGCACTGTAATGTTTCTACTCTTCAAAAGTTATTTTATTTCTAAAGGCAACCTTTGTTTTAAAAAAAATATTGTATTTCTTTTGTTGTCACAGAAAAACTCAAAAGCAAGAATAGATCATCTTTTATATCCATTCTTATCCCTTAAGCTATGAAAAAATAGCTTTTAAAGGTCCTGAAGGAAATCGGATTCTTCTTCAGCAACTCAAACTCTTCTAATTAACAAAAGGAGCCTCCCGCTAAAGTAAGCCTGTCAGTAATAAATAAATCCCTCAAACATCCACCATACATTCATCTTGGGAGTAAAAATATAAAAGATGAAGAGGGGAGGAGGGGAAAATGAGAAATACGTGTGGAAGATATGAGAAGAAAGGCAGTTATTGATAACAAGCCAAAAGAAGTAGAAATGTTTTGTCATACACTTTAGCAGCAAAAGTGTGCCATCAGGAAAGAATATTAATCAATGCCTGTTCAAAATGCCTGGAGTGCAACAGAATGGTAAAAACAGCAATCAACATTTCTGACTATGAAGGGTGAAAATAATAATTATCAGTGTCAGCGAAAATAATGTAGATACTTTGAAATCATCAGGATAGTTAGTTATTACAGAAAGGAAAAGAGATAATTTTAGGCTTAGAGGATACAAGCTGCCTGTTAAAGAAGAAGAAGAAAAGGAGGAGGAGCAGCGGGGGGGGGGGGGGGGGGGGGGGGGGGGGGAGACTATGGGCCTTGCAGACTGCCAGAAATAGTGCACTTTAAATTGAGGCACTGCCCTAGCTCAGTGCTAGGGAATCATGGGAACTGTAATTTATTGTGGCACTAGAGCTCTCTGACAGAGAAGGCTCAATGTCTCAGGAAAAAATGCAATTCCCATGATTCCCTAGCACTGAGCCAGGGCAGTGCCTCAATTTAAAGTACACTATTTCTGGCAATCTGCAAAGGCCCTATGACAAAGAATTAGATTGGGGTGGTAGTTGTTTGGCAGCACTTCCCAGCAGCCCTAATCAGCATAGTCAATAGTAAGGCTTGTTGGGAGTTGCAGTCAAACATCTGGAGGGCTGACTGACTCCTCCGTTTCTCAGAGGTCCACTGTGACCTTTGAAATTCTGCACTGGAAAGTTAAGGGGTCCTCTAGAATAATGTAGTGTGGAGGGTGCAGGGTAGGAGGGGAAGCCTTCCCAAAGCCCTATTCAGGTGCTCAGAAATGGAGTTAAATCAACATGATGGGTACATTCTAGACTCCCTCCTTGCAGTTATGTGAAAAATCCTGACTCTGAAGAGGAGAGCTAGTTTTACACATGGAGGATCTCCATACAAGCAAGAACTCACATTTTCTAGCTCTTGAGGAGACCCTTGACATGTAGGAGAGGCTCTAATTTTCTAAACCTTAATTTTTCACATGGTCAAAGTGACAACAGACAGGGTGGAACTAGCACTCTCTCTTCCTCATGAGTTGATTTAACCTCTGATCCTGGACTCTTCTGCAAACAGAGGGTACCTATTGAATCCAATTTCCAAAGTTTTAATTTTTTTTAATTATGACTCCATGTATGAAAATTCACATTTTCATATTTCCACATCCATGTTTCTTTGCTCTGCAAGAAAAATAGCTTCTCCTGTTAGAAAGGATAAAAGAAATCTGGACTGTGTTTTGCAAAAATGCACAGGAGACCTGCTTCTAAGAATAGGTATGGTACACAAGTCAGAGATAAGTGAAGGATGATAAGTGAGGGACAAGCAAGAATTTCATTTTTAGCTCACTTTTTAAAAATCATATTTTTGTTGCTATTGTGTGCCTTCAGGTTGTTTCATACTTATGGAGAACCTATCATGGAGAAATCTTGCCAAGATTTGTTCAGAGGGGGTTTGCCATTGCCTTCCTTTGAGGCAAAAAGAATGTGTCACCTTGTGAGTTTCTATGGCTAAGTAGGGATTTAAACCCTATTCTCCGAGGCTCCCAGTCTATCAATCAAACCACTGCACCACACTGGTTCTCAGAATCATAATCTACCAAAATTCAAATGTAGCATAAAATTAAAGCAACAGATTTGCTCCTCCTGGAACCATGGGTGATATTTTAGTTCAGAATTTCCTGAAATTCAAATGTGTGATAAAGCACCTGACAGAACTGGCATTCCTAGCATCTACTGTTAGACTGCCAGGTGGTTTGCAATATGTTTTGCAAAGCCATCAACAATTTCTGAGCATAGATTTTAATTTTAACAATAGCAACAACACAAAATTACCCCACACCCAAATTGCACTTCTGAAATAAAGCAGAACACCAGACGTTTGTGTGGGCACACTGAACTGTTCTCTGATTTGGTATTCCCAACAAATTTATGTCTCAGAATTTTTGTCATTTCCATGTGACTCTTGCTGACAGATCTCAGAGTTCTAGTAAAAAGCAATATAGAGGATTCTGTAAACCTGAAGTCTGCCTTTTCCTGTTATCTAAAATGAAAACAAGTGGGCAGAGACTGTTCACTATAGCTTGTTATAAATATATTCATTGGATATGAGCTAAATTGCTTCACTTTTTGTAGTCATAAAATTCTCTCCACGTTTCTGGTTTGGAAATATTTATTGAACTCACAGAACTGGTGGCACTTAAGTCTATTTTCACTTAAATCTATGTATCAAGTTTGATGCGGTCCTTATAAATATAGTTGTGGAAGAACTCGAATAACTGCTAAAATATGTTTTTGTTTGCTTCTCATCACCTGCAGTTTTAGGATACTAGCAGCATTAGGATATGACCATATTTGTACAATACCCCTGGCAACATGTGCATATGAATGCTCAAAAACGGAACCACTTTTGAATCTGTTCTAGAAGAGCAAAAGATTAAATGGGAAAGGCCTCTCCGGGTCAAATCTTATAACCAATGTCACCCCCAAGTTCCATTATATAGTAGCATCAATTTGTTGAAGTTTCTTGATTAAACAATTGTACTGAATACCCCTTGGATTGAATGCAAAGTTCTGTTTACCCCAGTAGGTTACCCTGCAGTTGGCAAATAATGCATTACAGACAGAAAATGACACTTATAGGAAATGTCATTTTTGGTGAAAGGGTGATTGACTTACTTCTGTAATGTATTTTCTTAAGTGGGTGCTTGTCTGTGCCACTACCACCTTTGGATAACCCAGTATGTCTCAGGAAGTTCAGGTGGACACATTTTGTTTGAAGAAGTTAATTTCTTTTAGAGAAATTCTAATGTCATCCTCATTTTGCCTTGCATGAGTTGCTTAGAAAAGAATTCCAAATTCAGAGCAATCCATTCTGGGATGGGATCTACTGAAGCAGGAAACTGAGCTGCCTGCCTCCCTCTGGGTGACCCTTGCTGAAAATCACTGTCTAACTAACTGAAATCACACTTTCAGATTCCTAGAAAACAAAATTTGGCCAGATAGTCTCATTATCTTATTTCTCTTTCTCAAAATACTGGCTAGTTTGTGCTCCTTTCCTTGCACTTTTTCAACCCGGAATGCTCCCAGTCCTAGCTTCAATGTAGTCTCTGGATCTCTTAAATCTGTCTTTTGGGAAGCACTTCCCCTGTACATTGCATCTCCCCAAATTTGCTCTCTCTATCTCTGGTGTGTGTGTGTGTGGATTAGGGAAATAATTATACTGTCCTTACTTTTGGACCTTTCTCTTATCTCTCCCTCTTCATAGCAACTCCTACATCTTCAAACTACTTTTAATTCCAAATCCTCACAGCCTTGCAAGTTTGCTGTTCTGCATGTACATTTGCTATTTGCAAAGTGCTTCCATAATGTTTGCTATTCCCCAGTGCAACTATTGTATATATCTTGCCTGCTGTATGTTCAATAAAATTCACCTGTTAGACAGCTCTGCGTGAATGTGGTCTTTTCAGTCACTTGATGCACTCATTTGCCAAAGTTATAAGACCCATGATAGACATGCGTACTCAGAACATGTATGAATTCATTCATGTGTTCCGAGGGCACACCCTGTAATAACAGTCTAGGCTTGCTAAAGTTTGCAAATGGCTTTGATCTAATTAGCTAAGTAAATTATGGTAAGACTGAGTTTCTTAAACAAAATGTTCAGGGGGGGGGGGCATGACAGAAACAGAGTTGCATATATCGCTACACATACATACCCTTCCCTGGCCAGTAGATGTGCTGTAGTTCGACAGAAATTCACTGTTCTTCTTCCTGATCCAGCATTTGTTAATAATCAATGGTATAGGAGCCACATCCTGTATTTAGCCTGGCAATCTCTCTTCAGGCAACTATGGACAGTTTTGAAATAGAGCTTTGAAACAGTAGTAGACATCTGTTGACTTTGTGAAAATGGAGGGAAGTGGATAATATTAAATTATAACAGAAGAAGCAGCTGGCTATCAACTGCCCTGAGATGCAGTCACTGAAAAAGTATGATTGACATTTAGGGCTAAATTTAGTGTTGATTCCAACTAGGGTAATCCCATTGAAATGAATGAGATATTAATCATCACCACCACTTACTTACTTAAGGTCTATTTATTTCAATGGGTCTAAATTACTTGAGAATAATAAGGTTTTAGCCATTAGTGAGTGAACCACCAGCAGTCAGATCTGTCACCTTGGTGGCAAGATGAAGGAAAGACAAAAGAAGGTCCTCCTTATCTCAACAGAATTAAGGGATTTTAGCTTCCCAAGATCTTACCTCCTACTATCTCTCCTAATTACTTTTATAGAGGTATTAGTTATTAGCTCAGAAGGGAAAAGGCACACTTTGCTTATAAATGACAAGGAAACCATGGCTGCTGTCTTCTTTCAATAATTCCATGACTGCTAACTCTTTCCAATGTTGTGGCCAACTTGGGAGAAAATCAGTAATTTTATTACAAACCAATGTTAAATATTAAACATCTAATATCAAAAAGGGAAACAGATCACGTGGATTTAGCCTCCAGTTTCACAGCTGAGTCTGAAATTAAAAAACATGTTGCTTAGAATTGCCTCCCACCAAAAAAAAAATTCTTGATTGAACAGTGGCTGATTAGAAAGAGACTAGACAAAATTAAAAACAGATCCTATTGCAGGACTTCCAGAAGCAGCAGGGCACTGGGTCACTAGAGATGGTGCTTGTCCTAGCAATCACCTTTGCAGGAATATAAAGATCCGAAATCTTTATATATCCTGTCTCAGAGAAGAGAAGGGAAAAGGGGGCTCAAACTGGGACCCAATCAGCAGCTGGTAAGGACATCACGGACATGATTTACAAGCCAAGAAGATGGAGCTGCAGAACAGCCTCACCTAATAATGGCAGCCAAAGTTGTCACTGAGCCCAGCTAGCTTTTTTTTTTTTTTTTTTTTTAGCCTAGAAAGTTAGAAGTCTGTTTTATTTATTTAGATCTTTGGTGGAGGGCAACTTCAAATTTCTTTGGACTTTGTTATAAAGAGTCACGGAGTTCACTCAAATACCTACAAGACAATAAGAGGCTTTTACTTTCTTTTTCCTTAGTCAATGAACTTTCCTCTGGTGGAGGAATTTTGGGGGCGGGACTTTGTAAAATGATATAAAGAGAGTAAAAAGAAAGCCAACTAAAGTAAGGGATATTACAGAAGGAACACAGAAAGGGAAGAAGAATGTGGGAGAAAGTGAAAGAATGTATAGAGAAAGTTGAGGAAGGTTAGTGAAAGTTGGTTTGAGAGCAGAGCAGAGCAGGGAGAAGTGAGAGACAAAGAGAAAGGGAAGTTGAGAAATACAATGGCAGAGTGAAACTTGCCAGTGGGACAGGAAAGTGAAGGAAGAGGGAAGACAGCCTGGATACGTGACCTGGCAAATTATAATCCCAAGAGAAAGAGAAAAGTGGTTTGATTTATATAGAGAGGAAGATTGTTGCTGGAAGGAGGATAGGGGAATTGACTACAGGAGAAGTGGAACATAGATTGGGCAAGAGAGAAAGGCAATGACGGAAGAAGGACAGGGGATGGGTCAACGAAGATAGCGATCTAAGGTAGAGAAAGTTGCTTCTTCTATTCCATTGAGGCAGTAGTCCAACCCAGTATTAAATAGTGAAAAACCATTACAAGAATGGCAAAATGACTTAAAGAAATTTGTTTGGAACAATAAGAAATCAAGTATTAATTGGAAAATGATGACAAGACAAAAAGAAGGAGGAGGAGGTGTACCAGATTTAAAATGATATTATAGGGCAAATGCATTAAATTGGGTTACCAAGTTTGGGGAAATTTCAACAAGAAGACATGTAGAAAGAAACCACTTTGGGTGTCACCCCAGGAAGCCTTCCTTGGAAGATGGAAAGCATTGAACAAATGAGCCATGAACAAAGGAGCTCTCCATGAAGACATATTGAACAAAACATATTTAAATAAGTATGAAATTAAATCAATAAATGAGTTAACCCAACTAGATCCCAAAATGCATTGGCTTTAACATATGCAATTAAAGGAAAGATTTATAAAGGACCTAAAAAATTGAATAATTTGGAAATAAAGATAGTGAAATTGATAAGATACTCTTGAGTCCAAACAAGAAGAAAACAGCAAAATTATGCAAATTATTAAGGAGCCATGAACAGGAAGAAGACTTGATTTCTGATGCCATGATAAAATGGGCATCAGACTGTGATAAAGTGATTGATTTGGAAAGTTGGAAATATGATGGGACAAAAACAAAAAAATTCACAAAATCCCAGGACATAAAAGAAAATTATTGGAAAATGGAGCATCGATGGCATTTGACACCAAATAAAATGTTAAAATCTACAAGACAAAATATTGGAAATGTCAGGAGAAAAATGAGGACATGGTTCCATATGTGGTGGTGTTGCCCAAAGCTAAAGTTGTATTGGAGGAAAATGCATACTGTGATTGAAAGAATACTAAATATTAATTATGAATCGAGGCCTGAAATCTACCTTCGTAACATGTTGAATAAATTACCATTACAAGTAGAGAGGAAATACTGGCAAATCTTACTATATATGATTTCATTGGCACATGAAATATTTATATTTTATATAAATGTAAAACAGCACAAAAGTGGAAGAACAAAGTAATGCCATCAATTGATGGTTGATAAAATTAATGAAAATGATGGAAATTGACATTTTAACTTGTTGCCTTAATGATAAAAGCTATGGACAATGTAGAGGAAGAGTTCCCAACCAATGAATTTTGTAAACATTGATGGAAATAAGGTGTGGGTTACAATGTGATAAGAAGAGATATTTATTAAAGGGGAAAACAAATAAAGAAGAAACTATTACAGTTATACTTGTTCGGACTCCAAGAGTACACTAAAAAATCATGATCATGAATATTTAAAAATAAGTCTTTATAGAAGATGTTGTGGAATTTGGTGTGATGGTGATTGAAAACACAGCAGAGTTCAGGAACCAGCTTCCTTCACCAGCCATCCTGGAAATGATGTCTCCATGAAGACACATTTTGTATATCCAAATCAAAGCTTTATTGTTGCATAAAGAAAACATAAAAGAAATATATACAATCCATCTTGGCGAGGGCAAAAGACCATAGGATCAGATCTTGTAGATGTTGTTGTAGTATTACAGCATTAGCATTAGAATAGTTACAGTTCCAGTTTAAAAGACATATAGCAAGTATATAACAAAGTGAACAAAGAAACTCTTGGCTCTTCCCATATTCCACCTCCTAGGTGTTAACCTTTATGATGATTGGATGACCTGTTGTAACCCAGCCTCTAGACCGGCCTCTAACTGTGTGTCATTCCCCATGTGACCTGATTCTCATGAGAACTAAATGAGCTCATATGTTTATCTTTTAATATCCTGTTCTCAGTCTCAAAATGTTTTTGTTATTCTGTATTGTGTGAACTTGTTTTGGCTTTAAACCACCTGCTGGAAGAATCCTCTTTGTTTACCCCAGACACTGCTCCCATAAGAAATTTTTCACACACACATCTCTACATTTCTACTTTGACTGTATATGCCATCCATATTCCAACAGATGTATGGGATATCTGCATCCAAGATGCAGAGGAAGTACAAAACATCTAATATTTTATGTTTTGAAAGAATTCCTGTATATAAAATAACTGGAAGAAATGTAAATGTGTAAATATTGTTAAAAATTAAGTTGTTTAAAAAAAACAGATCCAATTGCATATCCAGGGAGGGTGGAGTAGCCACGTTGCAGCAAAAACAAAAGAGTCAATAGTGATTGATGGTTCCTATGTCAATTGGGCAGTGAATCTGCTCCAGGTTTCAGTCTGAACTTTAATGGAGGTAACCAATGAGTTCAACCTGTTTGAGGCATAGCATTCAATGTCTTGATAACCCCTTTAAAGTTTTAATGAAAAGCTGGAGTGGATTCACCACTGGCATGGAAACCACCAGCCACCACTGCAAAGAGTCCTGTGGCAATTTAAAGACTAATGACTGCCATTGTGTTAGGTATTTGCATCTATGTAACCTAACTTACAATCATGGAAACATGAATCACGAAGTTGCACAACACTCATATTCTCAGGAGGGGATCAGAGAAGTAGCTATACATTTGAAACCATTGCACAAATGGCACCAGCACTGTGGCCACTGCAGCAGTCCTATTACTAGGCCAGTTCCTGCTCCTTCCTTGGAGGTCTTTAAGCATTGGCAGGATGTCCATCTGTCGAGGATGCTTTGATTGGGAGTTCCTGCATGGCAGGGGGTTGGACTGGATGGCCCTTGTGGTCCCTTCCAACTCTATGATTCTATGATACCCTCACTGAAACCTTCCAATTTTGCAATGTGATTCTCTTCCATGGCCCCAAAATGGACTTTGGACTGGGAATCATCATAAGCCTAAAGATGGAAAGTCACGTACTCATTGCATCCCAAAACACATCAGATTCATTTGGGAGTTGCACATGAAGAGACATTCACACTTCACAGACAGGAAGATAGGTGATTTACAAGCAGAATGCTCAGCCAAACAAGCCAGATAAGCGTAATTTACAACTTCATTCTCACCCCAGAACTGCCAGACTGAGTGATCCTCCCTCATGTAGATTTGGTTCCCTTTGATGTAGGACAAACACCTTTGCTGTTAGGCAAGTGTTGGCTTATAAAATATCTCTAAAATCTATTGTTAGTGGGCTAGGTAGAATGCATGGAGACATTTTGTCACTGTGAATTCTGACTAGTTCCAATATGTCTGTTACCCACCACTCACCAGAACGGCCATGTCCCACACCACACAAATCAATTGGAACCCAGAGCCAAGCCTGGTCTTGTGTAAATATCACCATTAGTTCAGCCTATAACTATTCCAATGCTAACATCTGATTTCCTAAGTCCTCATATGTGTGTAAGTGAAAGTGCATGCTGTGTGATTTCCCCTTTAATAAAAGATACAATTTATTTAGAGAATTCTACCTCTGTGAGATTCCTTAAGTCTCCTTTCCCTTGGTATACATAAGGGAATGACCCCAATGGGCTATTGTAGTCAGCCCGATAGTTAATTGAGCTAATTAAAATTTCGCTAAAGAGACCCTTGGCTACAGTCCCAATGAACAACAATTCCTAATGTCCATTGAGTCCTGATATACTATGTATTTGGATATGTTGCACAGTGGGAGACGTTGCACACTGGGACAGATTGTGCCTTCGGATATGTTACAAACTGGGACATATGGCTCATGGGAGTCCCCACTGTGCAATGGGATATCTGGCATGGTTCCCCATTTTGCATTATTGCAGTTCACTAGCATAGTTGTGTATCATGTCAGTGACATACCTCCATCATCATAAAATTATGCATTGTAGGATCTCAGCCTAACATGTTTTATTGGTTTAAGCTTTCATATTCATCTAATGAATTGTTTTCAGTAAAAATGCATGTCAGATAAAACCTGTTAATCTTATGGTGCCACAAAACTCTTTGTTGTTTATCTTAATATCTTAATTCAACCAGCGGTATATCCATTTTAGCTGTCATGATTCCTTTCATGGCACCATCCTATGGAATCCTGGGATCTGTTGTTTAGGAAGATACCTAGAAGCCTCTGCAAAAAAAATATTGTAGAGACTACTAAGAGCCATAACAAATTACAAATCCCAGGACTCCATGAGATGGTTTGTTAAAAATGGTATCAAAGTGCAGTAATTTTACAGGGTGTGGATATGCCCTGGAGTTCTATACTAATAGCCATCATGGAGACCAAACATGATTTTGTACCAAAAGGAAGAAAGAAAACACATTCCTGGCCACCATTTCCAATGTTCCAGCATGCTGAGAGGTGTTAACTTGTCATTTACAGCTTCTAAGGATTAGTTTGTAGGAAATGTATATAATAACCATTCTACCAGCATGAAATAAAGTATGTTATGGCAGGATTTTAGCTCCAAAGTATGAATGCCAAAAATATTCATGGGACATGAAACCTCAGCAATGTGCTTCAAGGTACATACCATGTTCTAAAGGCTAATGTTTGCACTGGGAGCTTAACATTAATAGATACATTGGGGGGGGGGGAATAATTGTAACTACCCATCTGTTTGGAAAATCTGCAGTAATATAAATTGTGGCCTGTCAGTTACTATGCTACATAGGGGAGGAACAATGTTTTATTCATATGTGCTTCAGGGCTGCCTTTTCCATGATAAGTGAAATATAAAACACCACAAAAGAGTTGTCTGGAAACACTATTTGTTTATGGAAAAGAAATACATGTTATGTTGCCTTCAGTTAACTAGTTAATTCCAGGGCTTGTATACCATCTTTCAAGGCACAGCTTTCCCAAGGCATCTCAAATGTACAATTAAAAACATAAGATACAATTAGTATTATCTTACTACAATCACAAAGTAAAAACACTGTGTAGCACAGCACTCATTTTTAGAAAATGAAGAGGAAATGAGCATCAATTTGAACCACTGAATACACAGCCCAGCATCTTGAGCAAAAATACCTTCAAGCAAATGTGTTGCATGTATCCAAGCTGATTTAAAAGCTAATAAGGGTGGCATCAGATGTTTATCCCTTGAGGAAAAGATTCCATGGATATGGAGCCACCAATAAGAAGTCTTGAGGTCTAGCTCTTTGTAATTGGAATAATTTTCTGTGGCCAATGTTAGTACAGGGTAGATGGATGGATGTATAATTGTGTCCCAAACCTTGGCCCCAAATCTTGTGTTTAGTTCACCATTCATTCAAAGTAATAATAACAATAATCAATTCCTAGTTACTCTATGCTTTCTCCATTTCAGCAGTGATCATTTACAGGGGGTTAAGGAGTCATTTTGTCATTGGAATTGTTAAACAAATGAGGGGCAAAAAAACCTTGCTGATTTTTACTGCAAATCACAAATATCATTTGGTTATGATCTATCTTCTTTTTGTCACTGCTCTACAGCCTCGGAAAACATTTCTCACTTTTGACAAGAGCTTGTAATTATCCCTCCTCCTCTTTCTCCTCCTCGAACTATAATTCCAAAAAAAGTTGCCAGCTTTAGAGATCCTGGAAGTTGAAGTCCCCTAAAGCATCCCCCCTCCCAAAGCTCTGCTTCTGACAATACTGTTGCCTTCAATTCAAGCAAGGTTCATTTCATCCAGCGCTCAGAGGCTGTGTGAACAATAACCAAAGTGACACATATGGAGATCAGCAGAGAAGTGGGCCATTTAATCTATGGGGAAAACTGGCACATTTGCCAGTGAACACTAGCATGAATCTGTGAAATCTCAAGACAAACAATGGAGAAGAAATCTCTCACACACTCCCATAATGCCAAGGTTAATCAAGCAAGTAATGCATAACATCAGAGAAAAATCGCCTTTATTTGACAATTTTACCCACATGAACTGGTCCGCAATGTATACTGGGAAATTATTGATTTTGAACAGTAGGAAAAAAATGCTCATTTCTCCTGCTACGTAATGATATGGTGTTTTGTTTAATATATTTTATTTTTATTAAAAACACCACTAAATAATAAAGAGCTTACTCTTGAAATAAACTAAATGATATATAAAACCTCACTAAATAGCAGTAATGAATGTTATTTATTCTCATATAAATCATGAGGCAGGAAACAAATATTTAAAATTTAATATAAAAAACAAGTGGGTAGCAAGTAGCAATTTGTTCAAAAGTCAAATATTTATTATTTAGTTTTCCTGAGTTTTCCTCAGCACTCACAAGGGAGGAGTTTTTTGTTTGGCTGTCTGAATCACATCAGTAATTACTTCACATAACCACATTACAAATTTGTAATCATATTACAAATCTGTATCTGTGTTATACAGTGGTCCCTCCACATTCTCTGGGATTAGGGACATAGGACCCCCGTGAAAGTAGAAAAAAAGCAAATTAAAAAAAATACTGGGTTTTTTACCTGAAAGAAGACCTCTCTAGGAATCTCTAAGTCCTCCAGCACAAGTCCATGATCAACATCTGCCAGATGTTGACCATAGAATTGCACGGGAGGATCTATAAATGCCCTGAGAAATTTTCTCTCTGGGAATCTCTAGGTCTTCAAGTGTTACCTCTGGCAGATGTCGACCATAGAGTCACATTGGAGGACCCAGAGATTCCTAGAGAGAACATATTATTCAAATTTATGAATAATCAAATCCACAAAAGTCAAAGCCACAAATCTGGAGGGCTGACTGTATATACTTTAGCCAGAATCCTATATGACCTGTTACATTGTGTAACTTTGTGTATACTTAGCTACGTAACAGAGGTACTAAGAAACACTTTGCTGAATTGCCATGGTATGCACTGGGGGTCTGGCAAGAGTGCCCCATGAGCATCAAGACTAATATGCATGGGTGTGCAATATGCATTGGTGTCACGAGCTATCATCCAGGAAGGGGTTCATTCACCTCTCTTTCTGCTCCATCATCAAGCTTCCTCTCCAAGGAGAAAGCCCTGTGTCAGAGCAACCAGGAAGGGCATGCATTTGTTCCTCCTGCTGCTCCATCACTGGGCTTCCTCCCTGAGGAGAAATCCTGGTAACAGAGAAGCCAGGAAGGGTGTACCTTCACCCCTCCTGCCCCATAGGAGAAGGAGGGCCCAAGTGAATGTCACCCCTCCTCTGGGGTGTCACCCATGATGGTCTGCACTTCCTTCATCCCCCAGTGATGCCACTGGGTGCATATCACTGCCTGGTGTGAAATGTTCACCAATGTGCATCATGTGATGTTTTTAATTGTGTTTTTAATAATGTACTTTTATTTTAAAAATTATTTTTTGTGAATCACCTTGGGTCCAATTTATGAGAAAGGTGGCATATAAATATAAATATATAAATATATTAACTAATGCACACTGGGCATTGATGCACATCGTATACTGTTGTGCTTTGAGCACTTTGTTGGATCTGGTATGTAGGGCCTTTGAAGACTGCCAGAAATAGTGCAAATTGAGTCCACTTTAAGGGTTAGGGTTATTGATAGGGAATCATGGGAATTGTTTGTTTTTTTCTGAGACATTGAGCCTTCTCTGCCAGAGAGCTCTGGTGCCACAATAAAATACAGTTCCCATGATTCCCTAGCACTAACCCTAACCCTTAAAGTGGACTCAATTTGCACTATTTCTAACAGTCTGCAAAGGCCCATAGTTACATAACCTCAGCTCTCTACTAGATACAAATATTACACAACTGTGCAATTCTAATTTCCACAGGTATAAGTCTATATATGAAGACATAAGGTTCCAACAGGATTCCTCCGGTTCCTTGTTAGTTGGTATATTTTGTTCTCTCATGGCCAGTATCTTATGGGTGAAAGCAAACAGTGGAATGGGATACTTTTTTCTAAGTATATAGATGCCTTATTTGATTCAGCTGAGTACCTCTACCTGAGTAGAAATGGAAGCAAGGACATGATGGAGTCTTGCAGCTGGCTAATATTAAAGTAGGTTCTCAACCAGAAATGAGAAGTCCTTAGTTCTGTTAGTCTAGTGGCAATCTTTAACTGAACAGTGTTTCCATAGTCAGGTTTGGTAACTACATTTTAAGAGGGAAAGAGACAAGTTAATTTGAAAACAAGATAGTAGTGTACATCTGAAAGGATAAAGTGCTGTGATTTATCACAAAATGCAACAAAATATGTTTTGTTTTTGTTTCTTAAATAAGGTTATTGCAAACTTGATTTGCATACAGAATAGAAGGTAATATATTTCCACTCTAAGAACCTGACTTTGAATGAATGTAAGCAATGAATTGCATCATCAAACTCTGGAACAGCTAATTTGCCATTGTTGACATCTGTGCCAATGATTATGACAGATTGAAATTTGTTTGGCAGTTAGAACTATGAGCCACAGTATTGATTGATGATTTGAACTATTATTTTCTGTGAAGTAGGTTTTATCTATAGCCAAGCACCTCTCTTAGATGCACACTTCAATGCAGTGAGGAGGTCTAAGTGTGTTAGAGATAACACCAACAAGGGCACTTTCACACTATAACAATGATAGCACTATGATTCCACTTTGTGCCATGGTACCATCCTATGGAATCCCAAGAGTTGCAGTTTAGGGTAGGATATTTAGAGTTCTCAGATAGAAAGCTCTAGTGCCTCACCAAACTGCAGTTCCCAAGATTCCACGGGATACCAGCATGGCAATTAAAGTCAAATCATAGTGCTAGAGTTGTGTAGCATGAAAGGGACTCAGGAATTCTGCAGATATCATGGACTGCCAAAAAGACAAATCCAAAACAAAACAAGGCTGAACTGTCCCTATAAAACCAATTACTACACTGTAACAGGTAAAGGTAAAGGTATTCCCCATTGACAAGGTTGTCAAGTCGTGTCCAACCATAGGGGGTGGTGCTCATCTCCATTACTAAGCTGAAGAGCCAGCATTGTGAGAAACTACTCTGTGATCATGTGGCCAGCATGATTACACAGAATGCTGTTTACCTTCCCACCAAACTGGTACCTATTTATTTACTTGCATTTGCATGCTTTCGAACTGCTGGGTTGGCAGAAGCTGGGACTAGTGACAGGAGCTCAACCCATCATGCAACACCCAGGTCTTGAACTGCCAACCTGCCGATCTTACAACCAACAGAGTCAGCATCTTAACCACTTGAGCCACTGCATCTCCATTATATTTTGAACATATCATGACACAACATGACTCACAAGAAAAGACAATAATGTTGAATAAAGTACAAGGTACTAGGAAAAGAGGAAGACCACATTACAGATAGATTAATTCTATCAAGAAATCCACTACACTGAGTTTGAAGACCTCAGCAGAGCTGCAGATCAGTCATGGAGGTCTTTCACTCATAGGGCTGCCATACCTCAAAGCCAAATTGATGGCAAATAGCAACACAAAAGCACGGTATGATCAGCTTGCTTGCTCATAACATACTGGGGACAAATATTGTGTTAAATAAAGTTTTAATTTTCTTTTTGACATGTCTATGTACTTTACTATTGTTTGATTTGTATAGTGCAGCGGTAGGCAACCTTTCCCCTTTAAGGGCCAAGGGACTTCATCTCCCAGAATCCCAGGAGCTATTGGCCAGCATGGGACTATTGGCCAACATGGCTGAGGCTTCTGGGAGCTGAAGTCCCTCGGCCCTTAAAGGGGAAAGGTTGCCTACCCCTGGTATAGTGTATGAGAGTATGAGTGTGTGGTATATATATGCATTCACATCATACATGGCACGCCAAGAATAATTTGCTTTTACATACAAATCCAGACAAATATTTAAATATGTATTCTTCCAATTTTTTTTTTAAAAAAAAACAGCTTCTAGTAATTCTGAATTATAATGTTATTTTACATTATTTTGTCACTTTATACCATTAAGGTACTAGTGTTTTTATATTACATTTGGAAAACTGGAGTGGGGTTAACATGGTATTAGACCATTGAAGAAGACTAAATAGAATCAAGAAACATTTTCTTGCTTGCCTTATAGAGGAAGTGATCTATGTCTCCTTGCGCATAAGGGCTTGTTATGCATGAAGGATATTGTGAAGACACACCCGCCTAAAGGTGGTGGCTGGTTTGGGTGTGCAATGCCGGTACCCTGGTGAGATCAAACACTTTCACCCCAAAAGGCTCTGATGCTGCATATAAAGTTCAAAAAAGGGGAGAAGTTTATTTTAAAGAACAAAAGTAAAGGGTTTTCTCCTCCCCAGCTCTAGATAGCATGAAATAAAAAATACTTTACAGTTTGAGTTTCAGCAATCTTCAGGGTGTCATCTTTCTGTGTTCGATCTTGGTTTGATCTCCTCTCTCAATGGAGCTGGTGCAGGGTCTTTCAGCTCCTGATTCCTTTGGCTTACTTGTAGTTAGTAACTAATTTGGCTAAGTTGTTTCTGGTAACTGGCTAACTTGTTTTTGGTAACTAAATTGGCTAACATGTAAGAAATGCCCTTCCCGACTGTCTGGGCCTGTTTGCCACCAAAAGGACAGCTCTCTGCAAGCTCACAGCAAAGACTGACTAAACTAAAAAGCCTCTAGCTACACAGAGCTTGCTGGGAAGGGGCAAACGAAGCCTGGAAAAAATGCAGGGGATTCCTTCAGCTCCTCCCACAACTAATACAATGAAACATTTCCTATACTAAAACATACTAAGACCTGAACTAATATGAAGGAAAATGCAGGGAGAGATTCAAACAGTCCTGGCTGGACATCACAGATATATTCATATATATTTGGCAGGCTGCCTGTTTTAATTTTCCCTGTTACAAGAACTTTTGTACTGAGTCCTTTTTTAAAAAAAAAATCCTTTGTGGAATACTGTCTATAATAGCATGTCATATGTTTTGCAGCAGTTCTCAAAACAGATAAGCTCAAATCAACCTGCTAGTGGGAAAATATATTAGAAAATATTTTTGAATCATCTCTGGAGAGGATTTTCAAGCTGAAATGCCTTGGGTGCCTCCTGATTGTCATTTGTCACCAAAAAGGTATTTTTTTCTCAGCACCGGCATGAGGACTCTCCATCAACCCTTTGCCTAGCTTGTTTTCCTTCATATATAGACCATCAACAGTAGTCTGTAATTCAGTATAAAATGTTGAATATCCAAAATAATTTAACACTACTGAAGCCCTTAGGATTTAAAAAAATAGATAAATTCTGCCTTTTTGTCACTTCACCAGACAGGTTGTGTCAATAATCTCTGCAGATGAGGCTGAAATGCATTGTCTGAAGTACAAGGCTTGCAGAATTAATCCTGAAGGGAAATAGATTGTGTTATTCAGCAAGGTAAACATATTCGTAAGTAGTTATTTGCACAGCAAACAAGCAACAAAACTGAAATGTTTGTAAGCAAGAGACAGTGAATTATAAGAGTTCTGCTTTATAATTGAAGGATGCAGCTTGCTCTTGGGTGTAATAGTTGATATATTATCTTTATAGCTTTGGCCTTCTAGTAGGGAGAATGAACCTTAGCCATCCATTTTTTCACTTACCTTGTATGTTTGTCAGCTGTGCTGTACACAAACTGTGTTAAGCTGCAAAGGTCAGATACTTATCAGCCACCACTCACATTAATCACCACTCACATTAATTTTGTGATGTTTATGTAACTAGACAAGAATGACATTCTTTCTGAAGAATTCAGAAATAAGCACAAATTGTTGAGATTATCACATTAGCTTTAAAACCAGTTTACCCAAGTTGGCTTAAAATTAGAAGTGGACGGTATCCTGATACTATCATACACATTTAACCACCAAAATTGCTGCCTGGCTGCAGCCCGGCTCCATCGCCACTCCAAAGGGCGCTCCTTGCACCTCTTTTCAAAGCCAGTGATGGAACTGGGATGCAGGCAGGTGGCAATTTTGGTGGCTAAATGTGTATGATAGTATCAGGATGATGCCTACTTCTAATTTTAAGCCGGCTCAGGTAAACTGGTTTTAAAACTGATGCAGTAATCTCCTCAGATATTTCCTACAACCACTTATTTCTGAGATTGCCTAAGGTTGGGAGTGGTTAGAGTACTGTCCTAAAAGCAGAGAAACCTCAAGTTCAGGTCTCCAGTCACAAAGTTTGTTCTCAATCAGCCCAAGCTACTTTAGAGGGTTGTTGTAAAGATAAAATGAGTAGTACGTGAACAGGAGCATCAGCAAAATGTTGATCAGCATCGAGTTAATTGTGGTTCTTAAGAAATCTTATTTCAAAATGAGGGACAGGATTTTCTTTTTGCATGGATTCACAACTAAAATTAGATCGAGCTGAGGTTCCATCTCCCAGGAATTCATGCAAACATTGGCTTTGATCCAGATTGTATTTGCATTTCTCCTCCTTCACTTGAACATCACTTTTTATTTTTGGTAATAAAAGAGCATAGAACTGCATCACCGTAAAAACAGATGTAGCAAAATCAAATTTCTGTCTTTGCCTAAATTCACATCAAAGGTATAAAATAAAGTTGCTAAACAAGCAGTTCCTAAATAGAACACTATTCACTTCAGAGAGCACTTTCCACAGCTATTGTGTATATTTACTGTTTTCTGAAGTATCAGGTAGTCATGAGTTTGTCTCTACTTTTCAAGTCTAGAACCTAAGAGCAGAGAAATAGATCTATTCTGTAAAATGATCCTCACCATTCAGTGGCATCATCCACTAGTTTACACGTGAGAAATAATCATGTCATTTATCCACCTTTTCTAGTTTATCCTTAAGCCTAGTTTTGCACAACTTTGCAGTTGCAACTTTTTTACATTGCACATATAAAGTCACACAAGAAATCTCCAACAATACTGCTGGATAACAATGCCAACACTACCACTGGGCTATGTGAAGCAGCAGTATCATGAAAAATATATATATTGCAGTTTACTAGGAACCAAATCCAATTGCTAGTCCCATGTATACTAGACCTATTAAGGAGCTTATCGTACCACTAAATAAACCTTCTTACCTCTCCTGAATTCAATTTTAATTCAGGAGGCATCCAGATACTATCATAGGGATTTTGCTGCTGAATCTGCTGCCCACATCCAGCCCATGTCCCAGGGGTGTTCCAGTGGACATTTTCTTAAATCAGAAAACTTCCAGTTTTGAAAAGAGGTGTGCTGTGTCCCTGGGATGCTGGCAGAGGATTTGGCAGCAAAATCCCTGTAATAGTATCCAGATGCTGCTCGAATTAAGATTGAAGTCAGAAGAGGTAAGAAGGTTTATTTTAGTGGTGCAATAAGCTCCTAAATTAATTGCAGTAGGGTAAGTCAGAACTTATATAAATCCAATTGATTCAGTGGATCTACTCTAGGGAAAAGGTAGAGCCAGTGTGGTATACTGGTTTGAATGTTGAACTAGGATTCTGGGAGACTAGAGTATGAATCCCCTCTTGGCCACTGAGTGACCTTCGACAAGTTATATTCTCTCAACTGTAGAGGAAGGCAATGGCAAACTTCTTGCCAAGAAAATCTTATGATAGGGTTGCCATAAGTCACAGTCAAATTGATGGGACATAGCAACAATGGGAAGAGGTGCTTCTGTGATTTTCCACCTCATGTGCCAAACAAATTTAGGTATGGTACATCTTCATTGGGGAGGGGATACCATATACTGCTGTACTTATGGCAACAGAATGTTTTGGATAGGTCCTTGCTCTGTGATACTTTTTATTACAATTTCCAGAATCCAAAGTGGACAGATCATGGCAGGCTTCATTTATGGAAGAAAGTTCCATTCTTATTGTTCTGTGGTGGTTTCCAAAATTGATAGCAGTAGAGGTAGGCATCGGTCCAAGAACAATGGATGTTTGGTAGGCCACCATCATTTTTTGAAAAGCTGTTTTTGAAAAGCCACGGGATAAGCATGGCTGGGGTCTGGGATGCAGCCAGGTTGCACTCACCTGGCCATCGGCGTGTGTGGAAACATCCACTTTTAAATTTAAACGTGATTGTTGTAAGTCGCTTTATATTAGGTGTGATAATCTCCTTAATTTAACTTGCTATGCATATATAAGTTAACACCTCCCTGCTGAAAAGGATTTTTTTATAAGCAAATTCACAACACTGTGGTGCAATGAGTAAGAGGTTTTGTCATATTATTCATTCCAGGAGAAAGACAGAGAACACTGGGTTTGTTTCTGAGTGAAGTAGATGTGGATTGAATGTGAGACTCCTGGCCATTGTATGCAAAGTATGTATAATAGTATTTATCTCTCTATACCACACTGCTTCATTAAAAGCAAGTAAGAAGATGGAGGATGTAGTTAGCCATTTGTGCAGAAAAATGTACTTCATTCACTTACAGGCATTCAAAATATTTTTGATTAAACAGTCTTCAGACTTTATTCACTCATTGATCATTTTAGCCCCTTATTGCTATGCTTCAGTGTTGCATTGGATCAGTGCCTCCTAAGTGGAATGAAAATATTATTCTTTCTTTACCTTTTTCAATTCAGACAAGCAACCCATAGTGCTGAAAGATCCATTAATCACATATATATTGGTAGCAATGGGGGCGTGGGTGGAATAAAGAGAGATGAAATCCAGTGCTAAGACTTAAGAACAGGTTGTTAGATCTCTTGTTTTAAGACAGTCTATCTTCTGAAATTCATGACATCACCATAAGCCTACAAGTGACATGAAGGCACATACCAATCTTCAAGTTTTAGGGTACATTGCACTATAATTCCACCATTCCTAGCCATGTATCAGATTGAGAAACCACAAGACATGAGTCCTGGTGGTGCAGTGGTTAAGTGCAGACACAAGCTTGTGAGTTAGATCCCAGGCAGAGCTCCAAGGTCCACTCAGCCTTCCATCCTTTTGTAGGTCAGTAAAATGAATACCCAGCTTGTTGGAGGCAATTGGATTACACATTTTAAACTGCTTAGGGAGTGCTAGTTCACTGATAAGTGGTATAGAAATGTACTTGCTGTTGCTACATGATCAGAGGGGCCCTTGTTCTCTCACTGTCCACCACTGCTGGATCCAGAACTCATTTTCTCTAAAGTGGGACTACTACTCACTTGGGGACTGCACAGCGGGCCCTTGGTTTTGGTTCCAGGAATCCCACGGATACCAAAATCTGAGGATGGGGAAGTTCCATTATATATAATGGCATAATAAAATGGTGTTCCTTATATAAAATGGCAAAGTCAAGGTTTGCTCTTTGGAATTTATATTTTTTGAATATTTTCAAGCTGTGGATTATTGAATCTGTGGGTAAAGAATCCATGCATATGGAGGGCTAACTGTGTTTCCTTATAAATATAAACTCATACCTTCAAACTGTCCAGATTTGGCAGGAATTGTCCTAATTAAACTTCTGTCAACCCAGTTTTTCAACTGTTTTAAAAATGTCCCAATTTCTCTCTTCTCCTCCAACTTTTCCACTTTCCTTGGTTTACTTCAGTGGCTGTAAACTGAGCTCCAAGTACAAAAGTATTTTGCATTCTATTAACTCGGGGGGGGGAGAGAGAGAAGTTGGCAGAATATTGCTCTTTCCTGCAGACTTGGGCAAAAGCAAACTGTTGCAGCCTCTCCTAGTTTGTCTATTCTTCCTCATTAACAACTTTTGCTATCTTTGCTATAATCTGGTGTTGCTTGGCTATATGAGTCTTGGTTTTCGTTTGTTGGAGAGTTGGCAAACTAAACACTTGCACAAGAAATTGAAATTAAAAATTGAAGAGATTTCTTTTCAAAAAAAACTGAAATTAAAATGATGTTAGCCCCTTAAAATATTGTTTGCTGCCTTGAGTCCCATTATTGGGAGAAAGGCAGGATATAAATGAATAAATAAATAAATAACACATGTGAAAAGTTTTGGGTAGAAACAGAAAAGGCAAAAGAAAGCATGCTCCTAAAATATTTAATATAGATTTTCTTTCCATTTCTTGAGTTAATGTTCAAGATTTGTTCCTAAACTGCAGGATAACTTATTTGTTTACTGACAGACAATGTGAGCAGTGCAGCCGGCAACATGAATTTTAGTCAGTTCATGGCTGGGTCACAGCTTTGTAAGTGATGAGAAATCACCAGACAAGAGCGAAGATTGAGTTTTCTGAAGTGATAAGCCTGAGGATATAGTTAAGGGTTAGGATATTTACAAACTGCTTCTGACATCCTATTCCACTCTGTTAATGGCATGAGGTTTCATCTAAGGCCTTGTGATTTCCAGTCAGGAATGTATATTATAAAAGTTGGTGAAGTTATTTTATCCTGATGAAATAAAGTAAAAACCAGGATTTTAGCAACTGGTTGTCAGCCAATGACCTTTAAAAGGATGGGTGGTATACATTTTTTTTCTTATATGCTTTTAATTCTATTGTGTTTTAATATTATAATTGGTTTGTAAATATACTCTAAGATCTGCAGAGGAAGGTTTTCTCTTGGAAGATTATCACATTACATTATAAACCGGCTTACCTGAGCCGGCTTAAAATTAGAAGCGGGTGGCATCCTGATAGCATCAGATGCATTTCGCCACCAAAATCGCCGCCTGGCTGCAGTCCGGCTCCATCGGTACTCCGAGGGGCACTCCGGCAGCCATTTTTTCAAGCTGGAAAACTCCTGGCTTTGAAAAGAGGTGCGAGGATGCCCCTCGGAGCAGCAATGGAGTCGGGCTGCAGTCGGGCGGCAATTTCGGTGGCTACATGCATCTGATACTTCTAATTTTAACCTGGCTCAGGTATGCTGGTTTATAACATAATGTGATAGTCTCCTTGGTCTCTTCACCATCCAAGGCTGCATCTGCACTCCAGAAATAATGCAGTTTGGCACCACTTTAACTGCCATGAGTCAATGCTATGGAATCCTGGGACATGTCATTTGCTTGATACCAGAGCTCTCTAACAGAGAAAGCTAAATTTCTCACAAAAGTCCCTCCCTTCTCATGGCAGATAAAGGCCTTTTTATTTCAGAAAGCTTTTGGGTTTTAGTGTGTTGCACCTTTTAATGGGAAGGATGTAGCGTTTTTATTTTATTCTGTTTTAAGTGTCTTTTAATGCAGTTTTAACTTGTGTATTTTAAACAGAAATTTCATTTAATTGTGTTTTAACTTTTGTACTAAGAGTTTGGGTGATCCCATGTTGGGAGAAATTAAATTTATTCGTTTTTTAGTAACTTTGTGTTTATATTTATACCTTTTGTTTTCTGTCCTTGGTGTATGTCACCTTTGAATCCCAGTTATGGGAGAAAGGCAGGGTATGTATCAAACAAACCATTAAGAAAAGAAAAGCTTCAAAGTCCCCCAGAATTCCTTCATAGAATCGTAAAGTCCCCAAGCATCAGGTAGTCCATTATGCACTGAACATGAAAATCAGAAGAAGAACATGTTTACAAAGATCATGGTACCTACACACAGGAACTAGTCCTCTTCAGACCTTCACTTTCAGTGCATACAGGTCTAATTTTGAGGTGCTCCAGCAATTTTAGGAGATAGGGCTTATGTTTGTGCTCATGTCCACACCCCAAGTTTTATCCCTACAAATGTTTAGGCAAAGTGAGAATTTGAAAGACTTATGGGCCTAAGCAGACTGCCAGAAATAGTGCACATTAAATTGA
>CM034708.1:54118239-54131632 GCA_020142125.1 Phrynosoma platyrhinos | reverse complement strand
TATTATTATTATTATTATTATTATTATTATTATTATTATTAGTGCCTCTTCCTTTCCTGAACCCCTATGGTCGGACACGACTTGACAACCTTGTCAATGGGGAATACCTTTACCTATTTACTAACAATTGAATTAATTTTGCAACAATCTTTGAATTTTGCACACTTGGGCCATTGCAGACTGGCCCAAAGGGCTGGCCTGGGGGTGGAGTTGGGGTGGAGCAGCCGCACGTCGGCTGCCCCAACCCCAGCTCAATGCCATCCTGACACCACATGCCCTTATAGATGGCACGTCAGGATGCTCTTTTAGGGGCAGCAAAAGGAAGGATTGGGGCAACAGCATGTGGTTGCCACGGCCCCAATCTGTGGCTAGCAGGGGTGGCCCAGAGCCGCCTGTCTGCATAGCCCCTAACACGGGCTCTTTGAGTTATTTGGCCAAATCTTGGAAACTAACTTTTGGACACAGAATTTGATTCTCCAAGCCCTTTCAATGGCTAAAAAGATTTATATTGCATCATTGGAAAGACAAATGCTCATCAATTTAGTCAGTGGATGGAGGACCTCACAGCCCTTTACATATCTGAACATATGACATAAAAATGTAAACTTTTTTGCATACATATTTGGTTATTTGGTCTTTTCTAAATGATTATACACAAATGGTTTCTTATTGCTGTATTTCCAGTTTATTACCTGCTGGTTTATTTTTAATTCATTTCTTTTCTTTTTAACTTTATTCTTTTTTTCTTTCAATGTTTTTTGCACAATAAAAATTACTGAAAAGTAAAGAAAGATATGAACTTGTGTGACTCATCCTACATGCTACTGCCTTAGCATGGAAACTTGTAGTATAGGACATACTGCTGTGCTTTCTGTGTGCTAGTTTGCATATTTCCTCTCCATTCACTACTAATCCCAGGCAATCCCAACCCATAAAGATGGTTAAGAGTCATCTGAGCTGACACTGTCCCATCTGCAGTTATGTTCAGTCTAAATCCCTTCCAGTATAGGGATGCTGGAAATTCCTTAGGACCCTCCCAACCTTGACCTTAGCATAGTGGGTATGTTGCTGAACTGGAAGCATTTTGGATCTGGAGTAACCAAGCTGCTCCATTATTTCTTCTTCTTTTCGGCTTCTCTGCTGACTGATCTCACCCAGGAGGATAGTTGTGCTGGAAGAAGGCTCTGCTGGCTTGATCTGAGAAATCAAGCACGAGAAAGGGATATGCTGCCATTTAGTTCTTCCGGCGGAAGGTGCTTCTTTCTAAACCTAACTCCTTACAGCCATCACATTTGAAGTTAGGACTGCACTTTTACAGATGGATTTGATTGATTATGCAATTATGACATCAAGTCACAGCAGATAATTCATTGCATTGTGACTTCCCAAAGTTGCCTCCAAGACTGGACTGGTGGAAATTTCCAGTTCACTCCCAACACATTATTCAAGAATAGGGACAAGATGCCCCTAAATCAGACAAGAAAGGATTGTTTAATAAAAGAAAGAGTAAGGTCTATTCTATCTCACTTTAAAACTTATTTTTTCTCCAGGGAATTACCTTAAAAATGACATTTCTATGAATATTTGCCAAGGGCAATGTGAAAGTGCCAGGCATTGAAAGTGGAACAATATATCATTTCTCGCTGGAAATGTTTGCTTTTCCAAGGAAAATGTCATGAATATAAAGGAAATAATTCAGAAGATATAACTGAAATATTAATATATTTTCAAGGCCATTATTTGAAGACGGGGGGGTTGGCAGAAGGGTTAACTTTCAGCTAAGGATCTGCTGGCGGAAAGGGCAGATCATGCATAAAGGATACGTCTTATGACAGTTCTAACTGACCAATTTTAAAGATGTCCTTTTTATTATTACTACTACTACATTACTTAAGCTTCCCCAATGGCTCTCAGAACCATTTTGACTCAACTGAGATAAATCATAGCAGTTAATAATGAGTAATTTTATGCCTGGCTATCTTGCAACCCCACCAGTGGCACTACTTTTCCCTGGTGGTGAGACTATGTGCTCCTGTGAGGTAAGAAGCTTTGCTGATGGCAGCAGTGCTAATAGCAAGGTCTCCCTTATCAGACAGGCTTTTGCTGATGTGCCAAACAGGTACTGGGCACCAGCAGTAATGGAGAGTTACACTGGTGAAGGATATCATAGAGACAACAGCAGTGGCACCATAGCTAACACTTGTCAGTTCTGTGTAGAAGGAGGCATGGTTATCCCTTTTTAAATGTCTTTTACCATGAGACAGTCCAAAATTAAACAAGGGATAGTGACAGAAGATGAGACTTCCAGGATGGATGACATTCAATAAGCTACTGGAGTACAGCAGAAGACAAATATGATAGTGCTGTGGGTAATGACTCAACTGGACTAAAGCTGCAAGGTGTTCAGCTGTAAATGTGGTAAGAGGCAAAAGGAAAGTCCAAAGCTGCACAACACACAGGAACATGGAATGGAAAAAGTATGAATCAGGGAAATGGTAAAATAAGAAATGCAACATATAAATATTGCAATACTTGGGGTGAGCGAGCTTAAGTGGACAAGAACGGGACATCTTGAGTCAGATAATTACACAGTGTTTTACACAGGAAATGCAAATTTGAATTCTGGCCAAATTATATCAATAAGACTTCAGGGGGAAAACATCAATATAACCATAATCCAAATTGATGTTCTAACTATAGGGACAGAAAAAGAAGAAACTGAAAGATTCCAGAAGGTGTCCAGGAGGAAACTGATCATACACTTAAACAGGATTTCTTGTTAATCATAGGCAATTCAAATGTAAAAGCAGGAAATGGAGCAGAATCAAAGATTGTAGGAAAATTTGACCTAGGATTAACATATGAAGAAGGCGACCGAGTGACTGAATTTTTGCTAGGCCAAAAGTTTGTTCATTGCAAACACATTCTTCAAGAAACCAAAGAGGCAACTGTGTACATGGACATCAACTGATGGTCAACAATGAAATCAAATAAACTACATAATTGGAAGCAGGAGATGTTTGTTCATTGTCTCTGCAAGAACAAGAACAGGAGCATACCGTGAACTGCTAATATCAAAAATTAAAGTAAAGCTTAAAAAGAACACTAAACCAGCCATCATGGCAAAACACAACCTAAAGAACATCTCTATAGAATTTAAAAATAATGTTTTTTAAAAAAACAGATTTGCATGATTAAGCCTAATTGACCAGGTGGTTATGACACTGACTTTGTTGACTGCAAGATCGGCAGGTTGGCAGTTCAAGGCCTTAGTGTTCTATGATGGGTTGAGCTCCCATCACTCGTCCCAGCTTCTGCCAACCTAGCAGTTCAAAAGCATGCAAATGCAGTAGATAAATAGGTACCACTTCAGTGGGAAGGTAAACAGTGTTCTGTGCAGTCCTAATGGCCACATGATCACAGAGTAGTGTCTGACAATGCTGGCTCTTCAGCTTAATAATGAAGATGAGCACTGCCCCCTATGGTCAAACACAACAACCTTGTCGACGGGGAATACCTTAACCTTTTTTAAGTCTTTGATTAGAACCTTGGCACTAGCCAATGGGAGCGAAAAGATGGGGGCTACTCCCAGGAGTGAGTTTATAAAAGGAAGGAGCAAATTTGAAAGGGGTTTATGTTTATTGTGCCCTGAGGGGTGAAGAGCCATAGAGGCTAGGATAGGCTGAGGTGAGGGCAGTTAGAAAGAGTTTTAGGTACCCAAGAAAAGGATGAAGAGTATCCTTATTTATATAGCTGTAGTGTCCTGTGGGAGACATAGTATTTGGTTACTAGTGGAGTCACAGGTAACCAGAAAGGTTATAAGATACAAAAGATTAATAACAGTTCTGTGAGAACTTGGTTTGTAAGGGAACATATATAAAGTTATAAGGAAACAATTATAAAGATAAGCTAAAGAAACTGTGAAACCGTGTAACTAATAAAGTATTTATACACCATATCTATTGTGAATACCATTCACTAAGAGTGATACTGTATTCAGCTTGACTTTTAAATAAATTTATTACTTTGTTTCAACAAGCAGTTGTCTGAAATGAATTCAGAATCATATTTAAAAAGCTACTAACATTGAGAAAATTCTTTCCAGTTTGAGACACACTAGATAGCTGTCAAAGAATAGTTGGTGCCAAGCTGGGGGGAAATTTGAAAACCAGAGTGCTGGCACCTAAAGACAGTTATAGTGCAGGAGACGCTTAAGAGAGTCCCAAGTTTGAGTCTTGCAGTGAAGAATTTGTGGGATAGTGGCCATCACCATCACATAACTGTTGGTAGCTGTGGGATCAAAAAGACCCATTGTATTGCCATCAGGTAAAAGTAGTTGGGTGGGTGAGTCTCACAATCACAAAAGTCTTTTAACATATATGGAGTGAGAAATGCCAGATGTCCAAACTGGGTTCAAGAAAGAAAGAAGCACTAGGGATCATATTGTTAATAAACTTTGGATAATGCATCCACAAAGAATTTCACAAGAAGAACAGCCTGTGGCTTATAAATTATAGCAAAGCCTTTGATTGTGCAGATCATGAAAAACTAGGCATTACGATTAAAGAACTGGATGTGCCCAAACATTTGATTGTTTTGATGCATTACCTGTATTCAGGACAAGAGGCTACCATCAGGACAAAATACAGAGAAACTGAATGGTTTCCAATTGCCAAGGGGTTCAAGCAAGGCTTCATTTTAACTTGTATACTAAACATATCATACATGAACCAATATTAGACTTGGATGAAGGAGGTGTGAAAATTGGAGGAAGGAATATCAGCAATTTAAGATATACAAATGACACTATACTACCAGCAGAAAATAGCAAGAGCTTGGAATGATTACTGAAAAGCCAAGGAAGAAAGTGGAAAGCAGGTTTACAGTTGAACATTAATAAAACAAAAATCATGACCTTCCATACTTTGGCTCAGTTATTAATCAAAATGGAGACTGCAACCAAGAAGTCAGAAAACTAGGGCTTGGAAAGGCAGCTATGAAAGAACTAGACAAGATCCTAAAGTGTCTAGGTATATCATTAAATGCTAAAGTTAGGATTATCCATGCCATCATATTTCCAATTTTTATATATGGTTGTGAAAGTTGTACAGTGAAGAACGCTGATACGAAGAAAGTCAACTCATTTTGATTTGAAATATGGTGCTGGAGAAGAGTTATACGGATACATGGACTACTAAAAATACAAATAAATGGATCCTAGAGCATATCAAGCCTGAATTCTCCCAGAGAAGCCAAAATGACTAAACTAATGACTATGATGCTCTGGACATATCATGAGAACATGTGACTCACTAGGGGGAAAAAACACCAGTAATGCTTGGTAAGGTAGAAGGCAGTAGGAAAAGAAGAAGATCAGGCACTATACCATACAGTAATTATTCATCCAGATTGCTACACAAACATATACAATATCATTTCTTATCCAGGTATCACTTCTATGTATGAAAATTACATTAAACCCTTGTGTGCACTGAACATTTACTTTGTTTCATGACCATCCATGTGTGGTATTTACTTGGGCATTAGCTGAAACTCAGTGGGGCTTGTTTTTCAGAAGACATGCATAAAATTATTGTGTCCAACTTTTTTTAAAGGTCTCTGATGAACTGCTTCTTGCATAGTTATATGACTGCCTGTTTTCAGGAGATGAAATTAATTTTACTTTGGAGGGTACTCCTTCCAGCTCATTGCCTGTATGTTTCCTGTACTCCTAAGCCCAAAAGGATGTTTTATTAAAACAAGAAAATGAGCATAATAAATGGTAGCCCTATGAGCAATGAAAAATTATTCAGTAATTTCATTAAGAGCACAAGCAGAATGTTAACTTTAGCAGTTAATAGGAAATGTCCATTTTCAGTTCACTGAGAAAAAAATATGTAACATAGGAAATGATATTTATAATTTAATAGGAGTGCAGCCTGCCACTGAAGTTAAGCAACCCAGCTGAATACATTAAGCTGAAGGTTAATTTCCCAAAAAGTGCATCTCAGTATTTTTCATTAACATTAGCAGATTGCCTGTAGTCCACCTCATAAGGAGGCTTCCAAAATATTATATATAATTTACATTCATTTTGGGGGCAGGTTTACTGGACTTTAGTATTATAGTATTGACCTTGATTAGCACAATGCACATTTCTAGAGCTAGCACAAAAATGATATCAATTACAGTTTTAATGAGGAGAAGATTGGAAGGTGATTTTTTTTCAGTCTAAATATTTGAAGGAATGTAGAAGATGGAGCAAGCTTGTTTTCTGTTGCTCTAGAAACTAGGGACTTTATCATTCCAGGCTGCCAAAGCAGAATTAGAGCAGGATAGTAGTGTCTACGGATATTCTTATCACACAACTCCTTGTCTGTCCTGTAGCTGCTTTGTCTTCCATCCGTTCCTGGAGCGCTCCTTTTCACTGATGGGCAAAATCCATCAGTGCCTCCCAATAAAGCTGATTTTTCCATTGATTCACATGTGATAAGTTCCTCCTGCTGCAGTTCTGATATGCAGACAGTCAGGTGGTGCAAGTGGACACCTTTATGCTCCTCTCTACCTCTCACCTCGCCACTATTCCCAAGCAGGTGTTTTTTCTTTTCTCTTTTTAAAAATGTAATCAATTGTTGTGACTGCACAATTGAAATCTATCTATCTATCTATCTATCTATCTATCTATCTATCTATCTATCTATCTATCTATCTATGTTAGAGCCCAAAAGCATGCTGGGAAAGATATAAGGCAGGAAGGTGGGGGTATGAAAGCCAGTATGTAGAAGACAGAGCCTGGGACCATTGTGGCACCATGAAACATTTGAAGAGCTGTGTGAAAATTACTGTTGTCAAACTGATAGGTCTGTGTTTCCTAGGGTCATCAATAGGGATGCAGGGGTCAATATGCGCCAGGTCATACTCTTAAGAGGGGGTGACACCACTGCTCCCCAAGCATCTGCCTTTGGGCAGAAATGGGCTGTGGCATTTGCCTATGTTCTTTTCAAGTGCTGAAGAGATGGTGTGAGTGGGGCAAGGCTCAGTGGGAAGAGAAAGGAGAGATCCCAGGATATTTTAAAAAATAATTTTAATTTTAAAAATAAAAAATAAAAATATATTATCTTTAATTTTTCTTTAAAAACTTTGCATCTTACCAATTTTTCACTCTAACCACATGAGACAATGTATATAAAAATACAATTAGGTTGTGCATATGGTATTTTAATTTAAAGGTATAATCTTAATTTTGCTAATTTTTGATGTCACAATTGTTGCTATCACATTCAGTGATATATGGGAACTACAATTTATGAGTAAAATTAGTACAAAAAACATTACTAAGAATTCTGTATAGTGTGGTATGGGAAGAGGTCAATGGGGAGGTGATTCCGTGAGTTACCACACTGGCAGATGCCAACCCTAGTGATGCCACTGGTGTTTCCTCACACGATTGTGAAGTGTTAGCAGCCTGGTGTGATAAAACCTAGGACAATGGATTGAACCAATGGATTGAAATTGAAAGAAAGATCCTGCCTAAACACTAAATGCTTGTGAAGGTCCTTGGTGGTCATTACTTTTGTTTTCTTAATGTTCAACATTAAGCCTGCCTCAATTGGAATATCATCTGTTCCTGGTGATTTTTTTCCCCGCTATTTCTTTCATTGCAGTTTCCACCTCACTTTTTAGAATTTGGGGTTCATCTTCATATGGCTCTTCACACCAAAGAGCCATATGAAGATGAATCTCAGATTCTAAAAATAGGCTAATCTACTTTGAAGGTGTTTAAACAAAGGTTGGATTGGCATTTTTCAGATCTTTAGTTGTGCATTCCTGCATGGCAGGGGTTGGACTGGATGTCCCTTGTTGTCCCTTCCAACTCTATGATTCTATTATTATTCTAGTACTGACTTCTAGTTTATATTTTAGGGGCTATCAGCATGATCCCCATGCAATAGAAAGTGTGCAAAAGATAAGGTAAGTTTGGGAACCATTGTTCTACTCCTCCTTTGTTATGTTTGTACTGTTGTGAAATGTGCTGTTTAATTATTCTTTCACTCAACTAACTTAAGTTCTGACTTTCTCTTACAATACCCCATGTTAGCCCTAATGTATACTAGCTAGTTATAGACAATTATACCAGATAATTGGGCCCTTATCTGTGCAATCTTTCCAAAAATACTCAGTGACATTTAAATTCAGGTAACACATGCATTGCTCCATCAGCATTTTACCTGAGAATGCAAGCTAGGCTATTATACTACTATGTAAACTTACATACCAAGATATTTGGTATGTGCTTTCACACAGGGCCATGGATGGATCTGCATGGCATTTTGGCTGGGACTGGGATGGAGAAGGATTGCATCTGATGCAACTTGACTCCTTCACTTTATCCATTCTCCACTTTTATTTGGCTCTTCTCTTGGTTCTCAGTTCTGCTGACAGATAATGCTGTTGTCATATATCTGAGATTAACCAGAAATCCTAAGGGATTTCTGCTATCAGAAGAGGTTAATGCTTGATCCTAGCCACCTACAGAAAGCACATCTTTGAATCAATACTGCAGTCTAAGACTGAATTGTTTACATTTTTTGTTTTTCGTGGGTTTTTCGGGATATGTGGCCATGTTTTAGAAGAGTTTATTCCTGACGTTTCACCAGCATCTGTGGCTGGCATCTACAGAGAATGCTAGCATGGAAGTGAGTGGCGTATATATATACTGTGTGACCCTAGGTTGGGAGGAGTAATTTACATGTTAAGCTATGTATTGTTCTCTTGTTGAATGGCAAGGCCTCAGGGTGGGAGGATATGCAAGAAGGATTTGTGCCTGTTTAATTAGTGATCCATTGTTGGTTGGGAAAAACCCTAACCCTGGGTGGTTTTCATTTGCACATGCTGGGTCTTGATTTTGGTGTTTTTCAGGACTGGTAGCAAAACTTTGCTCACTTTAAGGGTTTCTTCTTTCCTGTTGAAGTTGTTAGGTGTTTATGGATTTTAATGGCTTCCTGTGCATTCTGACCTGATAGTTGTTGGCATGATCCAGAATTTCAGTGTTTTCAAATGGCATTTTATGCTTAGGATGGTTTATACCATGTTCTGCTACTGCTGATTTTTCTAGCTGACTCAAATCTGCAGTGTCTCTCATGTTCCTTGATTTGTGTTTGGTGTTCCCTATGTAGACTTGTCCGCAGCTGCACAGTATGCGGTAAACTCCTGCAGCTGTCTATCCTGGATCTATCCTGTCCTTCGCTGAGCAAAGCATTTGCTCGGTTTTCCTGGTCAGTTTGTAAACCATTTGGAGGTTGTGTTTCCTCACATGTTCCTTCCTTTTCTTTTTCCATTGTGAATTCGATATTTGGGTGGATGTTGTTCAGATGGTTCAGAAACACAGTCAGATCTTCTTCTCCGTGGTTCCAGATTTAAATTTTTCTACACATCTTAAAATTTAATAGCAATTATCTATGGGGTAGAGACCATCAAGACTACACAGGTGAACATATCTTAATTGCTCAACTAAAGACCAGGGGGGCAGAAATAAGGTTCTGTACAACACTGTGCTGACACAAAGAGGCATTTGTTTTTCCATTCAGGCAATTTGGCTGGAACAAGATATTTTGCTGGCTTTGGCAAAACAGCAAATGTCCCTTCCCTAAGTCAAGGTACATAGGAACCTAAGACAAATTTCTCATGGGATTTTCTTGTCAAGATTTCTTTAGAGGGGCTTTATCTCTGCCAGCCTCTGAGGCTGAGAAGTGTGACTTGACCAAGCAGTGGGTTTCCATGGCCAAGCATGAATTTGAAACTTGGGGCCTCGGCAGACGACTAATAAAGTCGTCTCCAAGGCCTGGAAGAGGAGGGGCAGCCGCACGCACGGCGCCCCTTCCTCTTCCCGAGGTTGCCCTCGGGGCTGCCGGCCCTCCACACGGCCGGCGCTCCGGAGGCAACCTCCCGCCGCAGTGTCCTCACACGCTGCAGCAGAAAAGACAGGGAAAGTGCGCCCTACGCTTTTAGGGTGCACTTTCCCTGTCTTCTAAAAGGAGCGCCTTTCAGGGATGCCGCAGAAGCGCCGCGGTGCAGAGGCTGCGATCCCGCGGCGCTCCGTCCGGCGGCGTCCTGGAAGCACTCGTGTGCTTCCCCCCTTGGTCTCCAGAGTTGTAATCAAACCATTACACCAAGCTGGCTCCTCAGCTACAATACAACATAATATCTATCTAACACTCATTATTAATATAACATAATATTCACACATATAATATGTTAGTATTTTATTCATATATTTAGCTTAATACTTATATTATGATATTTAATGATATTAATTATATATAAGGAAGTACTCCTTCATACAATGCACAATTACATTGTGGAATTCAGTGCCACAGGATATAGAAATGTAGAGAGGACTGTCAATTAAGAATGGCTTTAGAAAAGAATGAGGCAAGTTAATTGGAGATAAATCCATTCTTTGGTTATTAGCCACTATGGCTATATTAAGTCCAATACAGAAGGTACTAAGAGAGACTCAGTATACTAGTTGCTGGGAAGCACAATTGGAAGGATATTATTGCACTCACAACCAGTAGCTAACTATCTCACCATGGGACAAACAAAATGCTAGAACAGATTAGATTCCAGACTGATCCAGAGCATGGGTTGTCTTCTGTAACCCCCAGATATGGTGCGGGAGGTAGCTGAGTTAAAGTCTGTTTCATTTCACAAACTGAGCTATAGTACATGAAAATTCATAGTAAATAAAAGAAATCAGAATTGAAAGTGCCAAATGCCTTTTATTGTTTTGCACAAAATATCAGTCACATAAGATGAACTGCCTCATCATGTCTACCAGCCAGGAAGGCCTTGAGGATACCAACATCTGTGTTTTTGAAAAACTGAAGAAGTATTTCCAAAACACATATTTGTCTTAGGACAAATGAAGGTCACAGTACAGGAGGCATCTCAAGAGATCCTGATGCTTAGTGTTGGAGCAACTTACCATAAGCACAACTAAAGTGTTTAAGGAGATGTAAGCGCTAATAACCAATTGACTGCCTATAATAAAAGGAGATTTATAGTGCACCCCTAATCTACTCAAAAGCAACTGAGATGGAATTCAGTGGGGTTTACTCCTGGCTAAGTGGGTGCAAGTTTATAGTTCCAGTTTCAGTTTCTTAGCTAGTAAATCTCTCAGAGAAATGTACTTCTTTTTGTGTTATTTCTATAAAAAAGCCCCTACCCAAGTTAAAGAGAGAACTCCCGTTAAAAAGGGTGCTGAACAATTAGCAGGTAATAGTATTATTTTTGTTAAAAAGTTGGGAGTGACCCATGCACATGGCCCCACCCCACATGAAACTACTTTTACTTTCCCTATATTACAGGGGAATTATTTCAGTTCTCTATTACAGTACAGTATCTGTGGGTTTGGGTGGGGGAGATGTTCCTGGACTTTCCATGGAAATAATAATAATAATAATAATAATAATAATAATAATAATAATAATAATAATAATAATAATAATAATAAATTTTATTTATATACCGCCCTGTGGCAAGCCAATGCAAAACTATAGATAATAGTAAACCCTAATGAAATGAATGACTTCCAGCAGAAGTTGACCACAGAGTCACGCTTGAGTACCGAGATATTCTCGGCATTTCTAGGTCCTTCAGTGTGACTCTTTGATCAACCTCTGCCAGACACAGAATCACGCTGGAGGACCTGGAAATGCCTAGAAATAACATTATTTTTTACACATGAGTAAGTGAAACCATGGATACTGATCCCGCAGATATTGGTGCCATGCTATAATATAATCCTAGAGAATGACAGAAATAAAATTCACTAATCTCAGTTAACATTCTACCACCCTAGAAAGAACATGACTGAATAATAATATCTGATTTTTTTTATTGATGAACTCAGTACATGAGTGTATTTCATAATGTAGTTTTGCAGGCACTGATTGTCCATTCCTGAAACATAGTTATCCTCCTAGGTTGTGGCTGAATAAATTATCTGGACCAAGATGTTGATGTTCCTTTTGCTCTACAATACCTTGGCTGCTCCAAGAATCTGGAACTCCCATCCTAGGAGGTTATGATTGCTCCTTCTTTGCTAAGTTTTCGGAAGCAGGCAAAAACATTTTTATTCCAGCAAGAATTTGGGAATTGTTTCACAAGAGAAGGGATTTTTATGCTTCTGTAATGCTTTTATTCTCAGTTTTAAAGTAATACCCTTAAACAGTTTTAATCCTGCTGTTAATTTTTATTCTGGTTTAATCTCAACCCAAACCAAAATAGGAAGCAGCCATAAATAAATAAATTCTCTGCAAAATAGGAAGCAGCCATAAATAAATAAATTCTCTGCAAAACAAGTTGGTTTGGCTGTATTTTGTTTTCAAGGAGAATTTGTGCTTTCTAGAGTATAGTTCTTTTTTAAAAAGAATACGAGGGACCTGGAGGCTGAAAAATTAAATGTGGATCCAGGGGGTTCCTGGGCCATGTATTTCTCACCCCTGTCTCCCACCCCTGTATACCCTGCACACATTTACTGTCATACAGAACAACAGCAACAGTTATAAGAAACGGATCTGGCCCTACCATTAGGCAAAGTGAGGTTGTGATCACAGGCATTGGATGCTGGAGGCAAAGACAGCAGGGACAAGATCCACAGGGCAGGAACTAGAAATAGTAATGGTGCCAGCAGCACAGTCCATCACCTCACCTTACAGGAGGCTTAGGAAGGCAAATCTGGAAAAGACATGGGAGAGTGACATGACATCCTCACCCCTGGTGTCACTCAGTGGTGGAGGTTGCCAGGGGGCTACTGGGGACAGGGGGCGGCCAAAAGGGTGCACTCATTCTTCTCCTTTGCTGTGGCAATAGCCTCCTCAGGAAGAGGGACGTTATGCTGCAGCAAAACTGGAAGGAGCATGCTTGCCTTTCTCCTTTGCTGTGGTGGTGGCCTCCACCTGAAGAGAGGGACGCCACTGTGGCAAAGCCTGGAGGGGCATGTTGGCCCCTTCTCACCACACAGCAGAAGGAGGACCCAACTGGGTGTCACCCAGTGTGGTCTGCACCCCCTGCATTCTCTAGTGATGCCAATGGGAGAGTGGGAGCTACAAGAGATCAAAAGCAAAGTGTATTCTGCAACAATTCTGAAATAGAAAAGTGTACCAGAACTGGGACTAGAAGATTCAGCTTGGCCAGCCTACCATCCCATGATCCTGGTATCCCTTCTGTCACATCATCAACCTACCCTTCCTTGTGTCTTAATCCCCCTCCCAGGCTGGGTCACCAGGCAACAGAGTAAAATATGTGGCAGCTTGTAACAGTGTACAAAACTGCTTGCCTCTGTCAGAGCAATTTCCAATGTCGAAAACAATTTTAGGCATTCAGCAAA
>CM034708.1:54050429-54077651 GCA_020142125.1 Phrynosoma platyrhinos | reverse complement strand
CTCTAGCTTATAAATAGCCTTGTGTATGTAGGGAGGGCATATATAGTTCCCAAAATCCACCACCACAGCTTTAAATACAGGGGAGGATCTCTGTCATATATATATATATATATATATATATATATATTTCCCAGAACCCCCACCACAGATGCACTTGGGATTTAGTACCCCATTTTGAGCAACTTTAAATATAGTTGAGGACCTCTGTACCTTAGAAATAACGTTGGCTAGAGAGGACCCCATAATCCACCAGCACAGAAGCACTTGGGATTTAGTTCACTGCTTTAAGCAACCTTAAATATAGCTAAGGACCTCTGTACCTTATAAATAATGTTGGCTAGGGAGGACTGAATATATATGCTTTTGTGTATTCCCCAAGATCTACAACCGCAGAAGCACTTGGGATTTAGTACAGTATATTGCTTTGAGCAGCTTTACAGGGAAGAACCTCTGTAGCTGATAAATAATGTTGTGTTTTTTTCTTTATTAGAAATTACAAATACAGACAATAACATACATAATAAAAAAAAACATGTATACACATACCTATACACATACATTCTAAAACCAAACAGTCAGATAGAAACATTCATCATCAACCCACCACCCATTACCCAACATGCATTCTAAAACATATATCAGTCTTGCAATTCCATACATAATGAGTAGATTATCCAAAATATTATAAATCGTATTTTTTCTTCATAGATCTTCTAATATTAGGTTACATGAGTTATTTTTTTTCTGTTTCCTTCCCTATAGGTTTCTACTACACTCAGTTATATCAAATATCTTGATTTCATTATAACCATGTTTATAAATATATCTTCACGTCATCATCCATCCTTTTATCTCTCCTAATCTTTCAAGTTCTTCCCAGGTGTCGTCGGAGTTTTTATTATCTCTTAACCTTGCAGTAAGTTAAATACCAGTCTTCTTCTGTGGGTATACTTTTTTGTTTCCATTTTTTGTGCATATACAATTCTTGCTATTGTAATCATATACAGAAGTTTCTTGATATTAATATTTTTGTTTAATTCTTCTAAATTAGTTGTCATATTTAATAGAAACAGTTTCGGGTCACTTCTTATTTTTATTGATAACATCTTTTCTATCATTATCACAATCATATTCCAATATTTCCTAGCATCCTGACAGTTCCACCACATATGGATGAAATTTGCTTCTGGTCGTTGACATTTCCAACATTTAGTATTGCCAATCCTGTAAATTCGGTGCAGCTTTGCTGGTGTCAAATAACATTGATAATACATTTTTAAGTAGTTTTCTTTAAGATTTTGACATAATGTAAATTTATTTGTCGCTTTCCAGGACTTCTCCCATAATTCCATTTCAATTGGTTCTCCTATGTCTAATGGCCATTTTATCATGTTACTTTTAACTGTTTCTGATTCAAGATCTCTTTGTTTTAAAAGTTTATAATATTTCGCTATATGTTTATCTTCTTCTTTATATATAATTTTATCTTTTTGCAGTCTTTTTCTAATCCTATTTGCTTTTCATCTTTAAATTTACATTTAAGTTGGTTATATAAAAACCAATTGATCTTTAACCCTTTCTGTTGCAAAGCTTCCATGGTTCTAAACTGATATTGATTTTGTTGTTTTGTATTCACTGTATCTTTATATGTTAGCCACTCCTCATTTTCATTTTTTGTTCTACGGTATAAAGCTTCTTGCGTCGAAAGCCACATCAGCAATTTCCTATAAAATTGTTTTTTGATTTTATTCCATACTGTTAAAAGTGGTTTTCTGAATATATGATAATTAAAGTCCTTATTGACGGAAATCTTATTATACCATAAATACGCATGGAAGCCATATCTTATATTGCTACCTTCCAATTCTAGTAATTTCTTATCATCTAATTTTATCCAGTTCTCTAACCATGTTATACAACAAGCGTAATAATATAGTTGAAGATTAGGTAATGCCATACCACCTCTTATTTTTTCTTCAGTTAAAATCTTCCACTTGGTTCTCGATTTTTTTCCTCCCCAGAGGAATTTGGATAATTCTTTTTACCAAAATATAGAAACATTTCTCATTAGTTATTATAGGTATCGTTTGGAATAAAAACATGAACCTCGGTAAGATATTCATTTTAATAATTGCTGCCTTTCCTAACAATGATATCCGTAATTTCGACCATCTTTCCGTATCTTTTTTTATATTGTTCCACATCTTGTCATAGTTATTCTGATAGAAATCAATGTTTCTTTTCGTTAATGTAATTCCCAAGTATTGCACTTTGCTTTTAACATTGAAGTCTAGGGAGGGCTTTTAATATATACATAAAGCCCTCCCTAGACAACATTATTTATCAGCTGCAGAGGTTCTTCCCTGTATATATTCCAATATATTTTGGAATATATATATTCCAAAAGTCCCACCATACAAACACTTGGGATTTAGTATCCCATTTTGAGCAACTTTAAATATAGTTAAGGATCTCTGTACTTTATAAAATTGTCTAGAAAGGGCTTTTAAATATATATATATATATATATATATATATATATATATATATATATTCCAAAAAACCCACTACAGAAGCACTTAAGATTTTGTACTCTGCTTTGAGCAGCTTTATAGGGAGGAACCTTTCCTCTGTAGCTTATAAATAACTTCGTCTATGGACTGCATTTAAATATATTTGAGATTTAGTACGCTGCTTTGAGCAGCTTTAAATATATATCAAAATGTATATTATCCTTGGAAATACCAAGTGTATTTCCTGTAGCTTTACATATATATTTCCAAGGATAATATATTACATATATATATATATATAAAAAGCTTCTCAAAGTGGCATACCAACTTCTGAGTGGTTCTCTGGTGATGGTTTTGGAACAATAGCTGAATAACTGAAATGTAAGGCCCACCAACATTGTCAGTAATCAAAGAGAAAGGAAAGGAAAGAACCCGAAAAAACATGTAATGAAGGGGGGGAAAGTGGAAAGAATCCGGGAGGTTGGTGGTGGGTAGAAGAACCGGCTAACGTACAAAAGAGAGTCCGATGTAGTATAGGGATAGCATAAATGGTGCATCCACACACAGAGACACACAGGTATATATATAGTAATGGGGAGCCAGGACTGTATTTGGCTCAGCGTTTTATAAGGTGAAGAGCCATTGATTAACTAATTCAGAAGCTAATTTCATATCTTTTGACCTGGACGTCATTGTTAAATCCAATTTACTAAAATTGTAAAAGAAAATGTAGCTTCATTTGCACTGTAGTATTAATGTAGTTTGAACACGCTTTAACTGCCATGGCCCTCAGTGCTGTGGAATTATGGGGTTTGTGTTTTTGTGAGATATTTGGCCTTCTCTGTCAGAGAGCTCTGGTACTGCAACGAACTACAGATCCCAGGATTTCATAGGGTAGTGCCATGACAGTGTCAAACTGCATTAATTCTGCAGTGCTGCAGTAGCATCACTCTGTTCCACAAGTCCCATAACAGACACGGAAGGCGAAAAATAAGCCTTGGTAGCCTTTTTGGCTGAAAGATAGGGTATAAATACTCAAATAAACATAAAATTTAGAATAAAAGGTGCTATGGCTATTTAGGGATCAACCTGATGTTCAAGGATGAGATGTGAGAAATACCATATTTCTTTTGAGTTTCTTCCTCAGGCAGGATGACCAGATGTCCTCACTGCAAAGGAGGACAAGGCCCTGCAAAATGTAGGACTTTCAAGAAGAATTAGGACATTACAATCTAAAAACTAATTATAAACAGAAATTCATGCTGCTTAGTGATGCTCAAAATGGAGAATATTTTGGAATTTTTCCTGGTTGAAATGCAAAACCTGGAAAAGAAGGACATCCAGTCAGGATCTCAACGTTTTAAAACAAGCATGCTGATTCTTACAAACTTTATAGACATGAGGGTTGTTCTGCTATGCTCTGATTTCTTTTGGCTTGTGTGGAGTAGGTTACTTTTAGTCCCTTCAGGCTAACTGGTTGTACTGTTCAAAGACACAGTCATACAAGTCTGGATCAGTCTGAAAAAGAATCTTGCAATGCCTTTGAACATTAGGTGCTCTCAGCACTAACTCAGAGAAAGAAGTTGGTAGTATAAATTATTATATGTATTGTAGGAATGGATAATGTCCCAACTGATAGTGCTTCTTGGTGAGCAGGTAGCCACTGGACTGAGGATACTTCCAAAGGAGGATTTTAGGGGGGTCTTGCCTTGCCTTGTATAATAGAATTTTACAGGGAGTATAGGCTATATTTCAAGGCAAGAAACTGGCAAAACCACGTCTGAGGATACCTTGTCTAAGAAAACCCCATGAAATTCATGTGGTCTCCATAAGCAAACAGGTGACTTGAAGGCACATATGCACACATATCAATGATGACAGTTTGTTTTAAACCCTCCTGTCTGCAATATTTTCAGACTCTTTCAACAACAAAACCCCAAACAAATAGTTAAGGAGAAGAAAAAAGATGTACAGGGCCTAAATACCCTGAAGATACCAAATCCTGTTTGATCTTGGATGCTAAGCAGGATCAGTCCTAGTTAGTATTTGATGGGAGACTACCAACACATACCAGGCACTGTAGGAAAGAACTGGCAAACCACCTCTGAGTATTTCTTGCCTAAGAAAACCCTATGAAATTGGTGGGATTGCCATAAGTAGACAGGAAACTTGAAGGCACATGCACACAGGTGCACAATACTTGACAGGTGGCACTAGGAGCAACTTATTAGGAAGCACTGTGAAGATGAGAGGCCAAAGCTCTTTACTTTTTGCTTGCTTGACTTGCATAAATATTGGAAGAGAATATACACTCACCTCCATGACTGAAGGGTAGAATTCTGCCTCTATACTCAATGGGATAGATACAGTCGCCCCTCCGTTTTCATGGGGGATCTGTTCCGGACTCCCACCCCCCGTGAAAATGGAAAATCACAAATATTCAAGCCCCCTTGGCTTGAATAGCGACGGGCACCCCATTTTGTCCCCCTCCGTTTGCTGCCTGCGAACAAGTGAGGGACGGACACGAAGTCTGTGAAAACGGAGAGGTGACCATATCTTACAAAGTATGTAGATGCAGTGTAGTAAAAATAGTTTTTTCTCTTTCCCCTGTGCTGTTCTGTTAGTGTTAGTGTGCACTATTAGTATGAAAGCACTAACAAAGAATGCAGCAGGCTTTCTAGTCTCCCATTTTGGTCAGATCTATAATATTTTTGCAAGGTGACAACCCTTTTTACCATCAAATAGCAAATAATTATGTCAGAATTTATCAAATATTGTCCCCATTTGTTGTTTAAATAATTTCTGACTTGTGGCAATCCTATCACGTGGTGTTTTTTTTTTTTAAAGGAAATTTGTTCATGGGGAGGTTCTGAGGCTGAGAGAGTGACTTGCCCACTTGTCACCCAGTGGGTTTCCATGGTCGAATCAAACCTTTGACTCCAGAATTATATCCCAGTGCTCAGACCACTATACCAAACAGCCCCCATCTTTATGATTTATTTAAAACATACTATTTCAACTTCAAAGTGGTATATTTGCCAGCTATGGGGATGATATTACTTGGATTGTGCTAGCATACTCTATCTGGATATTATTGGTTGAGATGGTATATTTTCATTGATTCCTGGGAGCTTAATGTTCCTAAATCATCAGTTGTGCACACCTCTGGAGTGGAGTTCGTACACTAAGGGAAGAGATCCAAGCGCAGAGGGCACATTGTGGAAGTTGAACTAACTTCTGTGTATGCAATACTTCCTTTCCTAATAAGAATAGGGCTTGAAATCTTGGCTGTAACTAATTCTAGTATCTTGAGAGGAGAGGTCTGGATGTTTATATCTGTTCCCAATTGTAGTATAAAAAGAATGCTGTGGATTGTTTTGTGTATCTTAAGTCCAAAACACATTGCAGAAATAATCCAGTTGAGACCACTTTAACTGCCCTGGCTCACTGTTAGGGAATCCTGGGAATTTTAGTTCATTGTGGCACCAGAGCTCTCTCTGATGGAGAAGGCTAAATGTTTCACAAAACTACAGTTCCCAGAATTCCCTAGCATTGAGCCAGGACAGATAAAGTGATCTCATACTTGATTATTTCTGCAGTGTGTTTTGGACCTCTGATTAAAACCCTTAAGGGTCATGATAGATCAACAAAAATCTGTCTTCCAACCATACTTAATTTTAAAGTTTAAATTGGTTGTTGCGTTGCTATTCCACTTCAGCTGCTCTGGCTGCTCCTGTTGCATTCTGGGATTTGCAGTCTAGGAAGGGGCATTTAGAATATTTAGCCAGAAAGCTCTTAGGCCTCACTGAACTACAGGCAATCAGAGCAGTTGACATGTAATAACAATGCTTTAAGAGTGTAGTATGATAATCTACTTTGAGAGGTGTGCTCTCTCTAACTTGCTGTGTGAAATTTGTTGCTGAAAAGAAAGAAACATCCTCAGTTGATGGGCACAAATAAGGTACTGGTCACTGATACATTGAGGAGGAAATGCCATTTCTTTCACATTGAAAAGAAATGATGTATATCAGATCATTGTTTTTCTGATTCTGGTTTCCTCTTCTTACTTCCTTTTATGGGAATTACTTAATGTCTGCTTGGTCCTGTGGAAGACTAGTGGAGACAAAAGAGTTATTTTTGTTTTACTAACTTCAGTGGTTTGTTCTGCTCCTGTTTGTGCACTTGATTCTTATAAACTGACAAAATCAAAGAGGCCCCTTACAGTTCTAGTGTTTGTTACAGTTCAGGACCTTGAAGCTTTATTTGTAAAACAATAACTATTATTGTTGTTGTTGTTCTTGTAACAAGATGACTCCCATTCTGTAAAGGTTGCTATTATTGCATTTTTCCATCCCTCCTGTCTGGCATGACTTCAGACTTTTTCAGAAACTGTGCTTCTCTAATCATGGCTTTGAGTTATAAATGTTATTCTATGTTTTGTTGAGCTGAACACTAAAATGAGTAAAGAAGCACTACATTAAACTGCTATTTATTGAATCTTTTCATTTTCCCTGTCAGGTTTGTTTGATGTGGATGACTGTGACTGAGTTGAAATCTATTTGTGCACACTGTGATTTTGAGAACTTCAAAGTTTATTTCAGAAAACTACAGAACAGAGTAAATAAATTACAAAAAAGTAGAACTCTGTGTTGTTCCATTACAGTTACTTCTTAACGGTGAGTAGCGCAGTGCAAAATTAATTCCTTTCCTTTGTATTTGGAATATTTTTAAGATATACATTCTAAAATACATATTGCCTAGACAAAGTATATAATATTAATACCATTAAAACATTGCTTTCTTATAATAATTGTGAAGAATTGAAATCTAACAGTGAAATAGATCTTGTATGTGAAACTACTTTTGTTGCTGAGTGCCTTCAAGTCATTTCCAACTTATGGTGAGCCTAAGGTGAATGTGTCACAGGGTTTTCTTTGTAAGATTGCTATTTAATTGACCATTTTTCAGTAAATCTTGAGGAGAAAGTGTTCTCCCAAGAGGCTTAGTGCTGGGCTCTTAACCTACACCAGGCTATAGCTAGTATCCTTAATTCCCAGTAAAATCCCTGAGGTAAGGTAGTAAAGAAAAATAACAAATGAACTCAGCATAAGAAAATCTCTACCACCAACTCTTTATCTAGGGCAGTCAGAAAGTTTTTTGAAAATGGTAGATTGTCTGCCATTTACTTCTACTTTTTTAAAATATGTGGCTAAACTAGGTGTCTAGAGATCTCTGGTACAGTATACCACAGGTGACAAAGCAGAAGGCCTGAATTAACATGGTAAGAATAGGTATGCCTTACTGCACCACAAAATAAAGAGCAGTTCAACATGTTCCAGCAAATGTTTTGTTCAAATCTAACAATATCCATGTGTAAAATAAAACAACCAGTTAGGTGAGCCTTGCATAAGTAAGCAAAAAATATTCTGAACATTTTTGACACATCTTGAAGCAAATCTTCAAAAATTCTGGAATGATTTTGTTTTCCACTTTTTTTAGAATTTCCATTTTGGTGGCCAAATAGAGAAACACTTTTTAAACATGCTGGGAATAACTGACAAGGCCCCTTTCCCCTCTTTTTTTGCTATTCGTGTATGTTCAGTAAGGGATTCTGTAGGCAGCTGCTGCTGTTCATCTTGTCATGTTGCGTTTAGGTATGTATAGCTACAGCAGGGTCAGCTAAAGTAAAATCCTCTTTTTCATGCTCAAGCTTTATTGCATTGTTTACTACTGCTATGACTTGGTACCAAAAGTCTGTTTTTCCAGACCTCTTTCATCCTCTCAATGCCAACATTACTTTTAAAAATTCCAGGTAAACAGGACAAGGAAGAAAGCGGGGGCTGGATAGATATAGAGTTTGAAAATTTTGTTAGCTGATGCCTGTATTCTGGTGTTTGTTTTGTTTTGTTTTGTTTTTTGGTTTGGTTTGGTTTGATAAAATTCAGCGATGTGGCCTGATAAATGTTCTGATACTATATTTTTGCACTAAAAATTTCTAAAAATGAGCAGTACCCTAAAATAGTTATCATAATGAACGGGTAAAATACCAATTGAATTGTTCAGTTTCATAGTTGCTAATTAATTTTCACTAGCTAACTCTCCTGAGAAAGTAATGCACACACACACACACACACACACACACACACACACACACGTACACATACATATATATGCACAGAGTATAATACAGTTATTAAATTAAGCTTTTGATGCCTTAATTGTCAAGTGTAGGAGATGGTTGCTGTCCATGTTCAAGATTTCTAAGTATGCTAATAAAAATATCTTAAATATTCCAATAAAAATAATGTGCAAGTTAAGCTTTAAATTTATTTTAATATAATACTTTTAAAAACCACTAAGATCATTTTATTGGCTTTTCTCCTTCCTAATAAAAATTCAGCTGAAATTTTGCCTAATGATCAGCCATGAAACTCACTCAGTGACCCTAGGGAAGTCACAGCCTCTCAGCCTCAGGTGAAGGCAATGACAAACCTCTGGACAAATCTTGCAAAGAAAACCCCATGATAGGTTCATCTTAGGGTTGCCATAAATCAGAAACAAACAACTTGAAGGCCCACAGCAACAACAATATGTTGTATCTTGACATAGTAATGTGTGAGCAGAAGCTCTCCTTCTGTCCAAATAAACCTTTTGAACCTGCAGAGGAAGGGATTCAACTAGTATAAGGGAACAAGGTGATTTTCTTTGTTATTTGCTCAATTCCTGCTCCAGACATTGGCAGTCAGTCAGTGGCAGTCTCAAAAGGTTGCCTTCCACCAGTGGGATGCTCCTCTCTTAGAGCCAGGCCTGAATCAAAGTTAATGAATATTTTTAGACATAAAGCAGATACAGTTTTTCATATACAGTGTTTTAGCTCTGACCTAAATACTCTAAAGGCCCAGATTCTGTCTGATCTTGGCGAGGCCATCAATGAATATTAGCTGCTGTAGGCTATATTTCAGAGGAAGGAACTGGCAAACCGCCTTGCCTAAGAAAACCCTATGAGATTTGTGGGGTTGCCATGAGTAGAATTTGAAGGCACATACACACAGGTGCACAACTCTTGACTGGTGGCACTAGGAGCAACTTATCTGGAAGCACCTTGGGGATGAGAGGCCAAAACACTTACTTAACTTACTTAATTATTGGAAGAGAAGCCACCCTGCAAATGGCACCACCCACCTCCATGACCCACTTATCAAGGGATAGGTCTCCAGCTATAATCAACAGGATGTATATATCCTGCACAGAGTATGTTGATGCAGTGTAGTACAAATACAGGTTTTTCTCTTTCCCCTGTGCTGTTCTGTTAGTGTAAGTGTGCACTATCAGTATAAATGTACTAACATAAAGGGTACTACTGTCTTTCTGTTCTCCCGTTTTGGTCAGATCTGTAATTTTGCAAGGTGGCAGCCCATTGTTCATGTATACATTAGTCTAGTCTGAGGTATATACAGGTTGACGTAGAACAGATGAACTCAAATTATTGATAATGTGGCTCAAAAAGTACAACCAATAATGTATAGACCTTCAAATATGTATCCTTTTAATTTAAGTTTCATAGTGCAACAATCATTTATTTGAAGCAACAATTATTCATGGCACACTAACGTTATAAACCGGTCTTGTGAAATGTATTAAATTTGAATTAAAAATAGTAGATATGTAACAGAATAATTTTTAGTCCTCCAGAAATTTTTAAGATGATCAGTGTTCATTGCAGTTTCATTATTCTGTTGTAATTCCAATGGAGATAATATCCACTAGATGAGAACTAAAATAAATAGAATGACTATGGTGACCTTGCAGCATATATAACATTTTGTAAAATCATGCATTTCATTGCACATGTGCATTTGCAGTTTTGAATGTGCAGTATCAAATCAAATGCAAGCAGATTAAATAATGTTAATATTTTCTTTTACTTCACATAAATACAGTTCTGTCTAGCTCTTTGGGGATTCTGGAATAAACTGTTTTTTGTTTTGTTTTGTTTTGTTTTGTTTTTTGTGGTTTCTGTGCCTCTCACAATAGGGTTTTGCGCCTGCGCAGAGACTATTCGGAAAGCTGAAAAGCTGAGCAGATTGATGGGAAGCCCCACCACTCCCATGTACTGAGCATGCCCAATCCCGCCAATCTAGCTTCTCCTTCAGTTCTCTTTTGTCCGCCGCAAGAGAAACTGCTTTCAGATTGCTCTTTTGCTGAGTCCCTCTCGTGTACGGTTAGTATTTTATTGTTTTATTTTTCCTTATTTTATCTTATTTTTTCCTGAGCTGCCCTTTTTCATAGTTTAGAGGTGTTTTTTTCACCTGTCTGGGTGCTCTTGTTTTGGGCCTCTTGTAGCCTCCACCTCTCTCTAATCTCTGTGTCTCATGTAAGAAAAAGGACGCCCTTACCGACAGACATTCTAAATGCCTTTTTTATTTGGGCGAAAGCCATATTGCTGAGCGTTCCTCTTATCTGTCACTACTTTACCACTTAGACATTCTGCAACAGCGCTCAGCGACTTTTTTTGTTGGGAGCATACCCTCTCTGTCACCCAGAAGTCTACTTTTCTTCTGGATCCTTTGGCTTTAGTTACAATCTCAAAACTCCAAAGGATCCCAAAGCTCTAAGAAAGTAGAAGCTTCCACTCCAACTCCAAAATTGGGTTCCTCAGTCCCGTCATCCTCGACATCGACTGCCACTGCTCCTTCAGCACTGCTTATACCTCCTTTGATACCAACATTCTCAGCCAGGAAGAGGATTGAAGACCTGCCTTTTGAAGGCGAAGATCTTTTTGCTGCCAAGACAGATGAGTCCTTGGACCATCTATGCAAGTCTCGCCTCACAGGCAAAAAACTTGGTCTCACTTCCCAAAAGCAACAGTATTGCCCTTATTGACGACAGTGGCGCTCTAGACCCGCTTCCTCCAGGTATTCTAGACCTCGCTTTACAGGCTCATCTCAATTCTGTGGGTCATCTCAGCAATCCACCTCTTTCTCCAGATGGCCCTACCGACAACGCTATGAACAACAACAACAGTCAGCCCAAAAAGTCATCTTCCTCCAAATCCTGGTTTTGATGTGTCTACAAGGATGACACCCCTACATCAGCCAATCTTCACTGCCAAACCACCACCAAGCTTCCAAGTTCTGCTGTTTTTATGACACCTGGTGGCAGATCACCACAGACACCTGGGTCCTCACCATCATCTGCCTGGGCTTTGCCATAGAGTTTTCAAGTACTCCACCTCTTGGCGTCTTTTGCTCCACTCTGTTCTGTTTTTAATCTTGTTGTACCCCGCCCCGATTGCCACGCAGAGGGGCAGGTTATAAATAAAAATTATTATTATTATTATTATTATTATTATTATTATTATTATTATTATTATTATTCTGCTGCCCTTGGGTCTTCATGAAGTGTGTGTCAGTGGTCATTTTTCATTTGCACATTCGAGGAATCAAGATATTTCTCTACTTAGATGATTGCCTGCTGGTGTCATCCTCGTGCACACAACTGTTTCAAGACATCCATGGTCCTTTGCCCTTCTCACCAACCTTGGTCTCACTGTCAACCCTTCAAAGTCTATCGTGGAATCTGTCAAGAGTGATAGAGTACATCAGCACGTCTCTGGACACTGTTATGGCTCGCGCATACTTATCTACTCAAAGAGCAGAGGCTCTTTGTTCTCACCTCTGCACTGTTCTTCTACTCAGCCACCCTTCAACAAGGGACATTCAAAGGCTACTCAGCCTACCTGGCATGTTTCAAGTTCCACCCTCTTCAAGAGTGGTTTCTTTCTGTTTTCAACCATCTTCACGACAGACAAAAAGACTGGCCCTTCCCTCAGATGTGTGAGCCTCATTTCATTGGTGGTCAGTATCCTGGAACATCCTTCGAGGAATGTCCTTCCAACCCTCAGAACCCTCCGGGATGGTCACCACAGATGCCTCCATCACAGGCTGGGGAGCTCATTATGCAGATCTCAGAGTTCAAGGGCGCTGGTCTTCTTCCGAGGCCCAGATGTACATCAACAGCTTGGAACTCCTGGCCATCATCAAGGTCTTCTGAGCTTTCAAGAACCACCTTTGCCACAGGGTTATTTAGGTAGTCATGGACAACACCACCACAGTATGTTATAGCAAGAGACAAGGCAGCACCCACTGTCTAGGTGGACTGCCACTGGATGGATTGAGTGTAGGTGAGTGTAGGTGACACCATCTCCAAAGCTGGAGGGCGCTACTTCTCCGTCTCGCCCTCCAGCTTTGGAGATGGTGTCACCTACACTCAATCCATCCAGTGGCAGTCCACCTAGCCAGCAAAGACAATGTCTTAGCGGATTCCCTCAGCTGGGACAAGGCCCTGCAGCATGAGTGGACCCTGTCTCTGAATGCATTCCATCTCATCACATTCCGATGGGACACTCCACAGTTGGATTTATTTGCCTCTCTGGAAAATGCCCAATGCTGACTGTTCTGCACAAGGAACAGGCTCCATAGGTGACACCTTCCTTCTACACTGGAGCCACCAATTTCTCTATGCATTTCCTCCGCTCCCGCTGGTGGTAAGAGTTGTAGCCAAGATGATAGAAGACAGGTCTGACGTGATTCTGCTAGCACCCTATTGGCTGAGGCAACCTTCCTCCCCCTCTCCAAGGGCTGCTTCCTCAAACTACCAAATTGATTGGACCTCCTCTCTCGTTTCGACAGTGCGGCCCTCCATCCGGATGTACACAGCCTCCATTTGATAACCTGGAGGATCCAGCCTTGACTGCTCTGGAACTTCAAAATGTGCTCTCTGCTTCTAGAAAAGACTCCAATAGCTCCTATTATTACAAATGGAAGCATTTCTGTACCTTCGCTAAGGCTAGGGCCAAACCCTCCTCACCTGTTTAATTCTCTACAGCCTTACATTTTCTTCTTCATCTTCGTGGTCAATAGCTGGCTTATTCATCTCTCAAGGTCAACTTGTCAGCTGTTGTAGCCAATCAGCCCCCTGGCTCATCTTCTGCCAGGCTATTCACTTCTCTGACGCTTTAAAGGCCTACATCATCTTTACCCTCCAGTTCCTCCACTGGCCCTATCATGATCATTCTCCTTGATGCTCACTCAGCTCACTAGGCCTCCATTTGAACCTATGGGATTGGCCTTCCTGAGGTTGCTCATCCTTAAGACAGCGATGCTTGTGGCCATCACCTCAGCCAGGAGGTCTTCCAAACTTGACTAATCTTGATTTTCCACTGGGACAAGGCTGTCTTCAGACCTGATCTCTCCTTCCTCCTCAAGGTGGTATCCCCATTCCACCTTTCTCAGGACATAGCTTATCTACCTTCTATCCAGATCCTTCTACTACTTTGGAAAAGACCATGTACACTCTGGATGTTTGCTGTGCTTTGTCATTCTGTGTTCAATGTTCTGCTGAGTTCAGGTTGACCAGCAAATTTGTGAAGTCAAAGGCTTTCATGGCTGACATCCATAGTTTTTGTAGGTTTTTCGGTCTGTGTGGCCATGTTCTAGAAGAGTTTCTTTCTTTGAAGCTGCCAGCCACAGATGCTAGCAAAACATCAGAAAGAAACACTTCTACAACATGGCCACACAGCCCGAAGAACCTACAAAAAACTATGACCAGCAAATTGTTTGTTTCTTATGGTGGACCCAGGAAGGGCCACCCTGTTTCTTCAGAAAGGTTTTCAAAATGAATTGCACAAACCATTCTTCTGGCTTACGAACTAGCTAAATGCCCTCCTCCAGTTGGTGTGCGCCCACACTCAACCAGGGCTGTCTCTTCTGCTGCTGCCTTCCTCCAAGGCATCCCTCTGCCTGATATTTGCAAGGCTCCTATGTGATCTCAGCTGTCCATGTTCATCCGGCATTACCGGCTTGATTCCTGTTCATGTCTGGATGCCAGTTTTGGTCATGCTATTCTCTCTGTCATTCTACAGTGACCTTCCCACCTGCCACAGGTAAGCTTTTTAGTCACCCTATTGTGTGAGGCACAGAGACCACAAAGAAGAAGAACAGGTTGCTTACCTGTAACTGTGGTTCTTCAAGTGGTCATCTGTGCCCTTATACAAACCCACCCTATCTCCCCTCAGTCAGGGTCTGTGTATTCTTGCAGTGGACTCAAACTGAAGGAGGAACTAGATTGGCGGGATTGGGCATGCTCAGTACATGGGAGTGAGTGGGGTTCCCTGCCAATCTGCTTAGCTTTTCAGCTTTCCGAATGGAGTCTCTGCAGTGGCACAAAATCCTATTATGTGAGGGCACAGATGAACACTTGGAAGAACCACAGTTGCAAGTGAGCAACTTGTTCATCCTTTTCCAGATTCCATTGCTGAACTCCCAAAATATACCACATGAAACATTTACTAACATATAGAGATATGGATGTTCTTTGAAATCAGGAAATTAGCATTCTTTATTCATTTGAATATGTGATTGTTCAGTGCATGATCTTTATAGAAGATATCACTGGATGCATTTTCTCTATAGGAAGAATGAAAGTATTGTACATTTAAATAACTGTTAGCGTTTGTTAGTTTTCTGAAGACAGCAAAGCAATGAATGAAGAACAAACAGATGTTACAAATGGCTGCAGCAAAGTTAGAACGGGTACTCAGAACGAAGCTGCATTATTGGCTCTTATGGAAAAGACTGGTTACAACATGGTTCAAGAAAATGGTCAAAGAAAATTTGGCGGACCTCCACCAGGTAAGAAAGTAAACCATAAAGTATCAGTCTGGTCTTAGTTTAGACTTTCAAGTCTGCCTCTTTTTGAAAAATAAAAGTATATGTGTGACATAAATGAATTGGCTGAGAACTCAGCACTTTGTTTTCCAGAGTAAGAAGCTAGATTTGTCTGTGACTTACCATGCAGTAAACTAAATAGTTTGATAACTTGACCCACTTACCAGTTAAGATAAAGTACTGGATTGAATTGATTTATTATTATAAATATAGTCAGCTCTACAAAATCGATAATCCTAATCCATATTTAGAAGGAAATTAAATTAAAATTAGTGGGTTTCTATTTAAATATGAGCTGCTATATATACTCACGTATAAGTCTAGAAAACTTAGGGCCTTTGCAGACTGCTCGAAATAGTGCAAATTGAGTCCACTTTAACTGCCCTGCCTCAGTGCTAGGAAATCATGGGAATTGTATTTTTTTTTTCTGGGACATTGAGCCTTCTCTGTCAGAGAGCTCTGGTGCCACCATAAACTACAGTTCCCATGATTCCCTAGCACTGAGTCAGGGCAGTTAAAGTGGACTCAATTTGCGCTATTTCTGGCAGTCTGCAAAGGCCCTTAGTCAAAAAAATGATACAAAAAAAACTTGTATCAGCTTACCCACAGGTCAATGGATCATTGTATTTTAACTCTTATTGAAAAAAGGAACCATCCCCTGGTGAAAGGTGAGAGTGTAATGTGATGTTCTGCTGCCAAACTGGACTATTTTAATCAGTCTGTGTAAGCTGCAGAGTTGTGGACATATCAGAGGGTGACTATACAGTGCACCCTTGTTATCTGTGGAGGATCCGTTCCGGACCCCCCCCCATAGCAAAAAACACAGGACCTTAAGTCCCATTCTTTTCAATAGGTGTGCGCTCCTGCATGCATCACCTTATGTGCAGACACCCATTGAGAAGTCAGGGCTTACCATCCGCAGAATCTCAAACCACAGATGGCAAGCCCACACTTGGCACAAGCGCACTCTAATGTCAAAATAAGGTAAAGCCATGCTGAAGGAAAAAGTGTCTTCAACTAAGTAAAATTTTAGATACTGCAATTATTAAGCTTTTAGGACTCTCAAGCAGATTAAGCATTTCAGTACATTTTGACCCTAATTGGTGCTTCTACTAATAATAACAATCTGAAATCTAAGGAAAATGTTCAACAGAAAGTGTTTACTTGGCACTTGCCTTTGTCCATGGTGTCACCTGGTGTGGGAGGTGAGGCTTCTGGGCAGGACAGGGCAGGGCTTCCAAACCAGGAGGGAAGGAGGAGGCTCAGACTTGCCAAAGTGTGCATGCTCTCAGCCTGACTCCTTGCCGTGTTCTCCTGTGAGGAAAACCAGGCCATAGCAAGAAGGGGCAGGGGTAGGGGGTGACGGGGTGTCACCTGGTGCTAGCCGCACACACACCCCAGTGATGCTACTATTACTTGCTGAGTAATTTTTCATTGTGGCTTAATAACTTTTGTTTAATGACTGGCTAAAATAAATCTGGTATATTCCGGTTATTTGATTTATATTGTTGATGCTATTGCTGGGTAGATTTTTTTTAAATTCCTATAAAAAGTAAGATGTACGTTTGCTTTGGTGTCACTTTGTTTAGTTTGAATGCTGACATCTGGGCAGCACTGTTTGTGAAATAAATGTATTTCTTCCAGAGTGGGACCCAAGGTGGCTCACAGGTAAAATTGGTTAAAAATTTACCAATGCATTTTTAAACCAATTAAAATAATTTAATTTGAAAAGTTTAACTTAAGTTAAAAATACAAAAGTTAAAAACATAAATAAGTACAACACACACTCCAGTGAGAAACTTCCCTGCAAATGATTGCACAAGCTTCTCTCTTCAGTTCCCTAGTGCCTCCATTCTTGAACTCACATGGGATGGGAGCAAATTTCCCACACAGTAGGTAGTTATGATTCAGAAAATTCGTAACTTTTGTGATGGCAAGGTTATAATGACTGTGATACTATATATACAAAAATTCTTACTGACAAAGCATATTGACACAGCATTCAGAATAATGGGAATACTTTTTTTAAGGTTGGGAAGGACCACCACCACCACGAGGCTGTGAAGTTTTTGTGGGGAAAATTCCCCGTGATATGTATGAGGATGAATTAGTCCCTGTTTTTGAGAGAGCTGGGAAGATCTATGAATTCAGGCTGATGATGGAATTTAGTGGCGAGAATCGTGGATATGCATTTGTAATGTACACAACTAAAGAAGAAGCTCAGCTTGCTATTCGGATCCTTAATAATTATGAGATTCGTCCTGGGAAGTTTATTGGTGTTTGTGTAAGTTTGGACAACTGCAGACTATTTATTGGAGCTATTCCAAAAGAAAAGAAAAAAGAGGAGATCTTAGATGAAATGAAAAAAGTCACCGAAGGTGTAGTGGATGTTATCGTGTATCCAAGTGCAACTGATAAGACAAAGAATCGTGGGTTTGCTTTTGTTGAATATGAATCCCACAGAGCTGCAGCTATGGCAAGGAGAAAACTGATTCCTGGTAATTTTTTTCTTTTTCTCATATCCCATTCTTATCTAGCAACTCATTCTTGAATCTGAGTTTTATTAAGAGTCAGTATGTATGTGGCTATCACAAATCATTGTGTTCCAATCATCTGGAAATTGGCAGTCAGTGTTAGTATTACTTTAAATCCCAAGTAAAAAGTGATGAGGCCTTTGCAAAATGACATCAGTGCCTCAGACAATTTCCAAATTCCTTGAGAAAAGCGTGGGAAGGGGGGCACAAACATATAGCACACTGTTCTTATTTAGTTTCTTGTTATGGTCAGTGCAGTTAATGGGGTGGAGCAGATGGACATGAAGGAATAGACTGGGTCTGCTCTGGGCAGAAGCAAGTCGGAACCCCACTGTCCACACGGCCCACTCCTAAGGCAGGCCGCAGACTCAGGAACCAATTGGTGCCAGCCAGGAGTTGGGTTTTCCTAGCTCCTTTTTGCTTCTGTCCTAAGTACTGGAATGTGGCTTCGGTGTGACTTCCAGCCACTTTGGAGGCATGTGTCATGTAAAGACACTTCGTTTGGCCTGTTTGTTTGGCCTCTTTGGGACCAAAGAGAGGAAAGTCCATATGGGTTGTCATAACTGTATGTTCCTTAAAGTTAGAGTGAGCTGATCCAAAATTTCTTCAGCTGTTCAGAAGTTAATAAAGACAAATGAATTTATTAGCAAAAACAATGAATGGATACCATATCTTAATAAAATTGCTGTCATCAATGTATTTCATTTTGCAAGTTGTTTTCTCACACAATGCCAGTTTCCACACACTCTGCAGCCACTGTTGAAAGAATAGACCAGTTAGTTGACACCAGTGCTGGGCTACCTCTAACCTCACTGCTCCAGTCAACATATGAATTAGATTATTAGTTAATCTTGTGTTTCTACAGAAAAAAAGAAAGGACTTAGAGTGAACCGCAAATGTCAGTTGGTTGGCTTATCATCTCAGAGATGAAAGCCAGGATCTGATCCCAGAATGATTTAACCTTTGGGCAGTAAAGCCATATTTGCAGCATCCTCTCCAACACAGTGCTGAGAGATTACTGTGTATTTGAGAGAAGTGTGTTGGAGTAAGATACCATTTGTACAGTGCTTTTAATACATTTTCCCTAAGTGTAAAGGCAAGATGGATTTTACCATTCTTAACACACCATTGTAGTAAATGATGTTCAAGAAGTACCAAATGTTGTATTCCTGATTACCAGAATCTGTCAATATTACCCATTCACCCAATTCATTGCTAAATTGTAGGATCAGAAGTTGGCTATTGAAGCAGAAAAGTGGCTTAGGGCCCATGGGTAACCCAGTGCTACATTATTATTTGGCCTGTGAGGTTACTGGGCACAGCCAAGACAGTGTATGAAGCTTTATTTTTCTTTTGTTTAAAGTTCAAGCTGTCTTGTTGAAACATAGGTCCCCAAATCTGAAGGTGCTACTGGGCTCCCACAACTATTCTGGAAAGGAGACATGATCACGTAATGAAGTGGCTTTAAATCAGTCTCTGGGTACTTAGCCTCATCCACAGTCCTCCCCTGTCTTTTACCCAGGACAGAATTATTCTTTAATTTGTAGAAGCAAAAAGGGTACACTCCAGCATGGTGAAAAATCCATGCATCTGCTTCATACATCAAGAGATAGCAGCAGCCTAAGAAAAAGCTTTTGCAAAAAAATATTAAGATAGTCTTCAGTAGCACTCCCAGTCTTTTGACCTGCTCCTCTTCAAACCACAATCCTGTAATGTTAACACCATATTAATACTTAAATTTAATACAATACTTAATTTAATACTTACAATTTTTATAAGCAGTCAGTAGGTATAATTCTACAAATATTGCATTAACTGATCAAATATGCTATACTTGTTTTCAGATATGGTATCCCAATGTATGGAACTTAGTTCCTCAGAAAATTGCTCTGATGTATAGGACAACAATATTTTTATAAATAAAATTAGGTATGGGAACTAATGAACATTATTACATTTTATTCTCTTTTTATAGGAACATTCCAGTTATGGGGTCATACTATTCAGGTAGATTGGGCAGATCCAGAAAAAGAGGTTGATGAAGAAACAATGCAGAGAGTTAAAGTATTATATGTTAGAAACTTGATGATCTCAACTACAGAAGAAACAATCAAGGCTGAATTTAACAAATTTAAGCCAGGAGCTGTTGAGCGTGTGAAAAAACTTCGAGATTATGCTTTTGTTCACTTCTTCAACCGAGATGATGCGGTTGCAGCTATGTCAGTTATGAATGGGAAATGCATTGATGGAGCTAGTATTGAGGTTACACTAGCCAAGCCAGTAAACAAAGAAAGCACTTGGAGACAGCATCTTAACGGTCAAATTAGTCCCAGTTGTGAAAATCTTCTCGTCTTTGCAAACAAAGAAGATGTTCACCAGAAGTCTCTAGCAAAGCCAGCAAATCTTCCAATTCGCCTTAATGGACAGCATAGTCCTAGTCCTCCTGAAATTGAAAGGTGTTCTTACCCATTTTTCCCAGGAACAAAGCTTACTCCAATTAGTATATTCTCATTAAAATCTAGTCATTTTAGTTCTGCAACAATGCAGCTAGATTATTATTGCAATAAAAATAACTGGGCCCCTCCAGAATATTATTTGTATTCAACAACAAGTCAAGATGGAAAGGTACTACTAGTTTATAAGATTGTTATTCCTACTGTTGCAAATGGATCCCAGAGTTATTTTATGCCAGACAAACTTTGCACTACAGTAGAAGATGCAAAAGAACTAGCTGCACAGTTTGCTTTGCTACACTTGGGTAAGTTCTTAAAACACTTGTTTTAATTAACATGAGTTTGTTTCTTGATTTACACTGTTTTTGCATAATCCAAATAAAGCAAATAAGTCTCCATTAGTAACCCCCCGAGCAGTGGTAGCCAAACTTTGACCCTCCAGACGTTTTGGACTTCAGTTCCCGAATTTCTGGCTGTTGGCCAAGCTGGCTGGGCCTTGTGGGAGCTGAAATACAAAACACCTGGAGCACCAAAGATTGGGAACAACTGCCCTAGAGCTTAGTCAGCAAAATCTACATTAAAAGAATGTGTACTACAAAATCTTCCCAGGGGCTGAGCAGACTGGTCAAGATCACATGGTCTAAGCCTATGCTGTTCATTGCACACCCAGGTTGGTCCCGTCCCCACACCAACCCAACAACCCGTCCCTACACCAATCCAGCAACTGCTACTGATGTGCACTCCTTACATTGCTGCACTGTTGCTTGTACTCAGAAGCCCCCTGTCACTGCATCTGATATGGAAACGGGGCACCTGGCGCCCCGTTTCTCTGTCAGATACAGTGGTGGGGCTTTGAGTATAAGCAATGGCACAGCAACATAAGGAGTGCAGTGACCATCTAAACAGGTGAGATTTGTCACATAGTTTCTTGGAAGTTCCACTGCAAACCAGGGGTGAAATTAGCAGTAGGCCAGATCCATCAGATCCACACATTGTAAACCATCTAGAGCAGGGTAGGCAACCTTTCCCCTTTAAGGGCCAAGGGACTTCAGTTCCCAGAAGCCTCAGCCATGTTGGCCAGTAGTCCCACGTTGGCCAATAGCTCCTGGGATTCTGGGGCTGAAGTCCCTCAGCCCTTAAAGGGGAAAGGTTGCCTACCCCTGATCTAGAGAGTGCTTAGCACTGTAAAGTGGTATAAAAATGTTATTGCTATTGCTATATCCTCCTCTGGTCTGGCAGGATTGGGCCAAATCCTGGCCCTGGGGTTTTGGCCTGCATCATCTGAACTAGACTATTGGGGGATGGGGGACACTGGCCTTTTGGTCTATGTAGACAACTTAGTTTTCAGTTTGGCTTATATAATAAAGGACCTGCCAAATATTTCACTTTCTTCTTTAAGTTTCAGGTGAACAGTGTGTTAGGAAACATATTTAATCTGCAGTATATATCTGATTTAGGAAATTCACCTTATTTTCTAAGTAGTTTTGATAAGATTGTTTTTTGCCCATGTCCCCAGATGAGAGTCTTTGCCTTTAAGACACTTTCTCTTTTTATTGAAAAGGCAGTGGCAGTTAATTTGTATTTCAGTTGCACCTTTCACTGTGTACAGAAATGTGTCTCCTTGAAAAAGAATGTGTAGGAGCAACAATTTTTAGAATGAATGCTACCATAAAGATGCTTACCAATGGGCGGGGTGTAAATAAATTTTTTTATTATTATTATTATTATTATTATTATTATTATTATTATTATTACTTGGGAATTGATATGTGAATAATATTTAACTTTTTTCCCCTTCTAGAGGCTCTGACAGGAATACATTGCACTTACAAGCTGGGAGGGGGGTTGTTTGTTTTTGCCAAATAAAACCTGAAGTGACTTTTAAATTAGCTTGCATTAAGAGTAGTGTGTTTGTGTGTGTGTGTATGCATGTGTGCTTGTGCCTTCAGGTTGTCTGCTGGCTTATGGCAACCCCATGATTTCATAGGGTTTTCTTAGGCAGGGAATACTCCAAGGTCTTTTTGCAGTTCCTTCCTCTGAAATATAGCCTACAGCACCTCTTATTTGTTGGCAGTTTCCCCTCCAAGTACTAACCAGGGCTGACTCTTCTTAGCTTCCAAGATGAGACAGGATCAGGTGCCTTCAGGGTATTTGGGCCCTAGCCTGCAACAAATGGCTGTTACTTTGCAGCGGGATGGACAATAGAGTCCTGTGTTTCTTGCAGTGTCTAACTACCTTTCTATACTAGTGTGGAGGAAGAAGCTTCCCTTCTCTGATAACCATTTAGTTTCTGTGGTGGGCTCAGTAGAGGGAGCATCCCATGTCTCCACTATGATCTGCCGATCTTTATGCAGTATCTTCTTACAGCTAAGAGATAGACAATTAAATCCTTTAAAAATACTTTTCATTTGTTAATGTATTTTTAAATGCCATAATTTGCTTTGTTCCAGGTTGAGTTCAACATCACATTAATAAATATCTAAAAATGGAATAACAGTAGTATTTTAATAGCTCAATAAAATATTATGTGGGGCTACTTTAAATATAACTGGCTATTTGATTAAAAGCCATCCTATATTGAGTGTCTGGGGTTTTGCAAGTTTTATAACTTGAAAGTTTGGTTTTCATGAGACTGTGAGACCTTGAGACTGTGTCCCATAGCTCAGATTTTTTTAGTAGGAATCAAGGATTAAGCACTAAGGTGTTTTTCATGTTTTCTCCCTAGTGGGATGAGTCTCAGAAGCAGGAGATATTGAGTGTATACCTATGTTCCCCAGCTACTTCCCAAGTTCAGAGGTTTTACTTGCCCCAGTAGATTCCTGATTCTCTTATGTAAGAAGCAAAATAATATTAATGGTATATATATATCTACTGAATATCACAACTGAAGTTCCTAGTTATAAAAACTGATTCTCAGCATTCAGGCATGGAACTGTAGCCACACTATCTTTTTCTCTCAATATCATGAAATCAGATTTTACATGACACTTAAATTTGAATGGAGGAAAATACAAAAGTAGACTAAGCACCATAAGAAAACAGCAAAACTAAATTTCCTCACAGTCCTTGTGAGGCATCTACATTTCTGACAAAGATAAAATGCCAGACAGGATCTTCTGTACTAATGGCTCCAAAGTCCCTTGGAAAGAGTTAGCTGCATGTTTCCAGATGCAGGACTCCAAGTGCTCTAAATAAAAGGCACGACACACTTTTTTTTTTCTTCCACAGTGGATATTTTTCTGGTAAGAATAAAATATGGAAAGAGTGGGGAAACACTGGAAGGCTACAAAAGGAAAATGATATTGGTTGAACTCCCAGTCATCCATCCTTACACACAGACACACATTTCAGATAATTAGACAGCGCAACTGCAGAAGAAAAGCCTTGTCTAGAATTACTGTTGGATTCTGGTAGCATCAGAAAGAGCGATTTAATATATAGAGAGAGGAAGATTTTTTTATCTCCCTTTCTCCAAGGAGTGACTTCTTTGCTTCCTTCATTCCTTTCTTGCACTCTCACCACTTTTTCCTTCTCTCTCTCTCACCTACTTCCACTTTCCTTTTTCCTTTTGCTTCTCCTACTTCTACTTTTCTTTCTTCTTCCCACACTCTGAATATTGCAGTTTTTTATTTTCTTCCTTTCTTTCCCTCTCACCAGAATCATAGAGTTGGAAGAGATTTCAAGGGCCATCCAGTCCCACCCCCCTGCCATGCAGGAACTCACAATCAAAGCACTCCTGACAAATGGCCGGCCAACCTCTGTTTTAAAACCTCCAAAGAAGGAGACTCTACCACAGTCTGAAAAATGAATGAGAGGGAAATCCAGAGAAGTATTTTAGGACATAATCTATGTTGTAATTACACCACATCTTTAAAGTGGCTCATCTTACCTATAATGATTACAGTCCCACCTTCCATATCTGTGGACTTTGCCATCCATGGATTCAACCATCCGTGGACAGCAAGCCCACACTGTCCCCAGTGGTGGTGCACACATGTGGCCATACCGCCACTAGGGACAGCCACTGTTACCCCACTAGTGGTGTGTGCACACGGCTGTGCTGCCATTAGGGCCAAGTCCCATTGTCCTTAATGGCAGTGTGGCTGCATACACTCGCCATCACTGGGGACAATGGATGGCTTGGCCACATGTGCGTACTGCCATTAGAGTTCCATTGTCCCCAATGGCAGCACGGCTTCATGGCCATGCTGCCGTGGGGGACAACATGAACTTGAGTATCTGGATTTTGGTGTCTGTGGTGGGATCCAGAATTGTAAGACTGAAGTAAAGATCTTATATTCATTATTCAATATGGAAATAGGTCAGTATAGTTACTTGGTTCCATCTCATACAGGCCTTCCTTGGGTATTAATGCTATTGTTGCTGTTTCCCAAGTTTCTCGAAATTTCCCTTTCTACAGAATCTAATTAAAAGTTCATTGAACTGTCTAAAGGAGTGTTCTTTCAACTGCATCATTTTGTAAAATCAGTTAGTCTCCAATTAAAATAATTTTTTTGGTCTTTTTAACATCAAAGTTACAGCGTTGTAGTTGGGAAACGTCTTTGGTAGAACCTACATTTTAGAGATTAAATCTCGTATTTTAGAAACATATATATATTATATTCCCCCAACAAGTATCTTAGCACTTTGCAAATATATTCAAACCCCCACATACCTTCTATATAAATCTTCAGAAAACATTTCTGGGGCTATCTTAGCAAAGATGATCACTCCCTCCTTTTGATCAGATACCACCACAAAATCAAGATGCTTCCATTTTAATAAAAACAGCTGTCCCTAGCTTATCAGGCATACGTTGCATTCAGTTTTTTCGCTTAGGCTGCATCCACACTGTAGAAACAATCCAGTTTGACACCACTTTAACTGTCATGGCTCAATGCTATGGGAACCTGGAATGTGTAATTTTGTGAGATACATAGCTTTTCCTGTCAGAGAGCGCCAAACTACAATTTCCAGAATTCCATAGCAACGAACCATGGCAGTCAAAGTGATGTCAAACTGGATTATTTCTGCAGTGAGGATGCACCCTTAGTAGAACACCTGCAAAAACATCTGCTGCTTGCTTCTGTAACAGCTCTTAAAATCCAAAGAGGAGGCCTGCTAAGGTTGATTGAACCAATTGTCAGTTTCCAGCTTCTAAATTCAGTTTGTCAGATTCTTCCTCATTTGTCTGCTAATTCTGTTAGTATTTATATAATTCCTAACAATTCGTTCATCTTTGTTATTTATTGTTATGCTCAATCTTGAAGGTAGACTAATAGACTTTAGAATACAGAGTGATCGCAGGTTTCACTTGATAGACTGTCCTGATCTGACATTTACATGAGTGAAGAAAACAGTATGTTGCTATTTCTGCTAACTTGCCTTATTCAGCAGTTTTCAGAAAGGAAACATTTTGAGGCTGGGCACACAGTTAATACATTCTGATGAGCATTTTCTGTTTTCATCAGTCTGTTTATATGCTGTTTCTTAAAGGTAAAACCCATATCAGAGTAGTATAAAACAATATTAGGGATAAAGCAAGATCTCTAGATAATTCAGTAACTACAGTGAGCCCTTGGCATCTATTGGAGTTTGGTTCCAGGACCTCTTGTAGTTACCAGAATCCATGGATGAACAAGTCACGTTATATACAGTGGTGGCAAAATCATGGTTTGGTTTTTTTGGATTTAAAAAAAATATTTTCAAGCCACAGATGATTGACTCCATGGATGCAGAGTCAGAATAGAGCAGTGGCATTTCAAACTGTCACCCGGTGCTAGGTGCAGAACCAAAAGGTTCTCCCAACTCCCTGTCTTGATGAACTACGTGTAGGCCTTCTTAGAAGTAGGTAAGCAAGGGCTATAGTCTTCATCTTGGACAACGTCTCTTTTGCGGTTTTAGCCCACCTTATTCTTGGTAGAGAAAGGAACTGGTCTGCCATTGCATCCAGCAGTGAAGCTCTGTAGTATCTCATGACTTTGGGTCTCTTAATAGCCATTGTGGAAGGGAATACTGGACTAGGTTATTGCTTAGTCTGATCTGGCAGGCTTATTCTGCCAGTCTTTAGGTGATACTTTAAACAAAATATGGTAGAAATGTGATGAATGTACAGGAGGAAGAGACTTGCATACCAGACTACATAAAGAACGTACTTGTAAGAATTGCTTTTTGGATCAGACTAATTTAACTTGACTGGCTAAAAGCGGTCAGTCAGATGCATCTGAGAATCTCTTAGGCAAAGTATTCTTCCCCCTTTATTCATAACTCATGATACTCACATTATCTTGATCATGGAGATCATATTTTAAGTGCTGAGGGCATGAAATTATTTTATAACCTTTTCAAGCTATTTAATCTTGTCTCTGTTATAGTCTCTTATGACAATTAATTTAAAGTTAATTACATGTCGTGAAGACATGCTTTGTTTTGTTTCTTTATCCTTAATCTACTTCTAATTTGATTTGGACAAATGAGACTTCCATTGTGACATGCTACAGCATTTGTAACAATTGGTTCATTTGATCTTATAATCAAATACCTGTAGTTGGTTTTTGCCAGTTTGGTATAATCAGCAACATTTTCTTCCAAGATAAGGGATCACAAGTAAAGCCCTTTCTTCATAAAATTATATCCTTCCATTGTATGAAAATAAAACAGTAAAACCTAAATTTCTGAAACAGCATAGATAATAAGAGGACCCTGAGGATCTGCACAGAATAAAGTTATTCTAATTAAGGGGGGGTTGCAGACTGCCAGAAATAGTGCAAATTGAGTCCAATTTTAGGGTTAGGGTTAGTGCTAGGGAATCATGGGAGTTGTTGTTGTTGTTTTTCTGAGACATTGAACCTTCTCTGTCACAGAGCTCTGGTGCCACAATAAAAAACAGTTCCCATGATTCCCTAAACCTAAACCTAACCCTTAAAATGGACTCAATTTGCACTATTGGACAAGCTGCTTGGCAAGGTGAGGAAGACGACTTGCCCTCTCGACC
>CM034708.1:54016305-54050329 GCA_020142125.1 Phrynosoma platyrhinos | reverse complement strand
GGCAGTCTGCAGCTGTGGTTTGTTGCATTCCACTATCATTAAGCAGGCTTGCTTCAAGAACCAACTTAAAGCTGATTTGACATGAGGTTAAAAAGAGCCTACATAAGCCTCCACTTCTGACCTTTCTCTTTTCTGGAATAACAGAGTTTGCAGTTCTGTATAATCTAGCTGCCCAGTGAAACTTGTCTGCTTTTAATACCAACTGTGTCTTTGAATTTATGTACCGTATTTTCCGGTGTATAAGACGACTGGGCGTATAAGACGACCCCCCACTTTTCCAGTTAAAATATAGAGTTTGGGAAGAGTATGACTTCCAAAACTGTTGTTGTTGCTGTGCACCTTCAAGTCATTTCCAACTGATGATGACACTAAGGCAAACCTATCATGAACCTCCTTATACTCAGCGTATAAGACGACCCCCCCACTTTAACCGTAGATTTTGCAGGTTTAAAAGTAGTCTTATACGCCAGAAAATGTATATGTATGTTTAGAGCAGGGTGGGCACACTTTGGAGCCTAGAGGGCTGAACCATCCGATTTTTTGCTCCTGGTGGGTTGCAAGGCAATGCTACACTCTCCATTTTGAGCAACCAGAAGTGGTAGTGTGTCACTCCTGGTTGCCTCTTGAGCCATTTGAGGAGGACCAGCTATTTTGGGTTGTGAACTGCCCCCCCACTCCCGGTCACCACCTCCCAGAAAAAAATATGTTGTAGCTTGTTTTTAATTTTTCAATGTTTTTGGATGAAAAATATTTTTTGTCTGAAAATCTGGGCAGCTCCTTTAAAAATAATTGAGCATGCAAGATACTTTTCCTACAATACAACAAACGGGTTGTGGGCATGAAGCTGAGCAAAAGGCAGTTCAGTCATTTAGATTCCCTATGCCTGTTAAAGCTACATGTGTTGAATATCTCTGCATTTCTTGCAACTGTTAAAGATAAAGGAGCCTTATAAAAACAAATGCAAAGAAAAGGAGTCATGGGAATGCATAAAATACCATGGCCTGCAGGATGTGTGGTCCTGCATTACATACAAACCCTTTCACCTCCTACCATTATTTGCAGACTGATAACATTTAAGAGAATAAGATAATTCAAGTAACTAAATACATGATCATCCTTACTTTAAATGGTCTTTAATCAATGCTTGATTATCATATTCTATATAAAATGTTGGTTATTGTTTGCAATTCTCAGGATGCTGAAGGAGTAATCCACAACCAGTGGATTATTAGTTCATGTCAGCTGATCAGGACAGGAATCCGAAGTTCTAATCCATTTGATCTGTTGACTCCTCTCCCTTCCTCATAATTTTCTTCTTTTCCTGCCTTGTAGATTCAGTTTTACAGGGTGAACTACAACTTAATTGTTCTCTAGAAAAGAAAACTTTACCAGTGAATTTTGTTTATACTGTATAGCAGAAGATTATTTTCTTTTATTCATTAAACAACTTTTTGTGATTTGCTGTAATGCTAGGGGAAAATGCTATATATTCCATAACTGTATTTTCATTTCTGTTTTGAGCATACAACAATTTAATATCTGCACTGTTCTTGCAGCAATTACTGCATTTTAAGCTTTTTTATTCATACTGATGTATTTTGCAATGTTAGCACAGTATAACAGCCTCATGAATTTTTTGATAGTTGCTGATAATCTTTTAGCATCATTTTTCCTAAGCTGTGCACTGATACAGGAAGATTTGGGGATGTTAAGTTATAATTTGTAGGTGTGCAAAACAATACCCTCTCCAGCTAATTAGAACTAAACAATTAGTTACACCAGAAACTGTATCGATGTTGTGTAGTTACGGAAGTCTCAGAATTCCATACACTCTTGTTGGGGTTAAAATCACCTTGAAGATGGTTACATTCTGTCTCCACTGCTTGCAGAAAGGGTACATAACCTCCCCAGTCTGGACCTGTGTAGAAAAATTTGGAGAAAGTGAACAGGTAAGTAATTCAATTTAAGTCAAAAACAAATTTTTTTTTTGGAATAAAAATTGACATATGCAGAGAAGAAGTCATTTATTTGAATCACTGCATGTAACTTCAGCTTTTGATAACAAAATAGTTTTAAAAACCCCAGTGCCTCTAGAGAATGGGTAACAAGGATATATATTCAAAAACTGACAAAATTGATATGTAGAAATATTTATCAATAATAGCAAAAACATCAGAGATCTTAATGGTACCTTAAAGTTCATTAGGAGGCTATGTTTTGGTCTTCCAAAGTCATGTTTGTTATTTGTTCTTGTTATTTGTTCTATAAATTCTTATAGAATTTGTCTACCTTTTATGCATTTTACAACTGTGTCATCTGAAGTGTTTTTGTATTTAAGCCACTTGCCATGTACATTTTTTCTTTTTAACAAACAACGTCTGAGGAAGCCTTTACTTCTGCGGTTGAGCAATGGATAAAAAACTAGCATACAGTGCACCACTAATGGGCATGGCTTGCAAGGACCATTGAAGCTTTTAAATGATGTATATGACTGTCTATAAGGTAGTAAAATGTCTTTTCACTGAGAATAGTTGAAACTATTTTTAAAAAATTGGGATAGAAGATTGTTCCCTAATGATACTGACATTCTTGTAAACAATAACTGTTTCCCTTCAGAATTTATGGTATTCTAATTTAATCAAAAATATAAACTTTAAATTTTTAAAGACACAGCAAGGCTGTTACTCCCCACCACCACCCCTGGCTTGCACAAAAAGGAACACAGACTGCAACAGGTTGAGTCTCCCTTATCTGAAATACTTGGGACCAGAAGTATGTGGGATTTTTGAGCTTTTGGATTTTAGAATATTTGCATATACATAATATGTATTTATTATGTATTTAATTATGCAGTATGTATCTCTTTGCAGTTTACACTTGCATCATTTACAGCAGGGATGGGCAAAGTGTGGATTGCAGGTGACATTTACTCCCCAAGACCTCCACCCAAAATATCCAGTCATCCCCAGAAGCTTCAGGGAAAGAGTTGGTTGTTTAATATTTCCTCCTGTTTAGGTCTCCCAAATTTTTTATTTAGAAAAGTAACTTTTGTCAATTTCTGTTTCTAAACATGAATCTTTTTTGTCTAAAACAATCTAATGATAGGTAGAATTCCATTTAAATGGCAAATTGTAGCATATTAAATGGCCACTAGAGTCTTCTGGGAATGCAGTCTGCCATTTGGGACACTGAAAAAATAAATTTAAAAAAAATCAGAAGTTGTGTGGCTACTAGGCTCCAAGGAAGGGGAAAATAGCCCCTGGACCCTCAGAAGCTCCCCACAGCTCACTTAAATTGTTCTAATCGCATTGCCATTTTTTAAAAATTCTACACTACCAGTTGAATTACTTTTTTGTAGTCTCTGTGACATACAGATGGGATTATCTGGACCTGTGCAGTGCATCATTCAGAACCTAGAGCTATTATGTAAGCATTTTGGTGGTAGCCCCACATGCCCAACCAAAGCACTTACAGCCTAAACTCTTAATTCTTTTAATCTGCCGCAGCAGAAGCATCAGTTTGACCTTGTTCTGAGCTTGGATTTCTTGACTGATTACATTTCTATCTTGCAGTTTTCATCTTATATTTTGTTTTCAATTTTAGATTATGTTTCAAACGTACCTCAGCTTTTTGACTTTGCCTGGTTCGTCATTTTTGTTGTCCATGCCCTCTGAGGCTCATGTCCTCCACCTTCTGTAGTGTTTAGACCTAGAGAAAACAGTCACTCCAGATGCCTATTGTATTAGGTATTGGGCCTTCCAAAATGGCACGTGTGTGCATGTGCACAACGGCAGGCATCATGCGCACACAGGGGGGTAAGCGCACCCGGGCCCCGCGCCAATTCCCCCAGCAATAAAGGTTGCTGACCCCTGCCTTAGTCCCTCCCCTCCAGTGCAATGCGAATCATATCCATTGTTCACACTTTCTCAACACACTCCCAAATCGCTTCTTTTCAAAAGAACCACCAAAAGATCTGTCTTCGAAAACAGCAATTTCTTTACATTTGCCTTGCTTCAATGTGACTCAGACCAAATGGAGTCGGGTCTGAAACAGTTTCCAGTGTGAATGAAGCACATATAAACCGATCAACAAATTGGATTATATCAGGGGTAGGCAACCTTTCCCCTTTAAGGGCCGAGGGACTTCAGCTCCCAGAATCCCAGGAGCTATTGGCCAACATGGGACTATTGGCCAACATGGCTGAGGCTTCTGGGAGCTGAAGTCCCTCGGCCCTTAAAGGGGAAAGGTTGCATACCCCTGGTTTATATCATAGTGGGAACAAGCCCTTTGATATGTTTTACATTGTTCAGTAAAACTAAATACTAAAATAACTGGGATAAAACTAACAAAATGAATTTCAACAGGGAGAAATGTAGGGTACTACACTTAGGGCAACAAAATAAAATGCACAGAAACAGGATGGGAGATACCTGTCTTGGCAATAGTACATGTGAAAGAGATCTAGGAGTCCTAGTAGACCACAAGTTGAACATGAGTCAGCAGTTTGATGCGGCAACTAAAAAAGCCAATGAGATTCTAGGCTGCATCAGTAGAAGTATAGATCAGGGGTAAGTAACCTAAGGCCCGGGGGCCGGATACGGCCCCCTGAGGTCTTTGGACCAGCCCCAGGCCGGTCCTGCCGCCGCCACCGCTGCCCGCCATGATGATGTTGATTGTTGTTGTTATTACTTGTTCTTGGGTTTTTTCTTGGCAAAATCTACACAGGGGTTTTGCCATGGCTTTTCTGGGGCTGAGAGAGAGTGCATGCATATTTTTAAATTTTTTAATTTTTTTTTAATTATTTTTATTTATCCATTTATTTATTTTTGGTGCTTCAGCCCCCCAATTGTCTGAGGGACAGCAACCCGGCCCCAGGCTCAAAAAGGTTGCCGGTCCCTGGTCTAGATCAAGGGAAGTAATAGTGCCACTCTATTCTGCTTTAGTCAGGCCTCACCTGGAATACTGTGTCCAGTCTGGACCCCACAATTCAAAAAGAATTGTTGACAAGCTGGACAGTATCCAGAGGAAGGAGACCAAAAAGGTGAAGTCTGAAAACCATGCCTTATGAGGAGAGACTTAGGGAGCTGGGTATGTTTAGCCTGGAGAAGAGGTTAAGAGGTGAAATTATAGCCCTGTTTAAATATTTGAAGGGGTGTCATATTGAGGCTGGAGCAAGCTTGTTTTCTACCACTCCAGGGAATAGCACCTGGAACAATGGATTCAAACTACAGGAAAAAATATTAGGAAGAACTTCCTGACAGTAAGAGCTGTTTCACTGTGTAACACACTCCCTCAAAGTCCTCCTTCTTTGGAGGTCTTTAAACAGAGGTGGATGGCCATCTGTCGGGGGTTGTGAGTTCCTATGTGGCAGGGGGAGTTGGACTGGATGGCCCTTGTGGTCTCTTCCAATTCTATGATTCTAACAAATCAAAATTAATATACCTCCATCATCACTGTTGACATATTTGCATTTTTCTAAATTATTCTTCATTCTGTGTACTTGGTCTTCCATCTCATACCCCCTATTTCTTGCATTTGGCTCTACATTCTTTTCTGTTCTTATTTTTTATCACGCCAAAAGAGCCAGACTGAGTGTAATTCCTTCCATTCATCTCACTACACTGGCTCAGCTCACTCAAATGAAGAAGAGTGAGAATCACCCATGTTTTAGAGTTCCCCAATTCCATGTCAAAAAGTGAGCTCCCCCTCTCATCATTCAAATATTATCTTAACAGTGATCTCTTGGACCTGGCAAAACAGTGGGAAACCCACCTGTTTTTCCACATTTCTTAATATAGGATATTTTGGGTATTCAAAAGCTTTCATCTGCCACCATTGGACCTGTACCTCACTGGAATCTTGACCTGGTCCTCTTTCAGTTTCTGCAAAACCTTTGGCTTTCTGCAGCTTGAGGTCCCGTATCTGGAAGGTGGTGCCTGTTACGTCAACCGAATGAGCAAGAGAATGTTCCACACTTGGGAGGTTGAGTCTCCTAAACTCCACTTTCATGTGGACAGTATTGTCCTGATACCCGGGATGTCATATCTGGCTTTTCCTCTGACTTCATATGACTTTGATCACTTTCATCACTCCCTGAAGGTTTGACAAGTGCTAGCCCTCTGCATGGACTTATGAGGTCATACACACTATTCTGTTTGTCGAGAAAAGGGACTACCATTTTCTGTACAGTGCTTCTCCAAATAGGTTGCTGGCACTAACAGGCTCATCTATACCTTTTGGGTGGGAGTCTCTTCCTGAGCAAGTTGAAAGCCATTTTCACAGGGCTGTGGCACCATCCACTGCATTCTTCAGAGGATTCTCTATACAGGGTATTAACAGGATAACTACCTGCCTTCAGCCTTAGGTATTCATTGTTCATTTTTGTCCTAATGCAAGGCCCAAACAGGAGGCTGAATTTGGAACAGCTACCTTAATTGCATGACACTCCCACCTCCAATGGACTAGTTTATCAGTCTCCTATTTGTGTGAGTTATGGAGACCATGTAGAAGAGAGACAGGTTGCTTATCTGTAACTATAGTTCTTTGAGTGGTCATCTATGAACTCACACAACCCCATCTATTTCCCTTTTTGTGTCCTGCCCTTGGCTGCTGCTTTTGCGTCCGTGAAACTGAGGGTTTAGGTGGGAAGCACTCTGGCTGGGCATACCGACGGTGGGCCAACTGCCAAAACATTTACATAATAGCTTCAGAAGATCCTAAATGATGCACTGAGCAGGTGCAGATAGCACCATTTGTGTGAGTTCATAGATGCCATCCAAAGAGCTGCAATTATAGGTAAGCAATCTGTCCATATCAACTCATTTATTGTGTGCTGCCTTTAGCTGAAGCCAGAAGAGAGGCCTGTTCCTCTGTAGCCTTTTAGAAAAAAGTATGATTTATTTAGGCTGTGTTAGCTTGGAAGAAATATTAATGTTGGGAAATTTATAAATAAAAATATGTTTAATTTTGTACAAATGAGTAACAAATATTAAGGTAAACATATTATGTAAATTATATGTGACTTATTTAAGCTATTTTACTTAAAAGTCTTTAGATTTAAAATTGTTGCAATATTTGCACAGCAGCAATAATTGTAATGGTAAGAAAGAAATGTACACACAAGGGTGTGGTCTTTAAATATTAAGTGATATGATTTTAAAACCTGCCACTTTCTTTTTCTTCATATTGTGCATCTAGTCTTAAAGGCAAAGATTAAAATATATTAAAATCCTGCTTTTGAAAGCAAGTTACTTGAAAGCAAGCTTCCTAAATCTGCTTGCTTTTTGAAAAATGAAAGATGTAACTGCAAAAGAAAACAGATAACCTGATCTTAGAGCCTAATTATCTGCAAGTGTGTTATGAAACAAGAACAGCTTTCTTTTCTTGTCAAACTGCATATTATTTTGAATATGTAGCATGCAAATATATTTCACTTCTCAAATTTGAATAAGTATACATGATTCTGATATAGATTGGTGTTAGTGCAGCTTGGAAGAAATTAAACTTTCTCCCATCCATCCAAAATCTTACTCCTGACCCATGCATGGTTTAACCCCAGTATGCAGGAGGGATTTTCAAATAAAAGTCTGTTGTAGGAACCCTCTGTCACATCAATACACTGTGGAAGGGCATAGGAGAAACCCTTCTTTTGTGTGATATCTGTGATTACCCTTTCTGTAGAAGGCCAGTTGGCATTCCAGTACCAAGTCAAAACGGCTTTTTATTAAAGTCTTCAGAATCTAATTGATGTTACCCAAATTGGCACATTTATTGTGGTTTAGGTTATTTTCAGCTGTTCAAACTGGTCTTAAAGTGTCTTGTTTTAAGTGTTAAACTGTGTTAAACTAAAAAGTGTTAAACTTTTTTAAACAAACAAACTATTTTTTAAAACTGCTCTGAACTAATTTGATTATATGTCACCCTGAGATTCTTGAATATCAAGTGGGATATGAATATTTTAATAAATAAATACAAATGTACCAGATGGAATGGAAGGCTTAAACTTGGTTATTCTGCTTGCGACCTTGATCAAAAACATACACACTTCTAGTTTTTAACAAAAGAATCTTAAGGTACATGATATTTGTTTAACATATTATGTTTAGACTGTAGGTAAAGGTCACAGCAGAAAAGCTCATATAGTAGTTGTGTACATTTTTTCTCCATCTGCCAAACTGTGGATATCTGGCCAGGTGCCAATGTTGCAGTAGACTGCTGGATGTCACCACTTGTTGGCATTTCTAACCATTTAGGTGTGCCACAATCCAGAGAGATTTCTCTTGGCAACCTGTTTGTGCAAGGAACAGGAAGAGTTAGCTCTGCATATGTGCTGCCGTTATACTCAATGTTACAGAGAGAAGGATTCGAGTAGCCCATGCTCAAAGCAGTTCATATTAATGGGTGGCCTTCATTGGAATGCCATTATTGCTGAATGGCAAAGGTTTTAAATGAGGAATAAGTTGACTAGAGATACTCATGCACTGTACCTTGTCTCACTTACAGATGAAACCTGACCATGTGTGTTCTGTTAAAGTTTGTTTCTAAATTAAAATCTATAAACATTCAAATTTAACTACATATATATATTTTTTAACAGATTACAATTTCCGCCGAAGTTCAATAAATAACATTTCCCCTGTTAGTGCTACTCTTTCTTCTGGAACCACCAGCGTGCTGTCATATACATCAAGACCATACTCTTATCCAAGCTATCCTTTATCACCATCAATTCCACTTGCTAGTAGCAACCATGTTGGACAGCGTCTGTATATCTCCAATCAGGGCTCATTCTTTTAAGAGAAAGAAAAACATGGATGAAAATAATATACTCTTAATATTATGTAGTTTCAGTTTTAATTGGGTCCATGCAATTGGTTTTGATGAGTTCACTATAACTATATATTTGTGATTACATATCAATTCACTGAATTTGGGTGAAGATAAAAGTTCCAGATGTGTTCTGTCTTGGCAAAAAGAAATTCTTCCTAAAATGTGGCACAAAAAATTTTATGGTTGTCAAACTAGACAAGAAAACCCATTTAAGATTTTTTAAAGTAATTACTTTCCTGAACAGTAGCTTTAAAATATTTAAAATGCATGCAATTGTTGGTTCTAATCTTGTTAGCAAGGATCACCTCTGTTTTTTGGAGATGAAAAACAAATAGTCAAAAAGCATGTAATCAAAAAGCAAAGTATTATGTAAGAAAGAAATGATGCCAATGAAAGATTTTTTAAAAATACAAACTTTAATTAACTCCAAATTAATAACTTCTTTACTACTGTGGTCCTTTTAAATCACTTTGCATATTTAGTTGCATGACAAATATTTGTTTTATGATTAGAATATATTATTTTGTGTTATTTTATCCATGTTAACACTGTTAATCTCTATTTGTTAAAGGTACTGTTCTATTTACATGTTGTCATGTTTTTAATGTTCATATCATGTGTTTAATTCCATACTTGAATGTAGACATTTTGACATTAAATTCTTGCTGTATAAACTAAGCAAAATTGGCTTCAGTGCTAAAAGAAGTTAATAAATTTGAGATTGAAGTTTCTTACCAGTACTTCTTTTTCATTGAACTAGTCAAATTAGTTGATTAAAATGTGTATATTGCAAACCCATTGTATGAAACTGGAGTGGAATGGGTGTTGATTCTTTGTGTCCATTCTCTGTAGTGAGAGTCCTCTGGTGCTCCATATGCTGGCTGGCCTGCAGCTTCCAGCATTCCTCATTGCTGAGGAACATCTGTATGGAAAGGTTGATTTGCAGAATACCTCTTAAACATAACAAGATCAGACCAAGAGAAAGAATTTCATTTCTTCATTGGTAGTAGTAGTTGTTGCTTTTTAAAGTAAGGACTAGTATAGTATCCTAGCAACTCATAATTAATGGCATTAACTTTTATAAGGAGTTAAATAAGGTGTTCTGAAAATGAAGTAGAATGTGTGTGTGTGTGTGTTTGTATACACATAGAAACGTGCCACAGTGAAACATAAAACAAGATCCTTGGGTTAGAAATTGTTAAATGTATTATAGATGAGAGTTAGTGTGTGTTGTAGTGGTTTAAGCATTGGTAAAAGGTAAAGGTATTCCCCGTTGACAAGGTTGTCATGTCGTGTCTGACCATAGGGGGCAGTGCTCATCTCCGTTTCTAAGCCAAAGAGCCAGCGTTGTTAGAGACTGCTCTGTAATCATGTGGCCAGCATGATTGCACAGAATGCTGTTTACCTTCCCACCAAAGTGGTACCTATTTATCTACTTGCACTTGCATGCTTTCAAACTGCTAAGCATTGGACCAGGGTTCAAATCCCAGCTTGACTATCCCCCTTTGCAGATGGCACAAAGGGCTGTCTTCAATCCCAGGAAGGGGAGGGGCAGCCAGACGCTGGGCACCCCAACCCCTTCCTGAGGATGTCACCGGAGCGCCCATTGTTGCACATGCTGGGCACTCCGATGATGTCCTTCTGGCTCAACGTCCAGACACGCTGAGCTGGAATTGACGCCGAAGAGGTGCGCACTGCCTCTTGTGGCACCCTTTTATTTTAGCGCTCCTTCCAGGGTCGGAAAAAGAGTGGATCGGGGCTGAGGTGTGGGGCAGCCTAGGCCCCCATCCACGGCTTCTCGGGGCGGCCCATGGCCACCCGTCTGCAGAGGCCCTATGTAACCCACTGGGTGACCTTGGGCAGGTCACACTCTTCTTCAGAGGAAGGCAATATCAAACCCCCTCTGATGAAACTTGCAAAGAAAACCCCAGGATAGGTTCACAAGTCGGAAACTACTTGAAGGCGCACTACAACAACAAATAACAGTTCAATAAAACACATAGTGGAAATGATCTTAGTCTTTCTGTATGCTGTTCTTAGATGATCTTATTCAAGGGTAGGCAACCTAAGGCCTAGGGGCCGGATGCAGCCCCCCGGGACCTTTGGACCAGCCCCAGGCCGGTCCTGCTGCTGCTGCCGCCCACTACCCCCCGCCGCCACTGCCTACCTCCACAGGGGTTTTCTGGGGCTGAGAGAGTGTGCATGCATATTTTTTTAAAAAATATTTATTTATTTATGTATTTATTTATTTATTTATTTATTTTTGGTGCTTCGGCCCCCCAATTGTCTGAGGGACAGCAACCCCGCCCCCGGCTCAAAAAGGTTGCCTACCCCTGATCTTATATATTCTTTTATTGTATTACATTTGGATGCATCCTTACAGGGAGATCAAGGCAGTATTCATAGTTTTTTTCCTGAAGCATCTCCATTTTAATCCTCAACAACAGTCCTCTGAGGTCAGTTAGGCTGAAAGAGCTTGGCCTATCGTCAGCAGTGAGCTCCATCTTAGGCACTACAGAATTTCATGCACCAACTCTGGCCTAAGTTCACAGTAGTCACAACAATATTTTATGCTAATATAACACCACAGATGGAATAACTAGCAACAGATGAGTCTGAAAAGGTGTTCTAGGATTCATTTTTTTCTTTTCTTTTTAAATATTATTTTTTTCATTACAAGTTTTCCATTTTCTTGCAACTAACACATAGCAATCATCTCTAAGGAGAATATCACATGGGAGGCTTACCATGTGTAAATCGTCAGGAAATTGTCAGAAATCGTGGAAAACCTGTGATCGGCATTCACATCCCTGCACACTTCTCCCGTGAGTGAAGCGCCATGGAGGCATCGTCGCTCACTTATCCCATGAGTAAAGCATATGTGGAGCCGCCATTTGGCAATAACGGAAGTTCCTGCTATTGCCAAATGGTGGCTGCAAGGATGCTTTACTCACAGGATGAGCAAGCGTCGACACCTCCATGATGCTTACTCCCGGGAGAAGCGTGCAGGGATGTGAACGCCGATCACGGGTTTTCCACGATTTCTGACAATTGTCTGACGACTTACACACAGTAAGTTTCCTGTGTGATATTCTCCTTAGTTGCCCTCATGCTCACCAATCTTAATTAACCTAATTATTTACCATTGTCAATCACCATGGGTATAAACTGCCATGAAAGTATTGATAGATGAATTATGTTATTTATAATACTGTATTTTCCGGCGTATAAGACGACCCGGCGTATAAGACGACCCCCCATTTTTCCAGTCAAAATATAGAGTTTTAGCACCTCTATCCTCCTTATCCTTATGCCCGGCATATAAGATGACCCCCCCACTTTAACCACAGATTTTGCAGGTTAAAAAGTAGTCTTATACACAGGAAAATAAGGTATTCCAAATGAACTTTTCCAGAAAAATGCTTGGTCAGGTTGCGGTTCACTTCAGAGTAACATAAATGACAAAAAAAAAAAAAAAAATCCTTGTGAAATTGCAAATAGAAGCATGTGGAAGCATCAGGCAGCCCTTGATCATTATTGCAGGGCTCCAGATTACCTCTGTTTGAAGCTTCCTTTCTATATGTGAAATAACATATTTTTGTAAAGTTTTATCTCTTTACATCCAAACATACGTTGAGGAATTGAGTTCAGTGGAGATGCCATACTTATTTTGGACAGTGGGTGGCAGCAACATTCTACAATCTACATTAATAATTTCTAAAGTTATTACATTTGTTTTGTTGTTAATGTGCCTTCAAGTTCACTCTGATTTATGGTGACTGTATTCTTTTCTTGGCAAGTTTTATTCAGAGAAAGTTTCTTATTGCCTTCCCTTAAGATTAAGATAATGTAACTTGCCCTCTGGTGGACAGTATCTGCCTGTCTTACCATTGTACAGTATTTTCTTTTTCAATAAATACTCCCTTTCCAGTTATTCACTCTGCTTATAACTACCATTGCAGCAAAGCTTCACTCTGTACCGATAATAAAGGAATGTGTCATGTAAGTAACTCTTACATTCTCCCCTTGCTTTGCTTGACCTTTTGTAAAGGTTCTTCATCATTAGACTAGTCTGTGTTGTACTTTGAGGACTGAAACAGATATTTGTTTATAGTGGAAATGCTGTTTAAAACAGTGCCTAGTGTCAAGAGGCTGGCACAGAGAGAGAGAGCATCTACAAGAAACATAACACTTAACTAGAGATCAAAAGGCCTAAACTTTATTGTTGTAGCTGAGTTGTGTTGGCTCAACATGAGGCACAGATCCAGAAACTGGATGTCCTGACTAACATCTGATCCCCCAATTTGCCCTGATCCAAGTGTCATGGATGGCTTAGGAGTGGCAGGCGAGAAATCCACATGGGTGCACAGCCTATGCATGGATTATTTGCTACCTGGGAATGAGGCAAGTCCCTGGGCTCCAAAGCTGGGTCTGACCTTGGCATGCCTACACTCCCAAAGTTCCTTAAGTATCTGGCTACATAAGGCTCCCAATTTTTTACCTCCAAATTTTCACCCCATGCCACCTACCAAACTTGTGACAATTGATAACATCAAGTGTATGTTTAAAATAAAAACTGAACTAAAGGATAGGTGGTCAAAACCCTTATGGCAGGAAAAGCTTCCAGGAAACTATGATACCTCCCCCAAGTGGACCAGAGTGAAGCTCATGGTTTCACAGATGGCACTCAGGGAATCCTACATCCATTGGCTGCTGAATGACCAGCTTCTTCCAGACTTACAAAATGGTGCCAGGGTCTTGGGAAGAAGATGACAAACCCGGAGGGAGGATGGCAGCTTCTTGCTGCTTGGCACCACTTCACAGCCTGGAAAGGAGCCTGCTGTTAAGTTTGGGACCCAAGCTTTACCATGATGTCTTCTTTATTACAATGTTTGTAAGGACTTAATGGCTTGTAATACTGAGGCTTCATGTTCTGGTCACAACATGGAGTCCCTTAATCTTATGTTACTGATCCATGTTATAGCCATTTCAAAATGTCCACAAGTAGTTTTACCTGCTCTGTCAGGAGAATTTCAAGCAGTTTTCCGTCAATTAGAGAACAATCAGTTGGAGGACACTTAAAGGAGCTTTCTCCTGAATGCCAAGTGGAAAATCGCTTCTCATGATATAGAAAATATGGGGGGCGGCAAATATGTTTTTGTTGCAGTCAAGTTTGCTTTGACTTATGGTGACGCTATGAATGAAAGACGACAAGGACACTCAGTTATTAACTGGCCTGCTAAGGTCTTGCTAACTGGGATTGTAGTTTATATCATTGATCCTATCTACCCATGAGTGGCCTCTAATTCTATTGATGAAGTGTTGTATTTTCTAATTAGTCATGTTTGATTATATGTCCGAAGTATGATAGTGCCAATTTAATCTCTTTAGCTTCTGCAGAGGAGTCAGGCTTGACTTGCTCTATGGCCCACTTACTTTTTTGGGGGGGGAGGAATCCATGGTATTTATAGAACTCTTTTCCAGCACTTCATTTCAAATGAATTCATTCTCTTCCTATCAGCTTTCTTCATTGCCTAGCTTCCATAGAATCACACTTAACATAGAATCACAAATACTATTGTACCAAAATGCATACAATACTGACTTCAGTATATATTGATACTAGGATTATATTAGATTTTTCTTACGGTTCCAACTAGAGACTACGCAAGATGCCCTGTTGCTTTTATTTTTAGTAAAAGCAGGCAAACAGAGCCTGAAAGCTTGGTCCCTTGCCAAGTAGGCTCTTACCATGTTTTATTTAAATAAAAATATGTCTGGCTTTCAAAAATGGCTTCATAGCTGGTTTGCCTTTTTAAAAAAGCTGAAACAGGTGAATCAGTTCAGAAAGAAATGCATTTTGGTACATTTTTTGACCCGAGAACCATGTTGTTAAAATCCAGAGACGTGTAAAATCTACAATATAAATGTGCTGTGAAGTATATATCAGTTCAAGAAGTGCAGATTACTTTAAAATGTTTTTGTGTCCCTGATTTGTCTGCTGTTGATTTATTTCTTTTATTTGTTTTATTTTATGTTATTTTAAAATTTAGTTGGATTTTAATGGATGTTAGTTTAATACGTTTTTATGGGAGAAGGTGGGGGTTTGGGGTTTTTAGATTGTATTGATGTAATTTTTAACTGCTGTAAGCTGCCTCGATTGTTTCTAACAGAGGGGCGGGGTAAAAATAAATTTTATTATGATTTATTATTATTATAAAATGTGTACCAAAATCAAATTTGTAGTGTCCAGCACCTACATTCTTCACCTAGTGGACCAATACAGCAAAGCCGGGCTTGTTTCTAGGCAGTTTATCACACCAGACTGCTAAGACATCACAATTGTGTTTGTGTAGGAAACACAAACATACCAGTTTGGGCACAGACATTTTCACACAGCTCTTCAGAAGTATCATGGTGCTGCTATAGTCCTGGGCTCTGTCTTCTACATGCTGGCTTTCAGAACCCAGCCTTCCTGCTGTATGCCCTTCCCAGTGAGCCTTTTGGTTTGTATTTTTAAATAATAATAATAATTCAATTGCACAGTCATTGCAATTGCTTAAGTAAAAAAGAAATTGAAAAAGAAAAAGATAACAGCTCGCTTGGGAGTAGCATAATCATACCTACTTGTACAGTGCAAATACCTGCACATCACAACTGGGGGGAACTTAACACATGTGAATCAACAGTGGAACAGCAGTGTAATTGGGAAACATTGATGGGATTTGGCCATCAGTGTAAAGGAGAGCTCCAGGAAGAGTTTGAAGATAAAGCAGCTACAGGACAGGGCATCGTGTGCTAAAATACGGTTACAGGCACAACTATCCTGCTGTATGATAAAGGCCACAGTTGATCTATTGGAACAAAGCTTGAATTATACCACAGCTTGGTCTTGCTTAACTTGGGATTCAACACTCTTATGTGAAGATCCAGCACTCAGTCTATTACTCAAGAAGCATATTGACAAGGTGCAATATGTCCAGAGAAGGATGACTAAGATGATCAAACATCTGGAAACCAAATTTTGTGAGGAACAACTTGGAGTTGTATATGTTTAACTTGGAGAAGACAGAGAAGTGATGTGATCACTATCTTTAAATACTGGAATGGGTGTCATGTAAAAGATGGAGCAAACTTGTTTTCTGCTGCTAGAACACAATCCAATGAATTCAAATTACATGAAAATAAATTCTACCTAAACATTAAGAAGAACTTCTTTACTGTAAGAACTGTTTGAGAGAAGTAGATTGCTTCCAAGGGTGGTGGAGTTCCCTCTTTGGAGGCCTTTAAAAAGAAGTTGGATTGGCATCTTTCAGAAACATTTTCAAGTCTTGCCAAGAAAACCCCTGGATAAGGTCATTGTAAGTTGGAAACTATTTGAAGGCACGCAACAGCAAAAACAAGGGGCCGTTTTAGACTATCCTTGCAAAAAAGAAAGTTTTCAATTGGACACAACATATTTAATGTATAGTTTAGCACTTCATCTCTGGTCAACATAGCACTAATAAATTCATGATGTTAATAACAAGCTGGATACAAGAAAGAAGAATTTTCAAAGAAAGTCTGTGCAGAATTTCCAGGTCTTAAATCATTGTGCACAGTACTATTTTCCTAATTTTACATCTATTGCTCTTCCTCCTCCCTCCCTCTATTCTTCACAACAGTAATCTTTTAATCTACACCCTGATATTGTATATATTCACACAAGGTATTAGAAGAGATTAGGATCGAATTCTGTAACATATAGCAGTTTCTCCTACAATTACACTCAATCCAAATAATATTACAGTAAATGGGAATGTTAGAAGAATTATCTTTAGTTGTTGTGTCAAAATGACGGTTCTGTCTTCCCACTCAGTAATTTTAAAAAGTGGCTGTACAGATATCTCTGGTTGTGCAAAGAAGAGGTATTTAACTGTTTATCTGAGAAAGAGTTGTCTCCTGCATTTTTAGATCACATTTAAATACATATTATTTAGATGCACAAACATTAAGTTTAATGTCATGAACATGCCTCTTAAAAATGGAACACATAATTATGGCATGGATGTATAAAACAAGAGTATGCTCCAGTCCCACAAAGATGGGAAATAATGCTTATGCACTGTTTCCCATAGCACTCAATCAGCACTGTCAAACTCCCTCTCATATTTTAGAAGAAGTACAGTCCGGTCTAGAACATGCAGAACTCTACTCCCTCCAGATTTGCTTAGCAGCCCTTTTCAGGTATCTCAACCATCCCAACTTTGTTGATACCTTTCATGTGTTGGAAGGTATGCCTGCAGTAGGGAACCTGATCTATGGATGTATGTACTCTCTGAAGCCTAGTTGTATCATTCTGGAGGGCTAGCAACTTTTCACTCCAATATTTGGCAGGTAGAGAGGTGACCAAAAAATATGAAACAGGGGTAGCCTCTTTCTCACAAAGTCTCAAATGCATGGAGCCTTGGAGCCATAGTGGTTAAATGCCAGTACTGCAGCCATTCACTCACAAACCACAAGGCTGTGAGTTCAGTCCCAACCAAGGGCTCAGGGCCAACTCAGCCTAGCATCCTTCTGAGGTCACTAAAATGAGTACCCGGCTTGTTGGAGGCAATTAGCTTACACATTGTAAACTGCTTAAGGAGTGTTTAATGTGGTATGAAGCAGTATATAAGTGAAGCTGCTGCTATTGCATGGACAGCAATAGTATCTATATGGTGTATTGTTGTTCAGAGCAACTTACCTTTGCTCTGGGACCTGGCCATCAGAACTGGTATCAAATAATACAGATAACTGCTCCGGATTCAGGAATATCCTCGCTCACTTACTTTTTTTGAAAATGTATGTTTTTCCAAGTATCTATTCTAAAGGGCAAATAGCATTCATATACAACTGTCTGGTACAAGAAACATTTGGGAAGCCGACTTCATAAGGGAGGGTGGGAAGCGGAATTTTCCCTTTCAGTTGACTAGAACCTGAGAAAATATGTGGAGTCACTTACCATTTCAAAACTAAGTCTATTGCAATTAAAGAGAATACTATTAAGTTGGTCCACTGGTGGTATCTTACCCCAATCAAACTGGCTCGTATGTCTACCAATGTCACTCCAAAATGCAGGAGGGGTTGTGATGGTAGGGGAACCTTTGTACATATGTGGTTGGATTGTCCCTTAGTGCATGAATACCGGACAGAAATTTTGCAGCTAATCTCCAAGATCACTAAACAAAGTATACAATCATCACCACTCCTGCTCCTGTTCTCCTTTTTTATGGATGAAAATAAGGCCCTGCAACACATTGATTTCCTTTTGGCTGTTGCCAGGCTTGATATAGTTAAGAACTGGAAAACTGGAAAGTCGAACATTGCAGAATGGTGGACTAGACTTTGAGATCTGTGGTTAATGGAGAAAATTGCAGACAGTAACAACAGAGCGAGAGGCTTACACTCTGGATTGAATTTCCACACGAATTGGCATCCACTTACTGCATACATCCATGGTCCAATCTAAATTTTTAAGGAAAGATGTCTTCCAGGATCCCTGAATGCACTTTTTGTTCATAATTTACAGGGCATTATTTGGGTTATGGTTTAATTTCTGCCTTTTCCATGAAATAGCCACATTTGAGGGTTTATTATCTCTGACATTTTTATTTGTTGTTGTTTGAATATACTGTTGTCATGTTTTGTTTAATAAATTGAAACAAATTTTTTTAAAAAAAGATTTGTTGTTGAGTACCTTCAAGTAGTTTCCAAGTTATGGGGATCCTAAGGCAGCGGTGTAACTACTTTTGGTGACACCCAGTCTGGAGGGCTGCTGGGTGTGTGTGTGAAGGGCTGCACCACCCACCCACCCATCCCACTTTGCTCACCCGCACCCCCTTCCAGCCACCTGCCCCCCCTCCCATGGCTGCCCCCCCTCCCCACCAGTTGCCCAGTTGCCCCTTTCCCTTTGCCTCCTCCTCTCCCCAGTCCGACAGCTTGCCCAGGGTCGCCAGGTCTTCTGCTCTGTTATAGGGATTTCTCCCAGAAAGGGCATGCGCTCAGCCCTTCTGCACCAAAGGGGAAGGAGGGTTCAACCGAGTGCCACCCAGTGCAGTCCGTGCACACACACATCCCAGTGACACTACTGCCCTAAGGCAAACCTATCATGGGGTTTTCTTGGCAAGATTTGTTCAGAGGAGGTTTGCCATAGCCTTCCTCTGAGGCTGAGAAAGTGTGACTTGCCCAAAGTCACCCAATGGATTTCATGGCTGAGCTGGGAGTGGAACCCTGGTCTCCAGAATCAGTGTCCAACACTCAAACCACTACTCCACACTGGCTCTCTCTCTCTCTCTCTCTCTCTATTATTTACCCTTATCCAATCTGTTACTGATCCCAACCATTGATGTGGCACCTCTGCTGCCTGACTTCACAATGAGAACAACTTAGCATGCCTGAGTGGAAGAGGACTGAGAAGATGGAAGCATTCTAGGTGAGCTATAAATGAAAGATAGCTTTCATTTGAAAGCTTCCAGTGGAAACTGGGTGGCAGTGGAGGAACTGGTCCAGTACTATAAGCTTTGTTCATACATCTACAGGGAGAAAAATAGATTTTTTTTTCTTTGACATTCATGCATCAAAATGAAAGTTGAACTTGCACTAAGTTTCATTAAATGAGAATTCCAAGATATTGAGGATTAGGGTCAGAATTGAGATTGCAGCTGGATTAGCTAAATTCTTGTAATTTCTGACCCCAATGAGAATTCTGATGTCTCTCCATGCATTCATCTAATAATGAAGCCTAATGCTGACAATCGGGCCATTTCCTTCTAGTTTGCTGCACCATGGCTTGGAGCATTTTATTAAAATTCCAGTACATTCAATTAGCCATGTGAGTGGGGGAGTACCATAATGACAAAAATGAATAGATTTGTTTGTACTTATTTATTTTCTGTCGCAATTATTTGCTTGTTTGCTTTTAAAAACAAAAAACTTTTGTGAGAAGTGGTTAAAATTCAGGAGAAATGTTCACAACTGTTCATAGAATGCTCTGGGCTCCTCCTGGTGGGCTAATAGTTCTGGTAAATGTCAGGCTATTCTATTTCTGGATTGACTCCTTGCAACTGGTGTGGGTGAGTGTCAGATCCACACACTCCACTCCTGTAGTCTATCCCTGCTGGGCTCTGCAGTGCTGGCAGTACCTACTACTGCACAAGCTGCTAAAGAAATACTTAGCATCTCCAAATTCCAGAATTTTACAGAATTTTACTACTAAGTATTTGTTGTTGTTAACAGCCCTCAAGTCGATCTCAACTCATGGCAGCCCTATGGATGGGACATGTCCAAGACCCTCTGTCCTCCACTGCTCTGCTTAAATCCTGCAAACTCTTAATTCCCATGACCTCCTTAATAGAGTCCATCCATCTGGCATGTGGCCTTCCTCTCTTCCTACTTCCCCCCACCTCCCCAGCATTGTTTTTTCCAAAGAGTCCTCTCTTCTCATGATGTGCCTGAAGTACCTCAGTTTGGTCATTTTGGCTTCCAGGGAGGTTTCGGCTTGATCTGCTCTAGGACCCACTTGTTTGTCCTTTCAGCTGTCCATGGGATCCTCACCTACCCTATGATGAGACTACTTAGTATATACAGCACTATATACGCAACAACCAGCCACCTACTACTCAACAATAACCCACACTGCCCATGGGTCATAACCATATTTATGCACACTGTCCATGGCATGATCTCCTCACACAGGTGCCTGCAAGTGTTCCCAACATTAGCCTGTTGTGTCGTCCTGGGCATGTCCTCCAAGTGGTGTGATGAGGACTTTCCACCATGGTGCAGCCTTTCAGACGTTGCATCAGTCAGCTGCCATATTCTGTCCTATGAAATTCTTAATACAATGATGTACATACATGCGTACGCTGATAGTGTGGTTTCCATCCCTCCCTATCTTCCTCCCCTCACCCCATAAACTCAACATCTCTCCAATATCCATGTTCCCTTTCACACACACACACACACACACTTCACACACACAGGGGTAAGGGGTATGAGAAGAAATGGTCAGTCTGGTAAGTGGTAGTGTAATGCGGGAAGGAAGGTCCGAAGAAAACCTCTATGGCAAAGACCCCTATTCGTCATTCATCAGTGTGTCCCCCCAGAAAGAGGAACTGAGAATGGATACAGAGATGGGAATTTATCTTGTCCTATATTGGAAACTCCCAGGAGAGAGAATAACCCATCTGCTTCCTTCAGCTAAAGAAAGGTCATAACCAGTCCTATAAATTCATGAGAAATAAGCCAGAAGATACATCATGAAGGCTGCTGCCACACTGCAGAAATAATCCAATTTGACACCACTAACTGCTGTGATTCAATGCTGTGGGCTGGGAATTGTAATTTTGTGAGACATTTATCCTCTGTCAGAGAGCTCTGGTGCCCCACCAAACCATAAATCCAAGAATTCCCCTTAGTTCTTCTTACCTAGGTTGCATCCACACTGCAGAAATAATCCAGTTTGACAGCACTTTAACTGCATGGCTCCATGCTATGGAATTCTGAGAATTGGAGTTGGTTGTGGCCAACTCCAGTTCCCAGAATTTCATAGCATGGAGCCATGACAGTTAAAGTGGTGTCAAACTGGATTGTGACTGCAGTGTGGATGCAACTTAATTAAGAAGAACTAATGTCAGGATCAAACTGTCACTTCTCATGAGAAGGATTTTAGTTTATTATGAGAAATGGACCAGGAAAAATAGTCCTTTTAATTGGTGTACTTATTAAGCACAGATATGTGGGAGTGAAAACAGAAGGTGGCTGATCTGCCATCTGCTTGCAATACAAGAGTCTACAGGCTATTACGAAGCTTGTAAATAAGAGTTTACGTTTGGGTAATTGCTGTTTATTCATGGGAAGATAGTGATGGCATAATTGCCTTGAAACATAAATCCCTCTGTAAATTATAATGGCTGCTAATTATTTGCCAGTACAGAATATTTTACAATTCTAAATGTCTAGCACTATTAGGGGGCCTTACTCCAGAACACATATGTATAACATTGCACTTTCTATTGGAGCTCTTCTTTAAAGGAAAGCACAGTGACACATCAAGGCTGAGAGTCTTTTTGAGTTTTGAGGGTGGCATCCATCCTAGGACCTCATAAGGCCACACTTAATACAGTGGTCCCTTAGTATTTGGTTCCAGGACCCCCAGTGGATACCAAAATCCATGGATGCTCAAGTCCCATTATATACAGTGACCTAGTAAAATGGTGCCCCTTATATAAAATGGTAAAATCAAGATTTGCTTTGGGGATTTATACCTTTTTGGAATATTTTCAAGCAGTCGATAGTTGAATCTGCGGATAAAAAAATGTGGATATGGAGGGCCGACTGTATCTGCTGTCTGTTTTGGGAGACTAGCAGGGTTTACCCACCCCCAGGTCCCATGGATCAGCACCAAATTAGGAGTAGAAGTGGCAGCAGCAGTAGACTGCCTCATCCATCCACCCAGACCTGGAAAGACCCGGGTGGCTGGACAGGCCCTTTCCTCCAACTGCCCCACCAACTTACCCAACCAGATCAGGAATGACTTGGGTGGGTGAAAGTCACCCTCTCTTCCCTCCCAATGCCTTACCTGCCCACCCACCCAACTAAACATGGAAAGATCCAAGTGGCTGGTCAGCCGGCCAGGCCAGCTGCACCACCCTACAGTTCTCTCCTGCCACCTCACCTACCCACCTGGCAGACCCAGAAAGGTAAGGCATCAGGAGGGAAGGGAGGGAGGGTCATTGCTCTGCAAGGGCAGCATCCTCCCCTCTATGGCAGAGGTGCTCTGGCTGTTGGGTGGGTGGCAAGGGAGGTTGAGACAGACATACACTGCTCTGAGCTGTCACCCAGTGAGGTCCACTCTCCCCTAGTGATACTCCTGCATACTAGTGCCCCTTGGCTACAACTCTTTCTTGCTTTCCTGGAACTTTGCTGCAGACCAGCAACCAAGGCCCCACAGACCACTACTTTGAGGAGCACCGCAGTAAAATAATTTCCCTCCAAGAGGCCAGTTATGACTTCTTGGGGTGTGTTTGACTGTTTCATAACATTTTGCTCATTAACCCAATCCTATCGTTTTCAGGCCTTTTTTATTCTGGCCTGTGTGGTCATTTCTGGCATTGAAAAGGATACTGTAGGTCAGAGGTAGGCAACCTTTCCCCTTTAAGGGCCGAGGGACTTCAGCTCCCAGAATCCCAGGAGCTATTGGCCAACATGGGACTATTGGCCAACATGGCTGAGGCTTCCAGGAGCTGAAGTCCCTCGGCCCTTAAAGGGGACAGGTTGCCTACCCCTGCTGTAGGTCTTTTAAAAGGACTGGGCAAAGCAAAGATGTGGCCAGTTGTATTAGGGAAAAATTTTGTAGAAGATGTCTGAGGGTCAGAGGAGACATGTCTGAGGGTCAGAGGAGGTACAATGGGGGTTAACTGTGTGTTATAGTTTGCCCACCCTGAGAGAGGAGTATTGCCACCAAGGGCTTCAAAGCTGTTTTATACCATATCAGCCCATCAATCTATCAAGGCTTGTGTTGTCTATTTTAAATGGCAGCTGCTCTTCATGGTTTCAAACAGTAGTCTTTCAAAGTTTCATTTCTATGCTATGTAACATATACATCAGGGGTAGGCAACCTAAGGCCCGGGGGCCGGATGCAGCCCCCCGAGACCTTTGGACCGGTCCCAGGCCAGTCCTGCTGCCGCCCCCCACCATGATGATATTGATTAATAATAATAATAATAATAATAATAATAATAATAATAATAATAACTTGTTATTGGGGTTTTCTTGGCAAAATTTCCACAGGGGTTTTGTCGTGGCTTTTCTGGGGTTGAGAGAGTGTGCATGCATTTTTAAAAATTTTTTTACATTTTAAAAAAAATTTAAAATTTATTTATTTATTTATTTATTTGTTTATTTTTGGTGCTTTGGCTCCCCAATTGTCTGAGCGACAGCAACCCGGCCCCCGGCTCAAAAAGGTTGCCTATCCCTGATATACATGAAACTTCTGGGAAAGATGACACCCACCTCTACTATTTTCCTCCCCAATCCAAGGAGGCTGTCCTGATCCTAAACCAGTGACTGTCATCAGTAATTGACTGGATGAGGGCAAACAAATTGAAGCTTAATCTGTACAAGACAAAAGTGCTCCTGGTTGGTCAAAAAGCAGATCAGGGAACAGGGATTCAGTCTGTGTTAGATGGGTTTACACTCCTCCTGAAGACACAGGTTCACAGTTTGGGTCTACTCCTGGATTCAGCTTTGACCTTGGAAGCCCAGATTTCTATGGTGGCCAGGGGTGCTTTTTGCACATTTAAGGCTTGTGGGCCAACTGTGTTCCTTGAGATGTCAAATCTGGCCATAGTGGTACATGATTTAGGCCTCATTCACATCACATTTTTGTGCTGGATCTGTTCTAATTGCTCCATCAATTTGACACTGAATAGATGTTCAGACTATGCTTGCCACGACTGAAGCTATCCATGGCAATTTAACCCACTTCATGTTCATATGTAATTCTGAACCAATTCAAAATGGTGATTGGAGCCAGTGTTTTTTTTAACTGTCAATGAAGTGAGGCACACTTCATCATTGTGACGTACCGCAGATCTTGTTCAACAATAAACAACCACGAATCTATGCATGCCAGGGAAGAATCTCCCATGGCACTCATGAACACACACACACACACACACACACATCCATGAAGCCATGTCAAAGTTTTTTTTGTTTTTTTTTTAAAAGCCGCAATATGCCCCCCTAAAGGAAGCCTCTCCCAATTCCCGACCTCTGGCCAACAGGGAAAAGGGAAACAAATCACTGGCAGAAGTGGAAAACAACTGTCCGATGATTTAAAGGGACCACTTGATAGCGTGGGAAATTTGAATCCATAGGATCTTTGCCCATGGAACTGCGAACACCAAGAGGGGAAAAACAATGGCAGTTTGCCAAGACCTGTGGGATGGGTGTGTTCCTCCCTTCTGCCCACCCTCTGCCCACTTCCCCTTCCTCCTGGGTGCCCCAAATGGGATTGGCAGCATGTTCTGATTGGCGGATCCCTAAAATAACCTGGTTCTTTTGAAAAGACTCAGCAAATGCCTCGGTTTCAAAAGAACCGGGTTAAGGAGGATTTGTGCCGCTGACGCCCGAAATTCGGGTAGGGAAAAACCGAAGCAAGTGTGAACCACCCCCTTTTAACCCGGTTTCCAAACTGGTTCAAAACTTAGTGTGAATAGGCCCTTAGTTACATCCTGTTTGGACTACTGCAAACAATTCTATCTAGAGCTGCCTTTGAAGAGTGTTCAGAAACTTCAGCTGGTCCAAAGAGCTGCAACCAGACTGTTAACTGGGGCAAGAAACAGAGACCATACGATGCTCTTCTTGAAACAGATCAACTGGCTGCCAGTTTGTTTCTGGACACAATTCCAAGGACTGGTTATGATCAATAAAAGCCTATTTGGCAGACCATATCTCCCTGTATGAACCTGGCTGGGCACTGGGATCCTCAGGAGAGACCCTTCTCTCAGTACCACCATCATCGCAAGCACAATTGATGGGGATGCAAAAAAGAGCCTTCTCAGTGGTTGCCCCCAGACTCTGGAACTCCTTTCCAAGGGAGGCCAGATTGGACCCCTCTTTGATGTCCACCCATCAGCAGACTAAAACATTTTTATCCCTATAGGTTTTTTTAAAACAGGATTTTAAAAAATGGGCTAGATAGGTTGCTGTATTGTTTTAACCAAACGGTTTTTAATATCTTTTTTTTATTTTATTTTATTTTATTGCATTGTATTCTTTTATCTTGAAGGTTGAATTGTTTTAGTGCTATGGATAATTTAATTGTACTTCAGGGGTGACTTTTTGTTTTGTTTTTAAAATTGTTTTCTTCTTTTAAATTGTGAGTTCCTTTGAGTTCCAAGTGGTTTTTTTTGGGGGGGGGGGATAAATAAATAAATTAATAAATAATACCAGCATTTTAAAAAAAATCAGAATATAAAAATAGACTCTTAAAATATGACTATAAAAGAGCACATCAATGAATATAATTTATGTTAACCCATTTGAATTTTCCCAGGGATTGCAGCCATTGCTGGAGTGTTTGAACTTTATTAAGCATTCTTCATTCCCAGTGACATTTCTTAATAAGTAACTTCTTAAGAGCTCAGGTTCCTGAATACTAAGTGAGTTTTCACTTAATGGAATCCCTTTCACACGCTGTAACAAATTTTAATCAAGTCTAGGCACAATTTTGAATGAGATGGATCATTTCCCTTGGAACCAAGCTTCAGAAAGTATAGGTTGTTTTAAGGGAAAGTCCTGCTTTTTAAAATGTCCATCCCATTACCTCTTTCTGTTTAATGCTAACACTTCTAGAAGAAATGGCTATCTTTGCTGGAGGAAGAAGTCAGTGGGCTTTGAAAGCTAGTGTGATATATTTTATGCCTTTGTAGTAGCTTTCAAAGAAGTAGCCATATTAGGCTGCTGCCACACTGCAAAATTACCATATTTTCTGGTGTATAAGATGACTTTTAAACCTGCAAAATCTGTGGTTAAAGTGGGGGGGTCGTCTTATACGCCGGGTATAAGGATAATGAAGATAGAGGTGCTAAAACTCTATATTTTGACTGGAAAAATGGGGGGTCGTCTTATACGCAGGTCGTTTTATACGCCGGAAAATACGGTAATGCGGTTTGACCCTGCTTTAACTGTCATGGCTCCAACCTGTGGAATCCTGGGATTTGTAGTTTTGTTGTGGCACCAGAGCACTCAGACTGAAAAGGCCAAATGGCTCATAAAACTACAGTTCCCATAATTTCATAGGAAGGAGCTATAGTATTGAATGTAGTGTCAAATTGTATTATTTCTACAGTGTAGATGCACTTTTAAGTCTTGCCACATAAAAAAGAGGAATGCAATGAGACAAGAAGGAATGTAGCAGCACCTTTAAGACTGCATCTGAAGAAAAAGGTTTATATCCACGAAAGCTCATGCTAAAATAAAAACTAGGTAGTGTTAAAGGTCCTGCTACATTCCTTCTTTTTCTTTCCTGCTTCCTTCCTCCTATTTATGCCTTTGACTGTTTGAAATAAAGATATCAATGCAATGTGTGTTTTAGATACTGTTGTATGACCAGCATGGCTACCCTTGTATTTCTCTTTCATTTTTAAACTGTGACTTTACAAGAGATGAAGAATCACAATGGAGGAAAACAAAATGGCAATCCTGGCTTCAAAGAGGTATAGTAATAAAAAGTATTTCTTCAAAAAAGAAGGTTTAAAAGGTTGTTGCTCGCATTCTATTATGTGCTTTTTCTCTCCCAGATTTATATTTCTCTTGCTCATACACAAGACTGTAAATAAGCAAGGTTGATGGGAGGGCTTTGGCGCTCATGTAGCAAAATCAAGTTATGCAGCTATAAAACTGAAATGATGTTGAGGGATCTGAGAAGCCAAAGCCTCTTCTGAGATATATGGAGCAGCATGCTTTGGTTTCAAATATGCCAGTTTCAATTTGAGACTGCTGCAGGGATGTTATTCTGTGCATGGCTAATCTGATTGAAATTGTTTAGGGAATGTGTTCAAGCAGATTGGAGCACTGCTTCACCTAGTAAACAAGCAAAGCTGTATAGGGAAAATGTCTTCTTATAGGATTATACAGCTGCATTTTGGTTTGTTTTTGCATTTGCTATCCAACACAGCAAAAACTAAAGTTTGGTCTGAATTTTGTGGTTCTGCGTTGTGCTTCAAATTCTGGGAGCCACTAGAATGGAGTGGGACCAAGATGTATCCGAAAAGTGGACCTACACAGTCCACACTATTTCATGGTTGGCAGAGGTTATTGAATTATTATGACTTTTTAAAAAGTGGGATAATTGTCCTGTCTCCTCAGGATTTTTACTCTTAACAAAAATGTTCAATCACTGGTTATGAATGCAGGGAACGATTGCTGCTCGTCGTGGCATCTGTCATCACACCAGTAATTTTTTTATTTGTTATATTTATATGATATTTTGATTGTGTTTTAAAATTGTACTGTTTTGTTGTTGCTTTTGAGCTTTTGTGAGCTGCCTTGGGTCCAGTTTGGGTGAAAGGTGGCATGCAAGTAAAATGAATAAGTAATAAATAATGTGTGAATGATAGAATCGCATTGCCTGTTGGAACTCACCTGCTCCATTCACCTCATGCCTTTCTGATAATTAAACATTTGCAGTGGAACAAGGCTTCCAGATGTGGAGATGCAGATAGCTAAATCTGGATCTGGATGCCTTGTTCCACTGCTTGACACCTGGAATACATTAAGCTGTACAAAGTTTGGAAAAGTTTCATTTCTTGCATTACAAGTCCCATCATCCAATCCCTTATGCTCCCCCACTGCCAAGGACATTCTGTGTGCGTCTATTTTTTTAACCTTTATTTTGATAATTTGACTATAAACATGAACAATCTTGGTTCTTACAATAAAAACCATTTCAACAAAAGTTTACATTGTTATAGTAATTTTTCCTTCCAGTGCTTCCATCTTTTACTGTTTCTATAAAGACTCCAGCCTTTTGATCCTTCTAGTTCCCTTTTAAATTTTCATCATACTTCTTTCTTTCTTCCCTTCTGTAAATTACCTATTACTATAATAGTCACAAACAAAATTGTTGCCTTTTTCACATCATTTTTCCCTATCTAATCTCAAATATGATACTCACCTTCTTCCTCTTCTCTTCTTTCTAGCTAATGATTTCACAGTTCCTTTCTTTTTTTTATTTTGTCTTTTCCTTGTTATTAACTGCTATTACAATTTTCTAAAAGGTCCTTCTTTATCCCCCAGATATCAGCCCAATATTCTAAGATTGGTTGTCAATCATTCTCTGCCTCACCTATCGCTTTATTATTAACCATAAATGTCGATCTATTTAGTTCTCATATTTAACTCAATTTGTGCATCCACTCTTCTGAAGTTGGGGGACATTCTGTGAGTGTCTAAGGTGGAAGATGAATGTTTTACTTAATGATATTATCGGCACATCCCAGCCTTAGGACCTGAGATTGTCCTAGGGAGAGGGAGTGATCTTATATTTTTTCTTCTTGTTCTATTATTATTATTACTAGTAGTAGTAGTAGTAGTCATCTAATTCAGATCCTTCCCAATGAAGGAATTCAGAACACAAATATTCCTGACTGATGATTATCCAACCTCTGTTTTAAAACATTATATAAGGAGAATCCATCACCGTCCATGGTAATAGTCTGTACCACTGCTTAATGCACCCTCCTATCACCTTTAGTTATGGACAACTTCAGCATGGCATTGTATTCATGCATCTTCAAAGTAAGTTTCTGAGCTCTGTAGAGTTGAAGAGGCTACTCCTTAGGCCTCTTAAGGGAGTGAGGAGGTATTTGGTCTAGAATCCCAGGATATTTCTAATAGATTTAGATCTAAAGGCTCTATTGGGAGGCCTACAGCTAGTGGTAGACCGTGGCTGATAGAACTTTATGGTTGGCATATTGGAGGCTGTTGCGGTAGGATAGCTCCCCTTTCCCTGCTTACATTGAGAGAAGGATGCTCCTGTCTCATCCTAACTCCCTCCAACCAGCCTTTCGGAAGGTTAGGCTTGCTCTGGAACGATCAGACTGGAGCTGAAATTATTTATTCAGGAATTAGATTAGTCATGCAAATATTTTACTAATCTGGCAGCACTGTGTGCTGTTCACAGGTTCTCTGAAACAGACAAGTGGCTTTAAAACATTCTCAGATCACATAAAATATTTGTCACTAATTTGTCAACCTTGCCTTACAAAACTGTTATGCCAATTAAATATTGCTTTTTGGTATCTTTTCAGCTTCCCTTTACAAAATATATACAAAACTATGGCAACAGATTGTATGTAGGATGGAGGGGAAAAGTCATGTTTTGCCAGAAACCCAGTATCTTGGTAAATAATATTACGTTACACAGAAATAATAATAATATGCTTTGAACTACTGTATTTCCTGGTGTATAAGATGACTTTTTAACCCAGGAAAATCTGAATTAAAATCAGGGGTCATTTTATATGCCAGATAGAGGAGGAGGGGAGAGGGGAAGGAGAACCAGGGTCTGACTCCCAGCCATGGAGACCCACTGGGTGATCTTGGGCAAGTCCCACTCTCTCAGCCTCAGAGGATGGCCAGGGCAAACCAAACCTTTTTGCAAGAAACTTCCCAACAAGAAAGCCAAGGCGCTGGCGCCCACCAGCAAATGGATGCCACGAGCAGGGCCTCTGCACCACAGAAAGAAGTCCCACACTGCCGATGCCATCCCTCCTCCTGGCTTGCCGATGCCCCCGGAGGAGGAGGAGGAGGAGAAGAAGATGGGCTATAGTCCTTCACCAGCTGCATCACGGGGGTCCTCTGGGTGGAGGGATGAATAATAATAATAATAATAATAATAATAATAATAATAATAATAATAATTTTTATTTGTATACCGCCCTTTGGCGAACCAATCCGGGCGGAGGTGGAGGAGAAGAAGTGGAGGAGGAGGAGGAAGAAGAGGAGGTGACACCCACAGCCCCCTTCTTTCTCCTCCTCCTCCTCCTCCTCCTCCTCTTCTTCTTCCTCCTGGGCTCCTTTAGCCCTTCCTTTAGCCCCACCCTTGGGGATGGGGCTTAGTTTCCCCCCTACATACTATTAAATATATGCATAAAATCACAAAGAGAAATTGCCTGAAGTTTTGGAGTTCAGTGTCACCAGTATGCCGATAACACTCAACTCTATCTCCCCTTTGCCTTGAATTTCTCTTTCAGCATTAAACCAGTATCTGCATCTGCACTCATTCCTGGAGATGTCAGATCTAACATATTCCTTGATTACATCTTCTTTGGATTACTGTAACTCTACGGAAACTGTCGGTAAGCCCCAGTAAAGTCCAATATGCTGTGGCCAGGCTATTGACCGGGGCTGGATGTAGAGAACATATAGAGAACATGTAGGGTGCATGACTTTCCTTCCTCTGTGTCCTTTTAAAAACCACCTTTGCCTGATGAAGTCTGTGAGCTTCAAAAACTAGCACAATTAATTTTGTGCCTTTTTAGTCAGCCTAATAAAAATATTGTACCAAAAGGAACTCTGGAATTTGAGATACACAGGTGCTTCCTGGTTAGCCAGTAGGTGGCATTATTGTACTGTGTAAGATAATAGATTTGATTTTGCTATGAAAGGATCACTGGCAAATTATTTATTTGATGCAATAGTAGGTGAATATGTGGCCTGTGGAACTACAGATCTCTAGAAGCATATCAATCCATATCTCTACCATACCTTGAGGTAGACCTCCCCGCATGTATATTATCTACCACAGTGAGTAACCTGACAATATGTTATCCAAAGGTGAAATGTGCCAGGGGACTTCAACTTTGTTTCTGATGGCAAGAACTACGTTGGGGGAAATATTGTTCTATCCTCATGCAAAGCTGCAACGTCTGTATCATATATTGGATATTATATCACAACAAGCATCCTAATAAACCTATGTATTTTTTAAATAAAAGATCATTCCCTAAGAATTGTGGTGAGCTTCAGGACATAGGTTAAGACTGCAACAGGATCAAGTACTAAGAATTCAAGTCTATTTTTACAGTTGAACTGAGGAACTTAACTTTTCTTTGGGAAAGGGGAGGCACCGAATTTGGGGGACACCTTTGAGAAAAAAGGTCTTTCATGCTGCTGAGTTCTAAAGATGCCGTACTACATTTGGGTGGTGGGAATGATGAACAATTCAAAACCAAAGGGGATTAGTATCTTGGGAAAGTTAAACCCAGCTCCCCAAATATAGATTGGAAATAGGGGTAGAAAGTTCTTTATGGTTCCCCCACTGAACTCACAGAATGGAGAGTCTGCCTTGACAGAAATTCTTGCATTACCCCCCTCCACAGCTAAATGATCTGATTCCGTAATAACTACGTCTTCACTTCAGACCTACCTGCATATTTAATTCTGATGCAGAGTAATTTGCAATCATGGACCTACAGCTGTGTCATTGTGAAACCTTTGCATGCATCAGAACATACTAGACTGCATCAGTGATTAATGGAGTGTACATGAAACACATTTACACACATTACTTGGCCTCCAGATATTTCTACAATAAATGATTTTAAAGCAAAGCACTATTTCTAGGGTAATGAAATAATGTTTTATTCTCTGACATGACAAAGCATTTTTACAGCATGGAACATTTTGTATGTTAAATGAAAATAGTGGCCCCGATCCAGAGAAAGCTAATTGAGCTTAAGCAGTTTCATTGAAATCGATTTCAATGAATGGCCCACAGCCAGCCTGTTGGCTGATAAAGTAAATGGCAAAAAATCTACAAACAAAAACCCATCACCACAGCTGCTGCCAACATGACTGTGTTAAACTGGTGGCATAATTCCCAGGAGGTCTGATTGTAGCAGCTTAACCTGATTGGAGCAATAAACTGGATGAAGGAGGGCTAGTATAATGGGAAATTTAGAACTGCAGGAACTCATCTTGCAGTTGCTATGTGCCCCAAGAGGATACAAAAATGTAGACAGCATTATGTATATAACTCCCCCAAAGCATCTGCACACAGCCTAATATCAAGTTAAAACTAATAAGCAGTAGTCGGGGGGAAGGATTCTCTTGTGTTCCTGTTATACGTGGTGATACAGGCTTGAGCCTGGGACCTTCTGCAAGTATGCCTCCTATAAAGTTACGGCTTTCCTTGTAGCACCAGATCTGCTGACCTTGAAAGTTACACTACCCTCTTCATCAGGGGTTGGCAATCTACAGCCCGCGGGCTGGAACCGGCCCACTGAGGCCTTGGAACCGGCCCATGGCTGGTCCCGCTGCCGCTGCTGCCACAGCGCTGCATGTGCTGGCATGCCGCCCATGAGCATGGGCACTATTTTGGATGCCAAAATGGTGCCCAATATGGTGGCCACGCTCACGCACGCAAGCACACAACGGCAGGTGCCATTTTGGAAGGCCCCACAGTGTCTGCGCTGTGCAAATTCACATGGCACAGGTGCGGTGGGGCTTTTCCAAGGCCCAACGGCATCTGCGCCATGCGAATTTGCACAGTGCAGGCGCCGTTGAGCCTTGGGAAGGCCCCAGCGCCATGCAAATTCACAGTCACCGTGGGGCCTTCCAAAATGGTGCCCCCCACCCGCCCCCATGCCATTTCCCTTCCCCCTCCCAGCCCCCCGGCAAAAAAGGTTGCCGGCCCTTGCTCTTCATCCATGGGTAGGCATGGTGGTAGTATGTCTATCTCCATCAATACTGCTGCCTCAGAGCTTCAAAGAACAAGCTAGCCTAATACTTCCCCTCCCTGTCTGTATGTTACCAAAGTGGATCATAAAATGGGGAGTCTCTTTGCTGGAGTTCCATGTTTGAACCCTCAGAGTCTTGCACCCATCTGTGTCTCTTTGTTCCCCATCTCCCAAATTCTATCGGCCCTCCCATTTTCAACCTCAGTGCTCCCGGCTGTTGTGTGTCATACATGGCTTTCGGCCAGTTGGCTTTGTCCTACCCCTCCTTCCTGTATATGCTGTAAAAGGAGTGTGGGAACCCTCTGTGGAAGGGTAGATGTGGTCAATCACCCTTCTTTTCCTTTTCTTCCTCCTGGTCTTGCATCCTGCAAAACCTTTTTCTTAGCCTCTAGCCTTCTGTTCTTGATGCTGCCGGGCTCCTTCTGGAATCCCACAACAGTCAAAACTTAAAGTACTTTCAGTCTATATTTTTTCAGCAATCAGAGGCTGCTACTATCAGTCTAGCCAAATGTGCAGACATAGTAACATGGATCTGCTATTATGATAGTCCAGTAAGTGGTCCATTGCTATACTCCCACACAGTTACATCTCTTCACTGTTGCCTCCGCTTCAGCCTCCTAGGCTAGCCTGACTAGTGTACTCCTGTAATTTGCCTCACAATATATGGCAAGGCTTTCATCTCCCCAGACATGAGACTGTTCAAGATGACATTTTTCTGGATCAATGAGTAATTGAAGGTTTTAGATGAACTTAGTGCTTATGTGTGTGCGTGTGCTATTTTTTTGTGATTGGATTTTGAGCGGGTTCATATAGTATAAAATACTAATATAAAATACACCGAGAAAAATGCATGAAATATTGAGGCTGATATCATAGTTGTCTTATGGTGCCCCTGTTTTGTTTTCATTGTTGTGATGATGATGATG
>CM034708.1:53996740-54016205 GCA_020142125.1 Phrynosoma platyrhinos | reverse complement strand
ATAGAAGCCGGACACCTCCTCTACCATTTAATCACATAGTTTTGTAACTGGCAGCTCTCTAATCTCAGTGATTTTAGCACAAGATTTTGAAGTATGATACTGTAGAATTGAGCCAATATTCAGTGCTCTTTGCTAATTCTCTCTCTCTCAAGAGCAGAAATGTTGAAATTGTTTTAATAGCATAATTCTTATAGCCAGGGAGAGTAGAAGATTAGTTTACTGCCTGGGATACACTCTCTTTTCAGGGCCTTCTTCCTCTGCTCCATCACTGCATTTTCTGTTGCACTTTATGTGACCCTGGTATTAATCCAGGAGAAAACAAAACAAAGTTTAAGCTGCTTTTCATTTATCTTGCCCAGAAAACACATCCTTTTCTTTTCTTTTTTCTTTTTCTTTTTTGGTAAACCCTAAACTGGAAAGGCTATGCTTGAACAAATTATTGTGCACCTATTTTTGCAAATGTCCACACAAATTTCATCCAGTATTGTAACAAAATAAAAAATGTTATCAGCAGATTTCTATATAAAAAAACTAAAAAAAAAATTAAAGACATATTACATAAGGGCCTCTTCAGTTATATCTGATATGTAGTCAGTATACACCCCCCTCCTTTAAAAAACAAATAAGTCTGAAATCAATATGGAAAGAGATCTTGTAGCACCTTGGACACTAACTCAAAGTCACTCTCAAAGGTGCTACAAGATCTCTTTCCATACTGATTTTACAGACTAACACAGCTATACCTTTGAATTTTACCAGTCTGAAATCAGTTTTCCAAATTGCTAAAATAGGTTCTAAATCAAATCCTGCACTCAGTCAGTACACACTCATATGCACTTTTTGGAAAATTACTTTTAAGTGTAATAAATGTAATTAAGCAACCCACAACTGAGCAGTGCTGGAGCATCATCCTATCATTATTCAGTTATGAATGGCTTCATATAATTATCTTCATTCATCTTGAAGGTAACATTCCAGCTCTTCTCAAATGAAAGTATGATTCAGTATACACTGATTCTACCACATGCTAACTGAGAAGAGCAAGTCCTAGCGGCTGTGCTACTGTCTTTGGGCCTTTGCAGACTGCTAGAAATAGTGCAAATTGAGTCCACTTTAAGGGTTAGGGTTAGGGAATCATGGGAACTGTATTTTATTGTGGCACCAGAGCTCTCTGACAGAGAAGGCTCAATGTCTCAGGGGGGAAAAAAACAATTCCCATGACTCACTAGCACTAACCCTAACCCTTAAAGTGGACTCAATTTGCACTATTTCTGGCAGTCTGCAAAGGCCCTTTGTTTCCTTTACCAACTTCTGTGGATTTCCATTTGACTGACAACTGCCTGCTCCACCCAAATGACTGGTCTTCAGTTACCATCATCTGGGAAAGTGAGGGACACATGGTTGAGTTTTGTGAAGACAATAAGCCATTATGCAAATGATTAAATCCTAGCAACTCCTTTCACAAAAGAGCACCTCTGTCAGGTCAACAAAGCTGCCCTTGCCAGTTAGAAGCTGATATCTTTCAGGAGCTAAGCAAACCCCCACCACCACCATGCCAGCTTCTCCCAGGGCTGCCAAGGGTGATTGATGGAGGCCATTTATCTAATTTGGAAGATGACAGGACTATAGATTTTGGAATAGAAGCAAGAGCCAGTTTCCCTTTTATTCTCAGGATTGCAGTCTTTCTCTTTGCCTTTTACTTGCTTGCATTTGTCTATACCCCATGCTTCTGGTAGTAGCTTCTGTTCATTTCACAAAGCCCTCTGGATATCTTTTTTTAAATCTTATTTCATTGAAAGGAAAGCTTTTGTCTCCTAATAAGACCATGTCTGTGCTTCCTATTGCTACCATTTTCCACTTGTCTAAAGTGCCGCCTCTCTCACAGCTGGCTTGGTCCTGCAGTGTTAAAAAAAGAAAGGATGGAGGGAAGGAGAACAAGTGAGTGAGCAGGGTAGGAGCGTGGAGGAGGTACCAGCCAGCATGATGCTCTTATGTTACTAATTTTAAGACCAGAGCTTGGAAATTATCCTTTTTGGATTACAACTGCAAGAGCCTCAGTATAACCAGAATTCTGAGACTTGTAGACCCGCCAACGTAACTTTTCCAAGGTAATTTGAAGACTATGTCCTCAACCAGTGACTCCTTGCTCCAACAAATTTTGGACGACTAAACCTCAGTGCAGTCCTTGGCAACTTAAGGGTTTCATCAACAGATGTGCTCAACCAATGGTTCCTTTCCCACTTCCAAAAAGCATTCCATGGAAAAAGAGCTGAGTGCACTAGGATAGAATTTACGGTACATCTCCAAAAACAGGAAAGCCTTGGTTGGGAAGTTCCTCTTTTGCTGAGAGTACATCAGCAATTTCTTCTGGGTGCCCTAATCCAGGGATGGAGAGCATGTGCTCTTCCAGATGTTGCAGTTCCCATTATCTTGCGCTGGCTAGGGATATTGGGAGTTGCAATTCAATAGCATCTTAAAGGTCACAAACTCCCCACATATGCCCTAATCCAGTTTATTGGAGCCATGAACCATCTTCTAGAAACCTACGCCTATCAGATTCTTGATTTTTCCAGATTTTTTCCATTGGTCAGCATCCAAATCACTCCACTTTTTAAACTACCTGCCTTAGTATTGGGCACAGATAGCTTACCAGAGCCAAAGTTCAGCTACCTACATATAATTTATATTAGGATAGTGGTTTTCTGCCTTTGTTCTCCAGATGTTTTGGACTTTCATTTCTGTAACTTTGGGCTTTACTGGTAGGGACCTCTGTGACTTAAAGTTCAGGACATCTGAAACATAAAGGCAAACATCTGTAGGACCACAGGATTAGAAATTGTGATGTGCATGAGCAAAACTTTAGTCCTTTTGGCATCAGTGCTCAGATGGAAACTACGGTACCTAAATGGAATAGTAAGTTTCATATAAACAGACACATACCAATATGGACAACACCTTGATACATTTGGTCTACATATCCCATTAGCTATAGCCAATGGTGAGCAAATATGGGAATTCCAGTGACATAATGCAGGGAACACACTACTATACAATGTTGGATGACAGTTCCCATCACCCAGCCATTATGGACATGCTGTAGTTCAGTGTATCTTGTAATTGTCATCAAGTTTGCTTTGAATTATGGTCAACCTAAGTATGAGGGATCTCCATGAGCTCCAGCCATTAACAGCCTGGCTCAGTCCTTGCAAATAGAGTTGTGCCTTCCCTTACTGAATCAGTTCATCTGTAATGTGTTTTTTCTCTTTCCTTACTGCCATCCACTTTCCCCAGCAATGGTCCAATTCCTTGGAGAGTGTCTTATACAACTCCAGAAAATCCTCTTTAAAGTGTAGCCAACTTTGATAGAGGCCAACTTTGATAGAGGCAGAAATGCATTGGGCTTTTTAAATGTATAAGAAATAAAACAAGTGACCATCTATCTGTACATGGAGCTCTGTCTCCCATTAGATGACATGCCAGATTTGATAACTCTGTGATCAGGCATGCAAATTTGTATAGCATATTGGACAGACAGGTATTTTAAATGGTAGCACAGATGTGGCCATGCAGTCTGGGTAAATTAGAACTGTGCCCATGAACATTTTATTTTTGAGAACTTTCCTCTATGCGGCTTTAATAATCTCCAACCTTGAGATTTCCTAATGAGCTACCAATGCCAAAAGAAATCAAGTCTTGGCATAATATGTAAGCTGAGTCCACCACCAGTCCAAGCAGCAGGGAAGACAGAAATGCTGCTTCCCATAATGATGGGCAATGCCCAACTCCTTAGACCACAGGAGTTTGCTGGATGGGTCTGAGACAGGAAAAGAAAGGTAGCAGGGATAGATGCAAATGCTGGGCAAAGAAATGTGTGTGTGTATGTGTTTTTATTATTTAACCATCAACCATTTTATTTCTTTGTACATCTCCCAAACTGATGATATATCAGGCATTACTACACACAAGTTTCAAACTGTGATTACACCAGGAAAGAGGCAGCATTGGCCATAGTCATTGCACAACAACACCTCTGACCTGTAGCTGTGCCACCCTGACCCATCCCTTTTCATTGATGGGTGAAACCCGCCAATGATCTGGCAAGCAGGAAAGTTCCCAGGTGCGAAACACTGCTCCGGGGCTGTTGCGTGATTGCAAATTCCATGGTGTCAGTGTCTTCTCCTCCCCCCGCCCTTCGCTATTCCGGATTACCTTTAGTACCTTTAATTTTTTTTTTAAAAAAATCCCTATGTAATTTCTTTCTTTGACTTCAATCACAATAGCAAAGCACTGGAATTGCATGAAAAAGTGGCAATTTAAAAAAACAACCCTAAAGGCATGCTGAGTAGGGCATAAGGCAGGGCGATGGGGTTAAAGGAAAGTCAGGAAGAGAGTGCAAAGGCGGAAGCAGCTCTGGTTGTACAGATGAGAAAAGGTGTGATGATGGCTGCTTGAGAATGGCATATTTTATTTTAGTAGCATTACTGCTCTGAGAATGAGGTTTGTGTGGAAGAGTCCACATCATTTTGGCCAATCCAAGTATCTGTCCTGGTTGTGCTTTTTTCCCTCACAAAACTAGATAAGTTTTCAGGCAAAACAAGTGCACACTCTCGTTGTTTCAAAGCTTCAAAACATCCCACAATATTCTGTTGACTGAATACAAGCAAATCACCACCGCCTCCATCTCCTGGGCAGAGAAGAAAGCACAACTAGAAATAATGACTGTGTAAATATTCAGTTTGCCTGTCTATAAAAAACTGCCCCATTCAGCCTTCTGTTTTAAAGATGAAGTACTCTGTTTTGAGGATTTTGTTGTCCTGAGTGACCCAATTAAAAGCAGCTTAAATAGGGATGGTCCAAGACATTGTGGTGCCTGAGGTGCGTGAGCTAAGCTCTTTCCCCAAAGTGCTGCTCCTGTCGCACCAGTGGGAACAATAAGCTATGGGAGGAATGGAAGAACATAAGCTCCAGGAAAAGAGATTCCACCTTAACATTAGGGGAAACTTCCTGACAGTAAGGGCGGTTCGACAGTGGAGCACACTCCCTTGGAGAGTAGTATAGTCTCCTTCCTTGGAGGTCTTTAAGCAGAGGCTGGATGGCCATCTGTCAGGGATGCTTTGATTGGGAGTTCCTGCATGGCAGGGGGTTGGACTGGATGGCCCTTGTGCTCTTCCAACTCTATGATTCTATGAACATCATCTGAGTTGTGGAATGCTCTTCCTATAGAGGTCCAACTGGTGCCAATGTTGGTTTCTTTCAGGCACCAAGATAAAACATCACTTTCTATTAAAGACTTTGGTGATTAATTTACTTCAGTGTACATGTACATGGTTTTAAATTGTTGTATCTTGTGAAAATGTTTTAACTGTTGTTTTGTTTAAAGATGGTTTTTTTTTATCTTGTTTAAATCATTTATGGTTTTAATCTGGAAGTATTTTACATTGTATGCTGCCCTGACATCCCATGAAGAAAGGCAGGATATAAATATTTTAATATAAATAAATAAGCAACTATATTGTTTTCTTGATAGCACTCAGCTTAATTCAACATCTAAATTAATGGGTGTGTGTGTGTGTGACTGAAGAATAAATACCCTCCCCCTCCTAAATTGACATATCTCTGCTCATAAGTATTTCCAATTTTAACTAAAATTATTGGGAGAGTCAGGCTTACAGGGTGCACCATGTTTTATGATAATCAAAAGAGAAGTGGATCATAAAACTCCTCTAAGGATATGGTGTTTGGAGGAAAGGGAACAAGACCGCAAGAAAAAAAGTAAAGAGAAAAGAGAAAAGGTAAGAGGAGGAGGAGCTGGGTCCAACCAGAGCTTGAAAAAGCTACTTTTTTTTTTGACTACAGCTTCCAAAATAGCCCTGCCAGTATGGACTCTTGACAAGGAACCATGAATCCCAAAGATAACCTTTTAAAATTTATGAGAATAATGTTTTAGAGGCTCTGTGGGATCATTGTAGGAGAGGGGTCTAGGAGGCTGTGAGCTGGATTGAAGGAGTCCCTGTCGGGAAATTTCCCCTTGGCTTAAGCCATCTACTTTTAGCTTTTCAGAAGAACCATCCTGAGGCTGCCAAACCCAGCTTGTCCTGGCAGAGTCGAGATGAAGGAATACACTGCTCCATTGTCTGATCTGCTGAACACAGAGGAAGAGAAGCAATAGTAAAATCACCAACCCAAATGTGTTTGGAAGAAATTAACTTTCACTTTAACACCAATGATCTTTGATTAATAACAATAAACAGTATGCTATCCTTCCCCCCCCCCCTGCCTAACTGGTCAACTGCTCCCTTTTCAGCAAATCCAAGGTATCTTTCCTTGCCTGCTTGTCTGGATTGCCACCCCTCCTGTCCTACCACCTGAGTCAAGTGCCTTATTTTGCCTCATCATGGAGCTAGACCTAGGTTTAAGACAGGCTGGCAGAAATTCCAAATAACAATCCTCGTCCCCAAATAGGAGTAAATATAATAATCATGCAGCCTACTCATACACAGGTTAAATCAGTTGTAAATCAATGGCTACTAGCAATAATGACACTATGCAGTCTCCAGGATCCCTGCAATATGTCACAGTCACAAGGCCAAGGGTTAGGAACCTCTTTCAGCTCAAGGGCCCAATACAATTTCAGATACGTTACTGAGAGCTACATTTCAATGGTGGGTGGAGCTGAAGGCACAAAATTGCCAGTGTATTTTATCTTAAAGCTACTATTGTCATGAAATGAGCCTAGAAAAACCATTCCAACCATTCCAAGCGTCTTCCAAGCAAAACCACGAGGTTTCAAAATATAGTATGTTGGGGGTTTGCCAACTGTTGTCACTTCCACTTGCTCCGTTCTTTTGCGGGGCTGTATGTAGCAATTTCTCAGATCTGCACAAGGACTCCTGCAGGTTTTTTTTTAAAAAACTGAGGGACATGATCTACTGAGGTGATCCTATAGCTTCAAGAATGTTTCTTCTCCTTTCATCTTGTTTTAGAAGTGCAGCATTATAGGGCAAAAGGGATATTTCATTGACTCACTGATGACCTCCAAATCTAAGAGGGGCGGAAATTAAAAAGGATGAAGAAGAGACATTGCTATATGTCTTGAAATTAAAAAGAAATCCACTCAAAGGTGGGAATGAGATGTAGTTGGTGCCAGGAATTGCCCGAAAATTGTTGTTCTTGTGTGTCTTCAAGTTATTCCCAACTTGGAAAATTGTTTTATTTTAAAACCCTTATCGTGGGGTTTTCTGGGGCTGAGTGTGACTCATCCAAGGACACTCAGTGGGTTTCCATGGCTGAGTAGGGAAGCAACCCCTGGTCTACAGAGTCATACTCCAACATTTCAACCATTATTCAAGGCCAACAGAAATCTCATATGGTTATTTGACAATACTCTTGAGAACTACGGCAACAAATACCGGGACCTCCTGGCATGTATGCCATGTCTACTGGAGCCTTCAGTCTTTTACAATTGGGAAAAGCCCTTACATAAGTTGAGAAACCACCAGATGATACTGGAGAAAAGGCATGGCTATCTGGGAAACCCTCAAGACAGAGCAACATTTAGCCCCCTGGAGCTTGAGATCTCCCATCCTGTGGAAGACAATTACCATCCTATGCTCCTCGTGGGCTTCTCAGAGGTATTGTGAGTGGGGAAAATCCTGGTCTATGACAAACCTCTGGCTTAATCTGCCCTGGCACATTTTATCCCACTGCATTCATTTCTACTCCATGTAAACATGTGAAGAATTGCTACCAGGAACAGTGGGCCATTTTTCCAACTGCAATCTTAATTCCCTTATCATGAGGGGAGCTGTTTCATCCTGTCTACCACAACAGGAAGGTTTACAAACAATACCAAAGATAGAATGGAGAAACTAATAAAGTACTGAGATATGGTATGTTAACTAAATCCTATATATCCCAAACAAATGAAACCACCTATTAAACATGATACCGAATTATATTTTATAATGACACCATGTAGCTAACAGTGAAAACCATCAATAAGTAAAACAGAGTTTCTCAATTAAAGTCCAAATGTTATCCCAAGTCCTTCTGGCCTCTGCTGCAGAAAACAGGTAGTTGTAAACGGAGGCTGGTAGAACAATCTTTCTGGTAGTAAGATGACTACCCCCAGAGTATAAAAACCACAGTATTTGTTTACTGATATAACAACCTTACTGTGAAGACTAAAGAGAACATTACTTACCATATGTAAAATTTATTCCACCACCCTCCATTTACAACTACGTTTTCTGCAGTTGCTACCAGAAATATTGTGCTACTAGAATTATTTTTTCTCCACAGTATTCATGTATTTGCCACTTGCTAGTTACTCATCATTGATATAACAGCCTTAGTGTAAAGACTAAAGAGAACATTACTTACTATCTGTGAAATTTATTCCACCAGCCTCCATTTACAACTACCTGTTTTCTGCAGCAGAGGCCAGAAGGACTTGGACTTTGAGAAACTTTCACTTATTATTTTGTATGGGTATTTGGTTTTGTTAGCCACATGCTCATTGTAAAATATAATTCAGCATCATGTTTAAGTGGTGGTTTCATTTGTTTGGGATATATGGTATTTAGTTAATATACCATATCTCAGTATTTTGTTAGTTTCTCCCTTCTGTCTTTGGTATCAACCTATCTAACAGCATTGCTTGGAAATATTACTTTTGGACTACAACTCCCAGAATTTCCCAGGTTACATATCCAGTGGCCATGCTGACTGGGAATTGTGGAGTAATAGTTTGAAAAAGTAGTGTTCCCAGGTTCTGCTGAATAGGCTGTCTGGCCCTGGACAGAATGACGACAGGAGAATCCCAATCTAGTGACAAAGACCAGGGCTATTAGAAGTCATAAAGTAGCTTCTTTATTTCCATGCTACTTGATCTCATTGTGAAGAAAAGACAAAAGAGCTAGGCCGCTCCCTTTCATCTTCCCCCAAATACGGAATGCTCTTTATTTGTTTGTTTTTGTTTTAGCCACTTATGCCAACCTTGCCTTGAGGCTTCAAAAGCACCCGCTGCCATGACTTAAATTGGGAGCCATTGACATTTAATACCAAGGTCAACTTTGCAGCACCCAAACCAGACAGGATAGAAGGAGGTGTCTGTGTCACTTAAGGAGAAATGCTCTTGGTGTATTCAATTTCCCTCTTTATGGAAACTGAAAGACTAGATATGATCCCATTGGGAGTGATTAGAAACATGCAATGATAGAAACGCACACCAATAATGACACACCTGGGGTTTTCCTCCTCTCTTTTAATCTCCATGATCTCCATGTAAGCTACAGTGCAGTACTTTCAAAATACAACTGGAAAGGATACTGTGTACCAGTCACATGTCTCTCTCTGTTGGACATTTGTTGCTTTTTGTCCATCTTAAGGCACCTTTTGGAGCTCAGATGTGTTGGCCTACAATTTCCCTATGAGGAAATTGGGATTGTTTAGCTTAGAAAAAGGGTAAGGGGAGACATGGAAGAGGTTTATAAAATTATGCATCATGTAGAAAAGACGGATATAAAGAACCTTTTCTCTCTTTCTCATCATATTAGAACCTGGGGTCATCCACTAAAACTGAATGTTCAGAGATTGAAAAAAGGAACTACTTCACACAGCTCATAGTGAAACTGCAGTATTCACTGTTGTGATGGGCTTCCCCTCACATGGCTTTAAAGAAGATAACTTTATAAATAAATTCATGGCGGTTAGGATCAACACTGGCTACTACTCAGGATGGCTTGGTGTCAGCACTGAGTCCTCCCAGTTGCTAGGGAACATGAGTAAGAGAGTGATTTTCCATCCATGTCCTGCTAACAAGCTTTACATGGACCATGTATCCTTCCAGTTGTGGTTGGATTGTAACTCCTCCGATCACCCCTCGCCACTGTAGTTTATGGTGAGGAATACTGGGAGTTGTAGTTTGACAACATCTAGAGGGCCACATGATTCCGACCCTTGGTGTAAAAGGGATGCTAGTCCAGATCTCATATAGCATGGCTCTTCTTCTGTTCAGTTTCCTGTCATCCGCAACCAGCCTGATCAATGGCCATGCTGATTAGGGAAGTTAGGAGTTGTAGTTCAGCACATCTGGAAACTGCTGGCTGGGGAAGACTTAGGGCCAGAAATAATGCAACTTGAGTCCACGTTAACTGCCCTGGTTCAGTGCTAGGGAATCATGGGAACTGTAGTTTTTTCTGAGACATTGAGCCATCTCTGTCAGAGAGCTCTGGTGCCACAATAAACTACAATCCCCATGATTCTCTAGCACTGAGCCAGGGCAGTTAAAGTGGACTCAAGTTGCATTATTTCTGGCAGTCTGTAAAGGCCCTTATTTAGGATTCAAAGGCCTGATTTTATCTACATCCAAAGGACAGCTCTTCACATATTATACTCACTCTCCAATCCAACGCATATTTACTTGGGACATAATCCCACCAATTTTAGCAGAGTTTACTTTTGAGTTTGTAGCCTATGCACATTTGCTTGGGAGTAAACCCCATCAATCCATTGCTGAAGTTGCTTTCTGCAAAGTTTTGCACAAAATCAGGCAGCTTACACAGTAAGCTGTTGCTTGTTCACCATATTCTGACTTATCATATATCTAAATCAGGATACTGTAAGTCACATTCTCCAACCTTGAGAAGGAGTTTGAGCTTTCATAAATACATTATACATCCTATGTACAGCTGCCAATAAGCTTTGGTTACTTCATTAACCAGCCATCCACAAAGTGAAAGGAATAATGATGGTGGGGAGAGTGGTGGATGGTGCAAGGCCCAGGCAGAGTATAGAAACCAGTCCCAGTAGTGCTGAAGCAAGAACACTCCTCTGGTCCCGAATTATCATCTTCACTGTTTCACAGAACTGCAAAGATCAGAACAGAAAAGTTGAGAGTGCAAAGGAAACAACTGAAAACCACTCAGTTAAATGTCACCATGAACTGTTAGCCCTTCAGATATTTTGGACTGTATCTCCCATAATCCCTAACCACTGGTCATGCTCTCTTGGGCTTCTGGGAGTTGTAGTCTGAAGCAACTGATAGGACACAGTCCCCTCCTCCTTGCTGTACAGCATGAGCAAGGAGACTAGCATTTGGTTGTGTACACTCTTACTTTAAGAGGATTTGAGAAGGTGATTGAAAAGTCAGTATCTGTGGACCAGAACTTTAAAACTTTAAAATACCTTGTTACCCAGCCTACATTACCCTCTTATTCCCCACCACATCATATTTGTGGTTTCAGGACAAAATGACACCCAAGCTGTGATATTTACAATGTTTTAACCAGGATACTGATTTATAATGGGTTCTGTTGTTGTTGGGTGCCTTCAAGTAGTTTCTGACTTACAGTGCCCCAAAAGCAACTCTATCATGGGGTTTTCTTGGCAAGATTTTTTTCAAAGGGGTTTTGCCATTCTATTTCTCTGAGGCTGAGAAACTGTGAATTGCCCAAAGTCTCCAGTGGGTTTCCATGGCTGAGCACAGTTGGGCTCCAGGAGTCCTAGTCCAGCACTCAGATCATAACACCACACTGGCTTTTTTTGGGATTGGAATAGAGAGAGTGAAATAGAAAACAATAGCAGTTCCTGAAGAACTTACTTTCGGACTACAATTTCCAGAGTCCCCTAGACATAATGCCTGTTGAGGATTCTGGGAATTTTTCAAGTGCTGGATTTTGACCAGTGTGCCAGTCCACAGTGACAGTCAGTTTGGGGCTTGGAATAGTTAACTGTATGGTGGTGTGCACTAATTAAAGTGTGTTTAAACTGAACAAATGAAGGCTGCAGAATTGTCCTATTTCTTAGGGAAGCATGCACTTTTAAAAAATGAAACCAGGGGGGCTTAAGGGTTTAAAGTTTGTGCTTTTTTCCTCCAGCCAAGCTATTTATTAGCCTATTGAAGCATTATACAAAAACCCTGTTATATGAGCAGTGCTAAACAGTAACACCAATTAAAATCTGCTCTTGTCTCTCAGAGACCTGGCGGACTTAACTGACGTCATTGGCATTTCACAGATTCAATATTTTAAAAAAAAAATTAAAGAAGAGAGAAATTCAATCAAAGAAGCCTTGCTCTGTTTCTTGCCCACACTGAGCACAGAGAGCTAATATGTGTTCCATTCTAATTAGCCACCCAGAAACAGTGCCTCCACTACAGCAAAGTATTTGCTTGGGACCCAAATAAATCTGACATGCTTCCTTTTGCAGACTTCATCAAGCTCTGCTTGTAAAGCATGCCCCTGAGTTAACCTGGGGCCACTGCTCCCGCTGCCCTCAATCCCTGCACAAATGTACCTTTATTTCACTCAAATAACACTGGAGAAGAAACCAGCTCTGCTTTAGTAACCACCATCCCTTTACAATCCAGCACCTTGAGCTTAGCAGCAACTAATTCAGATGGCTGGAACTAGAGTTTGGGAAAAGTTATTTTTATCACTATAACTCCCAGAATCCTACCAGCTGCAATGCTGACTAAGGTGTACTCCGGGTAATGTAGTCCAAAAAAAAAAAAAAATAACCATTTTTAATCTCTGTTTGCAATATCATATAAACATTAAAAAATATTGGAAAGCTGGGCTCACCCCTTCCCACGTTAGAGTGCCATGGTGGGTTAACAGTTCACAATGCAGTCTCATTCATTTTCATTTGACAAGAAAAAGAGGGTTTAGGTCCAAAACACATTGCAGAAATAATCCAGTTTGAGACTGTTTTAACTGCCCTGGCTCAGTGCTAGGGAATTCCGGGAACTGTAATTTATTGTGGCACCAGAGCTTTCTGACAGAGAAGCCTAAATGTCTCACAAAACTACAGTTCCCAGAATTCCCTAGCATGGAGCCAGAACAGTTAAAGCAGTTTCAAACTGGATTATTTCTGCAGTGTGTTTTGGACCTTAATGTGCTATTTTTTTTTACTACAAGTCCCAGAATCCCACAACCAGCACAACTATGCATCTTCTACCTCTCCTCCTTTTTGCAACACTATGCCTGAAGAAGGGATCAAGAGATCTCAGAAGATGGCATACTTTTTGTGCCCCTTTGTTTAGCTTAATAAAAGCATCATACTAATTTGACTATGCTGCCTGAGGGATTCTGTGAATTGCTATGTAAAAAAAACCAAACAACTAACCTTTTCCAAGGCTTGGGTTTAAACAAAACTCCATTGATCTAACAATCTGTGGCAGATGCTCCAAAATACATATTATTAGTGTGATGCTTTTATCACAATGAAAAGGAAACAAAGTGTGACAGCTTTTGAAATCTCTACATCTCTTCATCAGGCATGATATTAAAAATAGCAGGAAGAGGTGGGAACACAGTAGCTCTCAACAATGAGGAAATCAAGTCTGATTTTTTATATATATATAACATCCCCCTAACTTTTATAACATCTCAAGTGCACATTTTTGTGCCCTTCTGGTTAGCCCAATATTATTTTGGAATACACACACACACACACACACATTTGGCCAACATATATATATATATCTACTTTTTGTGAAAGTTGCTATGCTTCAAAAAAGTGCTGCTTTTAGACTAATCAGAAGAATCAATAAATTAGACTTCTACTAATCAGAAGAATTAAAAGTTTTCTCACACTAAAGTAGAAGTTGGAAAATGAAGCGGAGGACCATCCTACAAATATTCTTTGTGGCATAAAAGTTGTATAAGTTTCAAAAGAAGCAGTAGATAGGGACTTGAAGCCTTCATATAATTACAATGAGTGTTACATATACCACACTACACTTTCTATTTAAAGACTCTTGATTAGGTGGAAAGGTGGTTGAAAAATATCCCACCTAGTATGACTATTATCAGCCAGAGACCAAAATACTACTCAGTGTTAATGTGCTAATAGCAAGATGTCAAGTCAGTGATTCAAGCAGGAAGAGAAGATCTCACTGTTAAAACAATGGCTTGCCAACTTTCAAGGGGGTCTCAAAAAAGCGCCATGCAGAAGCTATAGTGGCAGTCAGCATTGTTAAATTCTGACCAGAGAATATGTTTATAGATGTTCTTTTCTTAGAAGTGCTTTTTGACTACTGCCTTTACTTCTCCAGTTGGAAAAAGGGAAGGATTATCTTCAGCAGGGACTGGTCTTGCTTAAATGGTTTTGGAAGAGAATGGCTCTAGGTTGGATCCATGTTCAGACAGGAGATTACTAGAGTTAAGCAGTATCCCTGTGTTTTCCCAGAAGCATCACACACTCTGCCCATTTCCCACGCAATCTGGAGTTTTGTTTTGTTTTTGCTTATCCTGACTAAAGAGGCACATAAAGTGTCAAGGTAATTGTCTTGTTGAAAGACACGAGGCAAGCTGGGACTTGGATCCAACATGAAAGATGTTGTCAACTTTTATGGCTGAACAGATTTTATTTTTTACTAACAAAGTTTGTTACTAGTGGTCAAAGTTTGGAAGAATTCTTGTCTTGGACTAGGAGGGATTCTGAGAGCTGTAGTTCAAAAAGGTAATGTTTCAAAGCCCTTCTAGTGGTTAAGAAAGAAGAAAGATCAAGACTCCTTTCCCTCCTCTAAACAAAGCCCTACCTAACAATTTATCTCACTTTCTGTTCTGGGGTGGGGTGGGGAAACATAGGGAGGAAAATCCATACAGAAATATATTATCAACAAACAATGTTGAGTCTCACGGTGACAAGGCATTGCCTTCCCTTTCTCCTTCCCTCTTCCAGTGCATCCTAAATCTCAGATCAGAGACTGACTCCCTTGTCTGGACAGCTGGCATTTTACCTTGTCGGTCTGGAAGCTGACCGCAGAGTCATATCTGCAGAAGGTCACAAAATGTTCACAGTTGTTCCAAAGCAAACTGTAGTCTGTGGCACCCACCATCTTCTCTGCTCTGCTGACCACCTCTTCATTACTCAGGATGTGGTTCTTGAAGAGTCTGTCCATGTGGTTCACCAGAATAGAGCCTCCGTATGCAAAGTCCTCCACTGTGTCCACACGGATCCGGGCCATTTTGGCAATGACGCCCAAGATGAGTCTCTTATTGGTCACCACTTTCTGGATTTGCTTCTGGTCACTGGTGAGAGCTGGCAGGATGTCTGGCATCAGGTGGGCCACCCGGTTGTCACCCAGGTAGATGCCAAAATGAATGAACAGAGTGCGGGGCACTTCCAACAAATCTCCTGGCTTGAAATAGGTTGTGTCGTAATAAGAAGCATGTTTTTTCTTTTCTTCCTCCTCAGTGCTGGAGCCCATACCAAGGAGTCTGGCAAGCAGGAGAAACTTTTCCAGTAGCAGCGATGCTATTTCATACATAGGGTTTTTCATGATCTTATGCTTCTGGCTGCTGCCAGCACCACCACCACCGCTTCTACTGCTATTGACTCATTCTGCTCCAAAATCTTGCCTTTTTATCACAGCAAGAGGGGCCATCCCACAAACAGATTCTATTTTGATTGGCAGACAGGCAAGTGGGTGGCCCCTGTGGAATGAAACAGACCTTGACTCAGAAAGTGGCTCTTTCAGAAAACATTCTCCAGGAGATCAGATTATTTATTCATGACAGAAGGCACAACAACAACAACATTAGCCCGGACTAAGTATTACTTCAAGGATTTTGTTTCTCAAGGTTCAAAAACATCATCAACGAACATCTTGTCAGTCTATAAGGATGTATGAAAATGCAAACATCATCTAGGATTTAATTCAAAAGTTGCTGTATTACTACACAGAGTATGGGAAAGTTTCTTTGGGGGACCAAGACTCTCAGAAACCCCAGTGGTTATGCTGGCTGTGGAATACTAGGAGCCATAGTCCAAAGCAGTAACTTTGTACAAGTTCTGCTATAACATATGAGCTCATGATGAAACATTTAAATACTAGGGCTCCAATGCAATACTAACATAATTTCCACCGAATTCAGTAGTGCTTACTTCTAAGGAAATACACAGAGGAACTTCAATCCTTAGCATAGTTAGAGTGCATGGAAATTAATTGTAGTGAGATTTATTTCCAAGGAACTATGCAGGCTTGCAATGCAACCCAATACATTTACCAGGAAGTCAGTCTTACTGCCTTTAATGTGACATCCTTCCAGGTAAGTGTGTATAAAACTGCAACCCTGATAAGAATTCCCATTACAATCAAGATATCAATACTAACCCAGCTATGCTGCTGTGTGACTTCAAGTCATTTCCTAGCACAGGTTTTTCTTGGCATGATTTTTTGCATTTCCAAAATGCAATTTTCTTGGCATGGTCAGAGGGGGTTTGCCTTTGCCTTCCTGAGGTTGAGAGAATGTGACCTGCCCAAGGTCACCCACTGGGTTTCCATAGCTAAGCAGGGATTTGAACCTTGGTATCCAAAGTCATAGTCCAAGACTCAAACCACTACATCAAGTAGTATGGTTTTAAAAGAATGGTAACAGGGTCAATCAATTGAGAAGTTTATGTTGTGGCAAATACACTGGATGTGAAGCTTTTTAGAATATTTTCTAAAAATACTTTCATGTTTCATGAATGGACAGCAGGATACATGAATGGGATTGTTAATGAAAATGTATCATTAAGGCATCAAGACCAATATTTTAGAATCTAGGTGCCTTCAGTGATAAGTTTTTGGATTGCAAATGAATCTGATGTTACAAATGCAATGGAAGGGACCAAATGATATTTTAGGTCAGGGGTGGACAAGTTTTTTTACCTGGGCCCGGCCTCCAGGTCTTCCGCAGGCCAAGGGAGGGGAACGTCACGGCTGGCATTTTGTTTTCCCAAATGGTGGCTGCGACTCGTTTGCACATGCACAGTACTCCTGCGCATGTGCGAATGAGCTGCGGCCGCCATTTTGTAAAACAAAATGGCAGCCACAATTCTGCGCATGTGCAAACGAGTCACGGCCCCCATTTTGGAAAACAAAATGGCGGCCACGACGCGCACGGCTGTGGGGTGGTGGCAGCGTCCAAAGGCCTTGGGGGGCCGGCCCCGGCCCACGGGCCGTAGGTAGCCAACTCCTGTTTTAGGTTCTAGATGCGTTCAGTGATACATTTTTGGAAATGCAAACAACAAGCAAAAAAACTTATGGTATAAAAGCCATGGAATGGTTTGAACGCTCAGTATTTTAGGTTCTGGGTGCCTTCAGTGATACGTTATTGGAAATGCAAAAAACCCAAAGAAACAAATTTATGGTATAAAAGGTATACCATATGGAGGTTCAGTGATATGTCTTTGGAAATGCAAACACACATTTATGCTTTGAACATTGAAGCTAGCTTTTTTCATGAGCTGAACAGCAAGAGGTCTTTGAATTTGCCAGAAACCTATTTGGACTCTTCCATGAAATTTACATCACACCCACACCCACATATATATATGGTATAAATGTCGAGGAAGAGTCCAAATAGGTTTCTGGCAAATTCAAAGACCTCTTGCTGTTCAGCTCATGAAAAAAAAAAACAAAAAACAGTTTGAGTGTTCAAAGCATAAATGTATGTGTGTATGTATGTGTGTATTTGCATTTCCAAAAATGTATCACTGAAGACATCTAGAACCTAAAATATTGAGTATTCGGACCCTTCCGCAACTTTTATACCCTAAGTTAGGTTCAAAATACACTGCAGAAATAATTCAGTTTGATACTGCTTTAACTACCCCAGCTCAATGCTAGGGAATTCTGGGAACTGTACTTTTGTGAGACATTTAGCCTTCTCCGTCAGAGCGCTCTGGTGCCAAAATAAACTACTAATCCCAGGATTCCCTAACACTGAGGCAGGGAAGTTATAGCAGTCTCAAACTGGATTCTTTCTTCAGTGTGTTTTGGACCTAGGTTTGGTTTTCATGACATTTATACCACCACCCCATATTTATTTATTTCATTTATATGCCACCTTCTTCCCAGAAGAGACTCAAGGAGGCTCACAAATCCATTTTAAAGAGAAACACCATATCTATACATAGAGTTGGGTCTCATCCAATTTTATTTTATTTTTCCTCTCAATTTCGTTTCTCTTCCCAAACCATGGAGAGACAATGGAACAAGGATGCTTAAAAAAGTGTCCAGGTTGGATTCCCTTTGCCTTTATTTTATCCAAAATGTGTTCAGAATTTGCTGCTTTTAATTCCCAAAGTGGGCATTTGGGGAGGAAGAAGAGGTTGCCTGGGTGGTTTGTGTGAGAGAAAGAAAGAGAGACTTGTGGGTGGGTTTGCGCCCTTCTTCATTCACATCTCTCAAATTATAAAATCAGACATTTATAATTTATAAACCAAACACATAAACCAAAGTACTACACCTAGACATATCACCATACAATAACATATAACATCATATAACGTTTAACAAGGTACAATATCCCTCATTCACACCTCTCAAGGGCACCTGAAGCCCTCCTGGTGAGCCAAAAAGGCAAGGGGGGGCGACGACAGATTTCGCAGCCTCACACAAGGCCTCACACAACCACACCACACCCAGAGTCAAGAAAACTTACCTTACCTTCCTCCCAAAGGAAAGGCTAACATTATTTTGGCAAATATATCCAGGGCTGTGGCTGTCTTGGCCATATATCCAAGTGGAGCAACATCCCAAATCCACAAAATGGTGATACCTTTACACACACACACACACACACACACAAATACACACATATAGCCAAGTAGAGCAACATCCCAAATCCACAAAATGGTGATACCTTATATATATATACACATACATATACACATACATACATATATGGCTATATAGCCAAGTAGAGCAACATCCCAAATCCACAAACTGGTGATACCTTTATATATGGCCATATACCCCAGTACAGTAGCATCAGAAATTCACAAGATGGTGGACGTTATCACACGCGGGGTCTCAAAGCGGCAAGAAAACGTCATGGAATCAATCCAGGACCATACCGGAATGGACCCCACAAGAAAGCAGCATCATTCCGGTATGATTCTTGATTGATTCTGGTCACGGCAAGTGTAATTCCTTTTTCAAAAAGGAATTGAAAAGAACGGGGATGATGCCGCAAAGCGCCGGGGATGGTACTGGATGGGGCGGGGTTTGCTGCGACGTCGTGTGAACACAGAGGCAAAGGATCCGGAATGATGCCACAATGCGCCGGGGATGGCACTGCTTTAGACCCCGTGTGATAACGTCCGGTGACACCTTATATATAGCCGTATAGCCAAGTAGAGCAACATCCCAAATTCACAAGGTGGTGACACTTTATATATAGAGCAACATCCCAAACTCACAAGGTGGTGACCTTGTGAATTTGGTATATTCCTTGATATATAGTATATAGCCTTGATATATATAGCCATATAGCCAGGTACAGCAACATCCCAAAACCACAAAATGGTAATACCGTTAATTATATAAAAGTTGTCACGCATTTGTGGATTTGGAATGTTGCTGTGCAGTCTCTTCCTCTTGCATGATTTCTAAGAAAGCCAGTTTGGTGTCGTGGTTTTAGTGACCAACTCTGGAGAACTCGGTCGAGTAACACTCTCTCAGCCT
>CM034708.1:53967364-53982654 GCA_020142125.1 Phrynosoma platyrhinos | reverse complement strand
ATATTAGAATATATATATTCATTCAAAAAATCTTAAAGATAGATTTTTCAGTGTTACCAGAAATGTTTCTGCAGAGTATTGCAGATAAAGAACTGGGCAGAAAGCATGGATTACTTCATTGTAACAGCAAGAACTTTGTCCAAACTAGCAAATGGACTGAAGCACCGATGATGGAAGAATAGATTTAATACTGTTTTAAGGGGGGGGGGGAGGGTTTGGTTTGGTTATTGTATTGTTTTTATCGTTGTGAGCCGCCCTGATTGGGTTTCCAAAGGGCGGGATATAAATAAATTTTATTATTATTATTATTATTATTAGATTGCTAAAATGGCTGAGTTAACCCAAATTGCAAAAATAACATTGGTTCTAAAGAATACACCAACTGAAGATTTTTTGAAAGATTGAAAACTGTTTACAGACTTTTCGAGTAATAAGACAACTACCGGTAATGCTATCTAGCCACAATAATTGGTATTACTAGAATTATTAGTAATTCCAGTAGGATCATTTAATTGCATCTCTAAAGGTAGAATAATTAGTTTTGCTTGAAATTAGATTGTCAATGTTAAATGAATTAATAAACAAATCTAAAAAGAAAGCAAAAACACTCATAAAAGGAAGAAAGTTGCTATTGCCATTTAAGACTTTCTTGTAGAGGGGCAGAAGTTGCATACTATATTTAGGTGTTAGTCACAAGAATTTAGTAAGTAGCTATATGTTTTACCCTGGGAAACACACTCCAGAATCACAAAAGTTAGTCTTATTTGAGGAGTGAGGTTTGGGAAACCATACTTTTCACTCTGTAATTGCCAGCGTACATTATCATCTTGCATAAAAGGCACAAGTTTAATTTTCAGCCTTTAAGAATATGGTTGGATTGATCAGTAGAACCACAGTTCACAAATAAAAGCAGTGAATAGAAGGGTGGCCAAAAAGGGGGGAGAACACACAACATACACAATTCTTTTCTCTGGGGTGGTAACACCTTATATAAATACTACATCATACCCAACTGGCGGCAGATTGAAATCACTTAGGGTCAGTGATGCAACCTTTTCAGGTAGCCATAGAATAACAGTTTATTTTTTTTTCTTCAAAATTATATACTAGGAAATTATCAATTTGTTCTGTGCTACTCCATAATCTAAAAGACCAATGAAGGAAAATTTAACAAGAAACATAGCTTTGTCTTATTTGATTTGTCATTTGTTATGTGCAACTAGTGTTATTAGAGGTGCTACTAACAGAGGTGCCAGTGAGTTGTAGTGGTTTGAGTTGGACTAGGATTTCATGAGACCAGAGTTCAAATCTCCACTCAGCCATAGAAGTCCACTGAGTGATCTTGGACAAGTCACACTCTCTTAGTCTAAGAGGAGGGCAATGTGAAATCACCTCTGAATAAATATGGCCAAGAAAACAAGAATAACAAACAGACAGAAAGAGTAGCAACACTTAAATCCCATAGGACAGCACCCATTAGCCGATAATGAATTTTATTGGAGACAGGTTCTATAAACAGAATTGTTACTGCTGTAAGAGAAAGCAATGGAGAAGGCCAGGCAACTTTTATTTTGGGTCAATAGTTATCTCTCATAAAAAAATATTCATTTATTGTTTAATTATAATTGTAGGAAATAGGCTCTTCATCCAAAGCAGTAGACAGGAAATACCAGTCACTTACACAGCAACAAATCTGGCATTACTCATAACATTCTCATATCTCTGCTTAGTTAAATCTATGACTGATAATTGCCACCACATTTAAGACTTTCTTGATTTTTTTACTTGATAATTTATTTCTGCTTGATATTAATTCAACGTGGTTTCAGAACTGAATGAGAATAATGATCCTATTCTATTAAAGACTTCAAATCTGGAACTTTTTTTATCTGGAAGTCTAGCAACATCTGCCCAAATGCCTTGCCCTGTAAAAAGAAAGAAAATATGTAATTATGACCAGCTTATGCAATAAAAGCAATCTCGTGTTTAGACAAAAAAATAAAGCAATCCTCTTTATGGTACTGCAAGGTTCTTGGGAAGAAAAGGTTGCTTTGGCCTTTTTCTTGCTTTGTACTGCATTTACTTAGAATTAGATTTATTGTCACAATTGTTAGCAGTTACTTCTGAGTATATACACACCATGGAGCTGAAGAGGTCTTTATAGAAATGGAAACTGAAGAATAAAGTCCATGAGTGAAAGGCAAGATGTCCGAAAGTGCATAAAACTTCAGTACAGACACCACACGATCTAATGCTTATTGGAATTATTCCCCCTCTCCCCACCCGAAGCTGTGTTTCCAGAGGCCAATACAGACAGCAGGACAGAGTCATATCTTAGAAGATGTATGTGATGAATGTTTGGAATTCTATATAGGTGGATTTAATTAATGACAGTGAAATTATAGCAGATATTATAGGCATACAGAACACAATTTGTTAAAATTAACAAATGAAGTTAAGGGGGAAAAGCAAAATAATAGCAAATAATTTGATAAAGTGGCTCTAGTGCAGTGATGGCAAACCTTTTAGGGGCCGAGTGCCCAAACTAAAAGGCCTTCCAGTGCTGGGTTTTACCTGGTGCTGGGGGCGGGACTACCTGGTGCTGGGGGTGGGACGTTAGCTGCGGGGGCAGCTGAAGGCAAGGAAGGGAGGAGGAACAAGTGTGTACCTCTTCCTCCTCCTCTCCGCCCTGTGTGTGCCGGGAAAAATGGCTTGGCATGTCATGTCTGCCACACATGCCATAGGTTTGCCATCATGGCTCTAGTCCATGAAATTCTTAAGATATTTCCCCAAAATCAAAACAGTTCCCACCCACAACAAATTAGATACCTACTTGTGGGTCACTTCTCAGTGATGCTGTGCCACCACCACCAAGGGAGTTTTTTAGTACAAAATTCAGTCCATATATTCCGGGCAGCTCATATCTGCCAAGAGAAAATATTGTTTGCTTCATGAACTTTCAGTTCAATTGAAGTAAAAATGACATTATGGATAATTTTAGGATACTACAATAGAAATTTAGTAAGAGAAATGTCACATGTTTAATGGAGATGATCTCAAGGTAGTGACTTATTTTGCACTGTAAAAATTGAGCAATAAAAGTCTATTTCCTTTAATGACTGTGCTTGTAAAAATAGAATCCACAAACTACAGGGATCAAATTAAGAGCATCTGATCAGTTTATCTTCAACAACAACAGGCAGCATAACATTTAGTAGTCACACTTCCTAAAACTCTTTGTCAAGTGAATGTCATCTTTTCTGGAATGACAAGAACAACATCATTGAACTGTTGAATATATGGAATTAACAATTTTTTAAAAAACAATTTAGATGAAAATTGTTGTTAGCAACCAAAGTCATGTGTGTCTAGAAGCTATGATAATAGATGGTCAATGCAAACTCTCTGAAATTCATGAGGTTGCCAAAATAAACAGGTGAGTTGAAGGCATATGCATACACACACATATACATACACACACAAACTCAACCCCATCTCCTGTTCATCCTATTGTAATGCAGCAAATGGTGAGTGGAGTCCCATCTCCAGAATGTGTCTTTCTGATCTTCTCCTTCTTGATGCAACCTCTTATCCCCATAAAGCCAATGCTGAAGCTAAGATCTGTGTGGGAAGCAAAGCTGAGCATTCTCCTTTCCTGACAAGTTTTTGCTCCAGTGGAGGTCAGCATGGTGTAATGACTGAGCATTGAATTGTGACTCTGGAGCACAGGGTTTAAATCCCTACTCAGCTATGGAAACCCACTGGGTGTCCTTGGGCAAGTCACATTCTCTCAGCCTCAGAGGAAGGCAAAGGCAAATCTTATCTGAACAAATCTTGCCAAGAAAACTCCATGATAGGCCTGCCATAGGGTTGCCATAAAGTTGGAAGACACGGAGCAACAAAAAATTATGTTTGCCTTGTTTGAATGTGTTTACCACATATGTCGGGCCCTGTGGGCATGAATGCACAAGTGATCTCAAGTTTGGTACAACTTAGCAGTCTCTGATACTGTGTAATAAGCTACTGTGTCAGGGCTAGGGGATGAGATCTTCCTGGACACATGCAACTTTAGGGCCAAGATGCACACTAGAAGTTCAGGACAGGTTGAAACATATTTTAAAACCTAGGGCATCCCCACCAGAAATCTTGGCCCTGCTGCTGCTCTGACCTCAAATTTCTCCCACCCCCATTCTAAGGCAAATAAATAACTAAAAATTAATTTTTGTTTCATTTTTTTCTAAATATTTTTTAACCCCCCGTGGTCCTGAGGGTCTCAAAAATGACCTGGAGGCCTGTCCACAGTCCACAGGCGGCAGTGTCCCCATTCCTGCTCTAGCTACCTGAATATTTTAACTGCCCTTTCCCCACACTTTCTAATCTATCTATCTATCTATCTATCTATCTATCTATCTATCTATCTATCTATCTATCTATCTATCTATCTTATCTAATCTATGCACAATGTGATGAAGTCAGAATTATGCATTGTAATAAATAGCCTCAGAATCAAATTATTTCATTTCTAAGCCCACTGAAGTTTCTTGCAACATGTTAATCTAACAATATGGATGCTGGCAGGCGAAGAAAAGAGGAAAGAAATGGAAATTTAAGATTGCAGGAGTAAAGACAGTATCTTTTCAAGACTCCAATCACACCATAATTGTGTGTCTCCCTGTGTGTGTGAATATTATATATAATGGTAGTGATATGTATATTACCTGTGAAATAAAAATAATTAAATGAAATATAAAGAACATGACTAAGGGGTGAAACAGATGGGCAAAATAAACAGATTTCAGGCTGGCTTCAAGGTGAGGTGTTTAGATGATGCACGCTTTAAGCTGGCTGGAAAGTGCCCTCTAGCTGTCTTATGGGGAGAAAAGCCACTTCAAAAAGAAACTGCGTTTTTCTGCTTCCCGAAAAGTACACACCTTCACATGTATTTATAAATGCGCCAATGCCAGTGCGGCTCTAAACCCTAATATTGTTATGTAAAAGCCCCGTCTCAGGAGCGCATTGAAAAAGAACAGAGCTGCCAGACACAAGTGGTGGGGGTGGCAATGCCCAAAAGAGAAGTCATGGAACCTCTCATGGATATGAGTAAAACATACACAAAACAGACAGTCAAAGAGGTGGCATAGGGTGAAGTGGGGGATGAAGGGAGGCATGACTGTACCTTGCTGGCATCTGCATGGGCACACCTCTGCTCTGATGCCCTGTCCCAGTGAAGCGCTGCACATGCGATCACAGGGATGGCCATGCAATGGGATGGCAGTCACCAGCAGTTCACTCCTACAAAGGTATGCAGATGGTGTTGGGGGACAGTAAAAAAAAAAAAAAAAGTACCCAGCGGCATGGCTTGAAGCCATGCCATGTGGTCATGACATGTGCACTCCAGCCGCCTTGGGAACTGGCGGTGCGGTTGGTGGGGTTTCAATGTGGCTTAGGAAAAGGCAGCTTCAAGCCACTTTTTACTGCCTGGCTGTTTCACCCCTAAGTTAACACATGCACATTTTAGATCCCACTCAAAAAGTGACAGTCATTTAAGTTCCACTGGTTTTAATAATAATTAATAATTTGCTTACATTTCACCCAGTTAACTAATTGATTGAATAGTACCTACAGTATCTTTCTGGACTTGAAAATGAAATGGAAAAAAATGTTATTTTTACAAGACTGCAGCCTTAACATTGTTATTTGAAGTGCTGACAAAAAATAAGATACGTTTTACAATGAATTCTATAAAAAATAGTGGTACAATTTTATTATCTGTACTCATTTGTTTGTCAGAATGAAAAAGGGCAAATTTTTAGAATGCAATAATGTACTCTTGTTTCTGAATGCAATTAAAAATTACACACACACACACACATCTCATTCTCTGTTTCAGTAGAAACCATACTTGCTTTCATTTTTCTCATAAACATATACTCTTTGTCACAGTCATATAAGAAGCCTTCAGACCTGAAAACACATGAGTATAACTCCTTCTAATCCTTAAAGGGTACACAAAAGCATTCTTTCTTCTCTCTGGTTGCTTTTTCCACACCGTTCAAATTACCGTACATGCTCAACAATAAGTCAAGAAATGTAAGCCCCAAAATTGACCCTACAGTCCTGGGTTGACTTATAGACAGGTCAATACACTAATACTACTTAGAAAGGTCCTGAAACAAGCAAGGCTGATGCTCCACTCTTGGTGCCTCAAGGCACATGTTTTTCTGTGTGTGTGTTTGTGTGTGAGAAAGAGGCTCCCAACATCACTCCCTTCCTTCCCCAGTCCGATTTGCAAGGCTTCTCTTCCCATGGAAAAAAAACTCTCCCCATTTAACACCACTTGCTTCCCTCCCCAGTCTGATTTCCAAGGCTTCTCTTCCCATCAAAGAAATACCCCTTTTAACTCCACTTGCTTCCCTTCTTAATCTGATATTAAAATCTCTCCCCCACCAACTAGGAATTGTGGTTAGGTGGTCATGAGAGGTCCAGAGAAGGAGGGATGTAAGTGGTATTTCCCCCTTTCCATCCTTTGTTATAGCCCCCTAAATTTTACCCTCAAATTATCCATAATCCATTATTTTGACCCTGAAAGCTTCCCTCGACTTATACATGAGGCTGACTTGTACATGAGTATATATGGTATTATATTATCCCATCTTTAAAAGACACACCAAACCAAATGTGCATTATTTGCTTAATCAAATAACGTTAGTTTATCTAGAAATTTCAGTCTTTAGTTGAGCAGATGTTTTAATGAAAAAAGCAGCAAATATCAATTCACACAGTAGGAAAGGCAAGAACAGCATGGCTCTCACAGTTAGAGGCTTGTCCTCAGGAAGATAATTAACTATTCTGTACCCAAAACACACCCTCATATGAATTCATCAAGTCTGCTCTCCATTTTATGACTTGCAGAATGCCTTAATACTGTGAACATTTTGTTAGCTGATAAACAAGCATTAGGCAATGTTGTTTACAGTATACCAAAATGAAAAACAGCTGCATATGAGTTGAATCACTTGTAGGAAATTCCATAGCAAATGCTCAATGCATCTCATCCTTTATTAGAACACAAGCCTGAAGTAATTAAAAAGCCTCCATAAATTTAAATGTGAGAACATTCCTGTGACATATCCCTTCCCAAGGCTGGCCCCGCAGTTCCTAGTCTTGGATCCTTGCCACTCTCACCGTGTCCTTTGGTCCTGACCTCAATGTGGACAAGTCTGTGACTTAGCTACCCATTTTTTACCTAAATATAATTGTGGTGAGGCACAAAAGCCTAAATCCAGTTGCTTCTCCCAATTAATACCCTAGGTCAGGGGTAGGCAACCTTTCCCCTTTAAGGGCCGAGGGACTTCAGCTCCCAGAATCCCAGGAGCTATTGGCCAACATGGCTGAGGCTTCTGGGAGCTGAAGTCCCTCGGCCCTTAAAGGGAAAAGGTTGCCTACCCCTGCCCTAGGTGCACCAGTACTCATCTGATATTGGGACTTATGCAGGGTCATCTCTAGTTAGTACTTGGATGGAGGATCACCAACAAATATCAGGGGCTGTAGGCTATATTTCAGAGGAAGGAACTGCAAAATTACCTGAGTAGTCCTTGGCTAAGAAAGCCCTATAAAAATTCATGGAGTCACCATAAATTGACAAACACCTTGAAAGTGCACACACAGTTATGTAAACCGCACTGCTCACTTATTGATTCAATAGGTCTACTTTAGTTGTATACCTGGATTTAGGCCAGAGTTCTGAAAATAAGAAAGCCATCTCCCTCTATTATAAACTGACGGGCTTGAATAGGCCAATTCATAATTTTCAGATATTGAGATAAATGTGATTGATCCAGAAATTTTAAATCCTACAGAGATTTTGATCTTGTCACCATTACTGCTAGCATCTACTCTCCTTTATCACACACAAAATGTACAGGAGAGTATAGTTATCGGCTCAGTTTTTACAGTAAAAAAATAGTTAATTGCAGATTTCTTGAGGGAATGGAACAACCCCTAATTAGGAACATTTCTGTGTGACCAATATTATTCCTAAGTTGGACTACTGCCTAGTATAATATTTAAAATTATTCAAACCTAAATATTTTCTTGCTGTCAAAGAATTCCAGTTTCTTCAAACCACACAGCATGAATACACTAATACAAATGAGTGCATACCTTGTGACCAAGCTCTCGCCAGACCTTCCTTTCTCTAAAAGATGCTGGAAATAATCTTCAATGGCCTGAGAAGTTAAGGTTTTCTTGAGGTACGGATAATAGAGGGGATGCCGGGCTATGACACCTGTTGTTACACACAAACAGAACACACTCAATTATTGTTCTGCATAAAACATCAAAACTACCATTTATTTAAAAAAAAGTCATGCAGAACTGAATTATTTTACAATCCAGTTACCCAGGCCTTACCCAGGACAAAAAAAAAAAAAAAAATCTCTTTGCAGAATGCATTTCCCCATCCCACCACCACTATTGTCTTTATTTATGATTATGATCTGTTCTTGCTAGTAAAGTAAAACAGTGGTTTTCACCCCACTAAAACTTTTATATATATATATAATACAAATTTTATAGAATACATTTCTACATCATTACCATCATTACATATGATATATAACTAAACTAAATTTAATATATTGTACTTCCCTTGTTGTCACTTGATTCCCGGATGTTAAAAAGATTTTTTAACAACCCCCCCCCCAAAAATTGTCTGTTTATTTTAGTTAACTTTAGATAATTAATCTCTTACTGCAATTTTTAGAATATTTTGGGGTTTTACAAATAATAACCCTTGCTTATTATGACCATCGTTTTTTACAATATTTCTGTAGTTTTTCCCAATCTTTTTCTATTTCAACCCCACTAAAACTTTTGAATATTTTACACTATTTAAAACAGAAGTCTTATTGAAAGCCCCATTTTATTTATTTCAAATATTTATAGCTCACCTTTTGCAAAACAGTCCCAAGGCAGCTAACAATAAAGACATTATAATGCAGTAAGATACACAAACAGATGCAACAGTATAAACAAAATGAGCAGAATAGAAGAACATAACCCCCCACCCAGTGGAATTGGAAGTGAATTGTGTGCAGTAGAACAAAAGGACCAGAAGACAAAACCATCAAGTCCTTTATTGAGAAAAAAAATATTTGGAGAGGGGAGAGGTAAAGATTATAGGAAAATGTTTCATCATTTTGTTAATACCTCTCTGGGTATTAACCTCTTTGGGGACAGTTCAATTAAAAATGGGTTGAAACATTAAGCACATTTCCAATATGATGCCACAGTTCTATTTATTTAATAAACACAGACATCGTATTTTAAAATGAGAATTAAAGAATACCTATGTTTGCTGAGTTGCCCTTGTCCCCACTCCTGGTATAAGCAAGATCTTCCAGGCGATATACATGTGGACCACTTGGTAAATCTGTACATACAGAGTGAAACAAGTTACTAATTTTTCACCTACCAAAAAAGAGTTGATCGCTCCAAATGATATTCAGGTGTATTTTTATTTTTATGTGAGAATATTGTATGCATTTTAATTATGCAGGCAATAAAGCTTTCCTCATAGAATCACTTTGGATACACTACAAAAGCAGAAAAAAAGGAAATAAGAGTGACATATGACTCCGGCATATGGAGCACAGTGGCTCAAGTGGTTGAGACACTGACTCTGTTGATTGTAAGATCGGCAGGTTGGCAGTTTGAGGCTCGGGTGCTGCATGATGGGTTGAGCTCATGTCACTAGTCCCAGCTTCTGCCAACATAGCAGTTCGAAAGTATGCAAATGCAAGTAGATAAATAGGGACCACTTTGGTGGGAAGGTAAACAGTGTTCTGTGCAATCATGCTGTCCACATGGTCACAGAGTAGTCTCTGACAATGCTGGCTCTTCGGCTTAGTAACAGAGATGAACACCGCCCCCCACAGTTAGACATAACTTGACAACCTTATCAACGGGGAATACCTGTACCTCTACCTTTATGCCTTCTGTTCCCATGGGCTAAACTTAACTTTTCCTCTCCTTTTCAAAACACAGCATCCTTGTGGATAGGGCAGGAGCCATCCAGGGCTGCTTGGGAGATGATGGAGGGGGCTGTTGTGCAGAGGAAGTCTGTACCTTTCCTGATTCTGCTGAACTATAAATTTCTGGAGGTCAGCTGTTGCAATGAGAAGATGTACCTTACATCCTTGTATCTTCAAAAGATGCCTATCCCTATTGGAGGTATGCTCATCTTGTATGAGGGGGCAAAAAGGAGTGGGGAAGTATAGGTCATTCATGTTCCATCATTGTATTCATTAGTGTACATTGTGTGAAGAATATTTTCTTTGTCCTGAAGTTCTCACCTTTCAGCTTCATTAGATGACCCTAAGTGAGGGGGTCACTCATTATGAATGAGAGATATTACACCTGTACAGTTTTGTCCACACTATGCACAATATTCAGAATACACCCAGCATCCACTGGTTCTTGCTTTAAATGGAGCAAACTGATGAAATGCCCATAGAATATTTTTTTTTCTACTGGATAAATTCACATACATTTCATAATATTGCAAAAGCATAATTCTTTGTGAAATCAACATTTCTAAAGTAAATTATACCATGAGAGCATTTGAGGCTGCACAAACAGAAAATCAGTGTGGTTAAGTATCAGACTAGGAACAAAAAGAGCTAGACAGAAACCCCCCATTTGCTTTATGTTGGGCCACTAAGGGCCTTTACAGGCTGCCAGAAATAATGCAGCTTGAGGCCAATTTAACTGACCTAGCTCAGTGCTAGGGAATCATGGGAACTGTATTTTTTTCTGAGACATTGAGCCTTTTCTGTCAGAGAGCTCTGGTGCCTCAATAAACTACAGATCCCATGATTCCTTAACACTGAGCCAGGACAGTTAAAGTGGCCTTAAGCTGCATTATTTCTGGCAGTCTGTAAAGGCCCTAACTACAGGTAGATGTAACAAATTAGATGTGTTCCTGAGCATTACCTTTTTAACTGAAAATTTGGTATCGGAAGCAGAAATAACATGGAAAGAATAGGGATAGGTTCTTACACCACAATGAAGAAGAGCAGTTCAACATGTTTCAGCAAATATTTTATTCAAAAGTAACAATACACAGCTGCTTGAAAGCTGCTTCCAAAATGCATCAGATATGATTGTTCCTTCCCTGGCTTCTACTTTTCTTAGATTTCCATATTACTGGACAAAGGAGCCCTGGTGGCACAGTGGTTAAATGCCTATACTGCGGCCACTCACTCACAAACTACAAAGTTTTGAGTTCAGTACCAGCCAGGAACTCAGGCTTGACTCAGGCTTGCATCCTTCCGAAGTCGCTAAAATGAGTACCCAGCTTGTTGGGGCCATTTAGCTTAAAGTTGTAAACCATTTAGAGACTGCGTAGTGCAGTATGAAGTGGTGTATACATGAAGCTGCTATTGCTAAACTTATAGACCTATACTTGGTTTAATATGCTACTCTGCCTAGTGAAGCAGGCTTATCTGCCCCCCCCATTTCTTTCTGGTTTGTTGTCCATACATGTTCAGTGTGTATATGCATTTGCTCCTTCAAACTGCCTGACATATGGCAACCCCATTAATTTCATAGGATTTTCTTAGGCAAGGAATACTCAGAGGTGGTTTTTCCAGTTCTTTCTTCTGAAATATTGCCTACAGCACCTGGCATTTGTTGATGGTCTCGCATCCAAGTACTAACCAAGGCTGACTGTGCTGAGCTTTCAAGATCAGACAAGATCTGGTACCTTTAGAGTATTTAGGGCGACATGTGCTCAGTAGTTAGCTGCTATTTATATTGCCTGTCGTAGGCAGGGACACACAGCTACTCTAAGATTAGCAGTAGAATCACATTCTTTCTTAGATCAAGCTGTATTCCATGTTTACTGCAAACATGCTGCTGCAACCTCACACTGAAAATTTGTGTTTCTCCAGTCCTACTTCATCCTCCTCCTTAGGCCAATACTGCTAAAAATAACCAGCTAGATAGAGGATGAGATAGATGTAAAAAGACTTTGTAAAAAGGACCTTCTTTGTCAAAAGTGTTTGTTAACTGAGGCATGACTGAATCTCACTCCAAACAACCTCATGAAACTGTTGTGAAGACAAAAGGAAAACTATTTATGTTGCTTATATGAAAAGATGATACAAATGACATGAATGAATCTGATTTTTGTATTTTCCATCTTTTCAAACAAATATGTCAACATAGGCCAATTCAAGATTGTTGAATCATATAAAAGCCTTTTTGCATCTACGGCAAAAAAAAATGTGGATAAAATTCTGACATAACAATTATATTTTGCACATCATAATATTCATTACATGATTAAAGTTATAAACCTGGTGAATGCTTTTACATTCAGGATGGCAGTGAGAATTTCCTAACATTTATCACTAAATCTAAACACCAAACAAATGTCATTTATTTATCTCTTATTTATCTGTTTATTTATTGGCTTAAATTTTTATTATACCTTCACAGTGCCTTACTGTTCATTTTATCTTCACAAAAAATCTCTATAACATCCATCTAGATGCTGAAAAATCTCCAAGAATGAGTGATGATTTGAACCCTGGATTCTCGCAGTCTTGTTTGACACTCTAATCTTCATAATTTACAAGCAAACTTTGAAATTAACCATTGAGAATTGAAAAAGTGTCCCAAACAAGCTTCTACATGAAATTATTTCTGATATGGCACCTTCTTTTAAAAACACTCATTCAGTTATATAATTTGCTTAATCTGTTTTTAGTAATTAAATAAACTCAGGCACTAGAATAAATAGCAGAATGCAACAATTCTGGCATGTAGATCAATATGCTTATCCTATTAAAAACAGTAATTCCCCCAATCTTTAGCACATGGAATATTGTTAGATAATTACACAGATTATGTCTAAAGCCTCACTCCATGTACAACTTTAATTACATATTAACAAGTTTTACTTTTGTTCAATAACACATTAAAGAAGACTTGATTATTGCTAGCTTTAAATTTATTAATTAACACAATTTTTCATTAAAAATAGCCTGTGACTTAAAAGTATTATTGAGGAAAATATATTTCACATTTGATAAAAATAAATATTTCTAGATTTGAGCAACTACTGCAGTTGGCCTGGCTTTTCATATACATGCTATGAGTGGACAAAAGCTGTAATGAACAGTACATTACAAACAGGGCCTACATATATAAAAAATATTAACTACAGAGAAATGTCAGCAACAAACAGTACCTTTCAAATCTTCATGAGTCTTGAGCTCCTTGAGTGAAACAGGTACATCTGAAGTGAATGAAAGATCTTCTTCAAATGTTTCAACATGCTGTCCGTTCATAAATATGTCAATCTGCAATAATATCCTGATTTAAACTATTAAGTAAATGTTATTGTAATGCAACACACAAAAAATCCGAAGCTATGCTGGTAGAGACTAGTCATACTGTTTGTAGTCAGCACTGCTATGCTACATCTAGCTTGTACTGTTTTCCATGAAATCTGGGTTGACACAAGTCTGCCATTCTGCAACAGCTAACCTAGCCTATAAAAATGGATGCTTACAGAAATTTTACAAGACTAATATTTTAACTATCATCTACAGAAAAGGCCAATGTTGTGTGGTTTAGTGTAGTGAGAAGGGTGTTTGACTTTGATCCATATTCTAGTGTTGCTTGAGCCAAGAGATGGACTAGGTGACCTGAGTGACCTGGATGACCCAGTTTATTGCACATGCCATTTGAAAGCAAAAGATTTCTAAGTTGTGAAACTGTAAAACTGAACATACTCAGTTTTGAAGTTAGTACAATTACATAAAAGCTGAAGGAAAGCCCCACTGATCCTTATTTATCACTAGAAAAGAACACAGCTTTACTGAAAACCAAATAATAGAACCTTTGTATTGGAGTCTTTCAGGAGAAAATCTTATGCAATAGGTTTTCCTCTTAATCAGATTCTGAAACAGTATTTCAACAGCCCATTTATAGTACAACCGAAAACTGATCCAAACATTAAGCGGAGGAAAAGATATTGTTTGCACTACTTCTGAATTCATGGGGAGTAAGGGTCATGGTTTTCCTCTTGGTCAGATTCTGAAACAGTACTTCAACAGCCCATTTATAGAAAAACTGAAAGGTGATCCAAACAGAAGAAAAGCTACTGTCTGCACTACTTCTGAATTCATGAGGGGTGAGGGTCATGCTACTGCAATTGACATGTAGGTATCTTTGAGTGGTTCTCTTGCCAAAATCTCTCTTCCACGTCATTTAAAATTTGTACTTGCACGCAAATCTTCTCCACTGAATATTCGTTGCTTAGTTACATAGTTTTTTAAAATGGGGGTTCTTTCAAACAAGCAGTCACCATTTTTATTAATTTCAGCCATGCTGAAGATCTATGGGTGGGGCCATTTTGGAGGCTAGCAGCAAAAAAAGGAGCAGAAGGGTCATTACTTCCTTTTCTTTGGCCCTCAGCAGTTAGTGCTTCCATAAATGGTAAAATGTAGTGAGGAGTTATACCTGGACCTTATTACACCTGGACATACAAGGCAGAAACTGTAGCTATGACCCTCTAACCTCACATAAGATGTAGTACGGTAGATGTTGTTGGAAACAGACCCAGATTTTTAAAATTATGGTGCAGCAGCTAGAATATAAAGGCTTCAGACAGTCCCTACCTTGACATTCTTTTTTGGATAAAGGAAGAAAAATGGTTTCAGAACTGGAGATCTGAAGGGAAAGCAGAAGGGAAGGGGGGGGGACAAATTAATGTCTGACAAATGCAATTCAGTAGGTTTTCACACAATCCTTGTATACATTTCAAAACTACTCATGGTGCTTTGGTGTTCAAGACATCAAAGTGCTAACTGAATGCAGTATCCCTAGTGTACTATAATTGTGGACCCAGTTCCAAATCCAGGACTTTGCTTGTAACAAATGACACAACAATATTTCTTGGAATGAAGAGAGTCCAGCTGAAGCTTGGTCAGCACAGAAATGGCTTTGCTCCCTGGACCAGCTCCCATCAGCCTACCAAGCTGCACCTGATTGACCAGCTTTCTCACTCCTTCCTGAAGTCCATTAAAAGCATGCAGGGTTCTGGGAAGAAGCTGTAGGTGTTCAGAACATGGCACCCAGCACTGGAAACCACAAATGCCACTCTGCAATTAAGTCAAGACAGGTACGGTACCTGTAACATCCATCTAGATCACTGGTTCCTTCTGAAGAACGACCTTCAGTCTCCCAAGTGTTTTGGACTTTTCAGCTCCCAGAAT
>CM034708.1:53913249-53965452 GCA_020142125.1 Phrynosoma platyrhinos | reverse complement strand
AGAGAAGAAGAAAAGTCAAAATAAAATTCTAAAAGTAATTCATAGAAAACTAATGTTAAATATTTTTCTATGTTCATATTTCAGTAAACTCCACACTCACATAACATGTTTCCTAACGTTAAATGATAATAATGAAATATTTAAACAGAAATGGTTAAGAACCTTTAAAATTCCTCATAATTCCATTTCTGAAGTACAGGATAAGAACACTGAAAAAAAGAAATATTTTGGGGGGGGGCTGGAAAATCAAAATCTTACTAAGTTGGCTTTTAAAATATTTTATATTTTTAAATGTTGTTTAAAACATATATATAGACAGGTCGCTTATCTGTAATGGTATTTTTTTTTTTTGAGTGGTCATCTGCGAATTTACACAAATGGATTATTCTGCACCTGTGCAGAGCCGTTTGGAACTTTCTTAGAGCTATTAAAAGCATTTTGGCAGTACCCCATCCACTCTCTAACTGCTTTATTGGCTGGCTTCCTGCCTAAACCCTCAGTTTCATGGATGCCAAAGCTGCAGCCCAGGATCGACGGAGAGGCAGGGCACCACTCTGAGGGGAGGATGGGTGGGATTTGTGTGAATTCCCAGATGACCACTCAAACAAATACTGTTTCAGGTAAGCAACCTGTCCTTCTTCTCTGTGGTGTCTGCGAATCACACAAATGGGCTAGACTGACAAGCTTTGGTCAGTGGAGGAGGGAGCGCCATGCCACATAAGAGAGGCACATTGCTCCCAAACAGAATCACTATTTGTGAATCCGAGCCCAAGGCATGCAAATATAGGGACAAAGAGACCTGCTGATATGATGACTCTACATGAGTCAAGCTGAAATTCCAATACCAAGACATAGTGGAAACAGTCACCAATGCAGGTGAGAACATGCACAGTGGCAGAAAAAACAGGCTTGCCAACTAGCCTGTATGTTGCACAGACTGTTGCTAGACCTTGATGGTCCATGATAACGTGGCAGGTTAGACAGCACAGGTTTGTTAGCAATGGAAACTACGCCAAAGCTATCCAATAGGTAGGCAGTATGAAAGTAAAAGAAGCTCAATACTGTAGGTGGTAAAGGAATAGTAGACAAATACTGCAACAAAAAGGCATGGCACACAGACTCTGTCTGATCCAAGGAGATGAATGGAAGCCAACACAAAGGGCAACAGACTTGCAACAATGTGAGGCTGCACAGGTCGTGGCTGTTGGCAATTGGGAAAAAGGGGCTTACCAAGCCTTCAAAATTGAAGATGTGTCAAAAAAGGAATCATTCAAGTGGGAAAAGGGCAGTGACCTGATAAAGCCTCCCAAAGCCATTGTTTGAAGATTATGGCATTGACAGACAAAGCCTAGAATGCTAAATAGTCTAGGGCTACTTGTCCCCTTGGTTAAATGCCTGCACTGCAGCCACTCACTTATAGACCATAAGGTTGCGAGTTCAATACTAGCCAGGGCCCAGGCTAGACTCAGGCCTGCATCCTTCCGAGGTTGCTAAAATGAGTACCCAACTGCTGGGGGGCAATGAGCTTACAGTTGTAAACCACATAGACATTCCATAGCGTGATATGAAGCAGTATATAAATGAAGCTGCTTTGCTTTGCTTGGACATAGAATGTGAAATAGACCATCTGTGCTTGACAATCAGATGGTTGGGCATCACCAGGAAAGGTGGCAGGAAACAAGTGCCCGCACTCCTAAGTGGGCAGTAGGACATCTGGATAGTCCATTCATACAGAGAGCCCAATGGTATTGAACTGGAGAAAGCTCCATTAATAATTTCCAGAGTGGTGGTGGACATCAGAGAGGAGGAATAGTGCCTCATCTAGTCACAACAAAACACTGACAACAGGGAACAGTGAGAAGATCGCAATATCCAATTGTTGTGATCCACAAGTCATGCTGTGTGTGAATGTAATGTTTCAGGATATCAGCCTGAAACATGCTGTTCTTGGTGAAAATGACAGAGATTATAACAGTGGCTGGTGGGATGACTAGAAGACTAACCATAGCATTATAAAAGTAAATGGATTTCACACTGTCAAGTAGAAAGAGATCCCTGTGGGAAGGTTATCCCATCCCATGATGTCCTGCAGAGGTTATATCAAAGATAACAAGGATTGGCAGGAATGGTGAGAGCTGATAAGCAACAGTATACCAGGAGTGATATGGTGTCAGTCCATCATGAATGGGTCATGAGAGAAGAATTTTAGAACAGGGGAGCTGGAATAAACCTTAAGAGCCACAAAGTCCACCTCCTAGCTAGGTGGGACAAATCATAAGACAGGTTGTGTTGTAAGAATATTACCCCTAATGTTTAGGGGCAACAACTGTAACTCCAGTATTAATCCAATGGAGCATGGCCAGCATGAGTAAAGGGGCTTTGCAGACCCTATGACAGTGGTCTGAAACCCTTTATCATATAGATCTGGGGTGCATGATGAAGCATAAAGTATGCTGTGACAGGGCACAATAACTGGTCGGGGGAGTACAGGCTTCCCTGAATGGAGAGAGAACTCCCAGGACATCTGCAGAATGCATAGTTAGCCTTGGCAGAATTGCAGGTGGAGACCTGAAATATTGCCACCTCACCAAAATGAAGCTTTGAGACTAGAGGTTTGGGAGAACCAAGATGTTATGACATCAGTCAGTCTGGAGAGATGAGACAAGTATGCACGTCCCAAGATCTTGAAGTATCCACAGGGGTGGACAAATCTGTGAATCAGAGGGTCAAATCGGAGGGATGTCCCCAGAGGGCATTCCTGCCCAGAGCAGCAAATGGAAAAGAATTGACGCAGTCCCTGTCAACTGCAATGGGGCCCAAGAAGATTGCACTGAAAAAGGGGGTCAGTATATGAGATAGACTCATCCCAGTTAGAGACCAAACAGTTGTTTGCTACATGTTTTGTGGATGTGAGTGGTACTGACAAGAACCCCTTGGAAGGGGTGTGCATATGGGACATAGACATGTATTCCCATTACATGTAGTGGCCCTTGTAAAGAAGGCACCATCCGCATTCACTGACACTTTTACAGTTGGTAAGTGAAAAACATTCCTCCGACACAGAGGTTATATCAAAGATAACAAGGATCTTCAAACAATGGCTTTGGGAGGCTTTATGAGGTTACTGCCCTAAGCTGGAACAATTACATCCTGAAAGCCATCAGTAGGGAGGAAACAAAGGCATTAAGGACAATCTGAAAGGGCACTTTGACCAGTAACAGTTGTGGCAAACCTGGAATGGTACTGGCCCTCAGTATGGGAACGTAATCATGTCTTTGATTTGCAGTCTAAAGGAAATGATGGTATTGGTCCCAGTACAAAGGGATCAAGCACATCCCAGAATATATTCGTATCAAGCGAGTGTTACAGGAATAGCTTGGCATTAGACCATGAGTGATGGTACCAAAGCCCCCCATAGGGGGGACAAGACAATCTCAATCGTGCTAGCACCGAGTGCATAATGGTAGTGTCCTTAGGTATAGAGGGAACAAACCAATAGTTGAATTTGATCCTCTAGTCCCATGGGTCAGGCAATGGTACTGACAGTTAGTATGAACAGAGAGTGAAATTTAGCAAAGCAGCTAGCAAAGCAGCTTCATTTATATACTGCTTCATACTGCGCTATGGAGTGTCTAAGCGGTTTACAACTGTAAGCTCATTGCCCCCCAACAGCTGGGTACTCATTTTAGCGACCTCAGAAGGATGCAGGCCTGAGTCAAGCCTGAGCCTGGCTAGTACTGAACTCGCAACCTTGTGGTCTATGAGTGAGTGACTGCAGTACAGGCATTTTACCACTGTGCCACCAGTTTAGTCACCTACAGTACGGAGGACAATTTAAGAAGTCAAGGGTATCTGTACATATTAGCATGTGAGCAGAGACAAAAGCATGTTCTTATAAGAATGTAATGTGCAAATAGTGGTGTCCTCTTTCGGTATGGAGGGGGCACCACATCCTCTGAATCAGATATATAAGGATAGCCATGATATCAGGCCTTAGCAAGGAGGGAAATTTGATGGTGCATATCTGGCCAATCACTATGCCATCCCTCGGTATCGAGGGAACAACCTTAAAACTGGCTTGGATTCAAATGAAATGGAGGCGACATGAGGCATGCAATTGTAGACTTTGGTATAGAGACAATAACCACAGCCTTGAATCCAAGTGAGCATGTGCCAAGGTGACCATGGCTCAGAGCCGAATGAGTGATCACTGGTAGCATCCTGAAGGATGAATTTTAAGAGCCACAATGGACCTCAAAAGGGAGGGACAAACATGGCTCCGAATTTGGCAAAGCGCTCACAAGTAGTAGCCCTTGGTACAGAGGGAAACACTATGGGCCCAAATCAGGGAGGGTGTGAGCCAGTACTGCACCTCGATATAGAGGGAATAATCATGGTTCCAAATTGACCTGGCTACTACCTGATGCTTGGGGAAGGCACCATATAAACTGCTTGTGGGCCGATCAGTTTGACCCTGGAGAGTCAGGGATCAAAAAGCATTGAAGTAAGGCTAAAAGCCATTGGTTTGACCACGGAGAGTCAGGGACCAATGAGGATCAAAGCTGGGCTGTGAGTCAATTGGTATGACCCCAGAAAGGCAGGGACTGGCGAGGATCGGCATAGGGCTGCAAGCCAATTGGTTTGACCCCGGAGAGTCAGGGACTGATGAGGGTCGATATAGAGCTGCAAGATAATTGGTTTGATTACAGAGAGTCAGGGACCAACGAGGATCAATGCAAGGCTGCAAGACAATTGGTTTGACCCCAGAGAGTCAGGGACCGATGAGGATCCATATAGGGCTCCAAGCCAATCAGTTTGACCCCAGGGAGTCAGGGACTGAGGATCAAAGTCGGGCTCGAGCCAATCGGTTTGACCCCGGAGAGTCAGGGACTGATGAGGATCAAGGTAGGGCTGGGAATGAGAAGCCGATGATCCTTTCCCAATTGCCCACAAGCCTTAATTAGGCTGAGCTCATACAATAGCTCCTCAGAAGGATGGGCCTTTGCCAAACACTACAGTGAAGCAAACGGCTATTCAGTCAATTTGACTTAGAAGTGCAGTATGCTTTAGCCATGCAATGTAGAGGTCAGCGTCACATAAAAACTTCTCCTCAGAAGTACGATGGGCCTTATCCAGGAACGAAAGCAGGGCGAGCGGCCATAAAAGACAGTCTCTTCAGCAGTAAAAACAGCATTTGTGTATTTGTCAAGTGTGTCAGTGAGGAGGGCGATGTTTTAAAAAGTTTTCCTGAGGAGTACAAGGGAACTTTCCAGCTGTGCCAGTGAGGTGGGTGGTCATTTCAGAAAGAAAAAGTGTCTCCAGGGGTACAAAGGAACTTTGTCAAACACACCAGAGAGGTGAGTGGCCATTTTAGAATTTTTTTTTTTATCTCAGCAGCCGTTGAAATAACTTTACCTCAGAAGTTAAATTCACACGTAAAAACGCGATTCTCTCAGAAATTGCAGCACTCCTCTTAAAATATGGCTGTTAAAATTACAACCAAAATGCAGATTGATCCTGTCAAATGGAAATTTTTAAAGTCTGACAGGAAAATGAATCTCTGAACAGTTCTTCTTGATGCTGATGCTACGGTAGATAAAAGGAACTGAGCGTTTAGTCAGGAAACCAGCCAATAAGGCAGTTGGAGAGCGGGTAGGGCTACTGCCAAAACGCTTCTAATAGCTCTAAGAAGGTTCTGAACAGCTCTGAATAGGTGCAGAATAACCCATTTGTGTGATTAGCAGAGGCCATGAAGAAGATATATATATATATGTGTGTGTGTGTGTGTGTGTGTGTGTGTGTGTGAGAGAGAGAGAGAGAGAGAGAGAGAGAGAGAGAGAGAGAGAGAGAGAGAGAGAGAGAGAGAGAGAGAGAAATGTTCTGGGTGGAATGTGGTTAGGTCATGAGAATGAAATATGGGAACCAGAAAACAAGAGGTGTTTAAGAAGCTAAAGGACTCACCTTAAAGAGCTTTCAGGAACCAGGAGATATTAAACTCTATATCTCATGAGCTGTGCCCAATGGCTGGAGCAATGGAGTAGCAGTCCAAGAATATCTGGACAGCCATGTATTCACTACCCCTGCTCTAGAGTATCACGTTCCACCCAGAACATTTCTTATCAACACAAACATTTCAAAACAGCCTACATTTCAAATCAAGTGCTCTAATAACCCTATGCAGGCGTTCAGATTCCAAGTGCAGTAAAACCGTGTAAGGAAGAAGAATGTGCACACTAGCCTCATCCATTTCCCATGTATCTCCATTACTCTATGTGTTTGAATATTCACATTCTGAGAGGGACAGCATCTTCTATAAATGGAGGCACACTATACCATTTGAAACCCAGGTTTTCCATTATAATACTGCACACGTTGTAGAAATAACTTCGCTTGCAGAGGTCCATTTTAATTGCTCTGTTCACTTCCTCCTCTCCCAAAAAGATAAGATATCTTTTTGGATTATGTGTTTAAAATAAATGGGAACTGTTCAAGTTAATCAAGACCATTTCTTGAAGTAACTTCCAACACACTTGTCATCAGTCATAATATTTACATATACTCAGGAGCTTTAAAATCTCAAGCTGCATTAACCAGCTGTCATCATAATGTCAACCTCCGGTCAATTTGATGTGAAATAAAGGTCAGCACATTAGTTTTGCAGATAGGAAGATCCTTTTTATCTACTGAACTGAGCACTTATTAAGGGAAGAAATGCTCATGTTCCTTGCAGATATTGGTGGAAATTTTATCATTCGTTAACTTTCAATTAATCATGGAGGGAGGGAGATGGATGTTTTGAGTTATTTTAATACAACATTGCTTAGTCCTTCCTTATGGAAAATAAAATAGCACATATGCTGAGGATACATCAAATAACAATTTCATAATACTAGAAGCAACCAAGCTATTGATTATCACAACTGCTTTTTTAAAAAAAGAACCTTAATTCACAATATTAAATTAACAGAATTTATAACCCAAGCTGTCTCCAAAGAGATACTTAAGGCAGCTCACAATAAGTAACTACATTCGGCCCTTCATATCCATGGGGGGGAGGGGGAGGTCTGTTCCAGACCGGCACCATCCCCCATGAATAACAAAAGACACAGGACTTCAAGTCCCACTGTTCCCAATGGTGGGATGCTGCATGCACACCAACACTGACGTGGCTCTGCACACACATTGCCATTGGAGTGAATGGGGCAGGACATCTGCTGATGTTCAAAACTATGGATGTTCAAGCCCATGGATGGCAAGAACTATGATGTTCAAGCCCATGGATGGCAAGAGCCGACTGTACAAAACAGTGGAATGATTTTTTGGATGGACCTTTTCTAAAAGGTGTAAGCTTAAAATATGAAACATAATGAAGTCAAATCTTTTCACTTAAGCAGACTTCAGGAATATTTCTGAACATGTTAAATTGGTTCTTGCACAATTCTCTTCAGCATTTCAGTGTTATTTCTTGTTTAATTTCCATTTATCATGCAGCTGAAATATTTGCAACCCAATCTGTAAATGTTTCAGTGAGTACTTAACAAGTGATCTGTATGCACATGCCCCCAAGCCATTTTTGTGTCCTCCAACTGTGCCACCAAGTTTTGATAGAAAACTGGGGGAGCCATTAAAATAAGCATTTCCTTTTTTTCTTAAAGGAATTTTTGGAAGCACAATTTATTGCTCATTTTGGCAAAACAATAGCAGCAATATGTAGTGCAAAGTGGGTTTTGGAAGGATGGGAATTGGCCCTTGAATTGATTGTTGTTTGTTGTTTCTGATTTATGTCAAGATACACCAGTTTTAAGTTTACAGATAATTTCTACAACTCCAGCAATATTTATAGCAAGTTAAGAACCACCTTTACATTGCAGCTGTTAATCTTGGCCTTTCTCTTGAAATATAGCAATAGCAATACACTTTTATATTGTTTAACAGTGAACTCGCACTCCCTAAGCCAATTACCCCTAACAAGCTGGGCACCCATTTTACTGACCTATGAAAGAATGGAAGGCTGGGTGGACCTTGGAGCCCTTTTCTAGGATTGAACTTACAATGTTGTGGCTGCAGTACAGGCATTTAACCACGGCACCACCAGGGCTACCTCAATCAATATTATTATTTATTTCCAAATAAATATGGTCATTATTTGAATGACAGTATAAGTCTGGACAAATTTAATTTATATTATGTTCTACTGTATTTATTAATTTTTCTAATCTTAAATTTACAAATCTTTGAGAAATATTACAATAACAATATTAACATTATTAACAAGATTTCACACATTTAGAATGTACTTTTGACTTTCAATACTACTTAACATCGTTTTTGTTGATATTTACAAGCATTCTAAGAAATGTGCTTTTAATAATTAATATTTTTGCAGGTAAGACAATGACTGGAGGTAAACACCATCAATAACAAATGTCAGGATGGTTATAGCTATCTTATCTTAGTAATATTTAAAATCCTATAGATTTTGTTTATTCTGTTGACTCTGTTTCTATAAACACAGGTTTAAAGCAACAAACTTTATTTGTTGGCCACTGCAGAAGCAGCAAGAAATATTGTTCGGCTCTAGAATGTTCCAGAGTGGGTTTCTGTGCAGCTGTGAAGATTTACATGTGTGTGTATGGGTATTCATAGCAACCAGAACTGTGACAAGACTAATGTACTTCTGACATCCCAAGCAACGTACTGTAATTACTTAACTGTAAAGTACATTAAATATAAATTAAAACCTTAAAAACTGGTATATTCATATTCTAAATATGCTTAAATTCTTCCTGTTTCTAATTTACACTAACATTTCCTGCAATTAATTGTAAAGATGCCAAACTACTGAAATGAAGGTGTACCGCTTAAGTATTAATAGTGTCTCTAGCTCACAATTAGTTCCATGAATATTTTTCTTTTTATTTAAAAATAGAAGTAACAATGTTCTTTATTCAGATTTAAGTATTACAGAAGTTGCTATGGTACCAAGGCAGATGGTTAGCAAGAGAAGAACTTCATTACTGCCTCATCCCATATATGCTGCAATAACTGGGCAGAAAAACTGACAGAAGGTAAGCATAATGAAATCGAATAGGAGGAAAAGTTGTTAGCAACAGGGAAATGTGAAGCAACAGAAAAGCACACAAACATCAGAAGCATAAAGTGGATTAAAGAAAAGTGAAAAAAATATGAAAGAACAGACAGAACATAGTTTTATATAACAATGGGATGTAAAAGGTCAAATTAGGTGCAATGGCAACTGAACTGAGGGTGTACAATAGTCAGATGTACAATGAAATGGACTTTGATCATTCTACCTGCAGACAATGGGATGTTCTAATAAGGTTTGCAGTAAAAATATTAACATATATATTCATGTATAAGTCTAGAAACTGTAGTCAAAAAACTGACCCAAAAAACCTAGGTCAACTTATCCACGGGTCAATGTAAGTACTGTACTTTAACTCTTAGCAAAAAAGGAACCATGCCCTGGTGGAAGGTGAGAGCTTAATCTCTTCTCAGAGCACTCAAAAGAAGCATCACCCCTCCCCCATGTCATCCATCTCAGGATGACCACAAACAGTTATGCCTGTCAAAACTTTGAAAGATCTTCAGCATTGTTTTCCTTTACTTCAGCCTTTACATCCTTTGTTACATGTTGCTAAGTTTCATCATAGACCTGTCCATAGGTCATATCAAAATCCATAGTTTTGGCCCAAAAACCTGTCCTTGACTTATACATGAAGTCAACTTATAGTTGAGTATATACGGTAAGTAGCATATGCAACTGTGCAGAGAAGTCAACAGAATCTTGGTCATCCTCTCCCTTCATGTTACATACTCAATAGAAATGACAGAAAAGCATGGAGTATTGGGGGTATCCATGGCTGTCCATTATATTCTATCCGCCTCACTGATTATTTATTTCACAGTAGATTATTCCAAGTGTGCAGGATGAGCACTGCACACTTGGACAGGGAGAGACCACGCTAAACTGTAAAACTTCTTGCATTTCCTACTGAGGGATTTAGAAGAATGATATTGTGCAGCATAGATCTAGCACTGAGAAAATCACATTTCTAAGATAGTTTCCACAAATTACAGAACTATGGAGAACTTTTGTTTACCATGGAACCTAGTAGATGATTAAGAAATCGAATCTATAAAATAACCCAACTAAAAATTATATTTGCTTGTGACTACTAGTGCAGTGGTACAACTATCAGAAAAACTTTTAAGAGCTAATAGAAACACTAATGTATTTTATTTTCTAATTCATTTTCTAATTATGTTTGGTCCAGAAGAAGGGTAAAAGTGAGCATAAGCAGCAGTGAAAAGGGAGATGTAAAGCCCATTTATACAGAGAGTGAGCCCTTGCCAAAGACCTGGCAAGAAGCTGGTCCTGAATCAATTTAGAGCTCTGAAAATCAGGATTTTTGTTCAGGAAAAAATACACTCCAGTGAAATATTTTAAAATAAATATATTCAGGGCAAGATACTATGTGTGAAAGTTTCTTATTAGAAAAGCCACTCCAAGAATAGCTTCCTTAAAGTTTTACTGGTTTAATTTGACTGCATTATTTCAAAGTTTGGACAGTATAAAGAACAGTCTTGGGCATTTGAATAAGATTGGCCTATCTGTAAGCACCTTATATTTTCTATATGCAACATTTTTGTGTATAAACTTTAATTAGAGTGCATTGAACTACTTAAACCATCAGTTGCTTTTTTCATCAAGGGATTACAATTTTCCACAGTTCAAGAACAGAATTCTCTTTTAAATCACAATAAAAGAAGAGCAATGCAAATATTGAGACTGAGCAGGGAAAGATTCAAAATGTACCCATTCCAGTTCCAGCTGGAGCAATTTCTCTCGAAAAGATTTCCACAGCTTTTTTCTGTTTATGAAGTACAGCAAGCCAAATAACAGCTTCTCGAGGGCCCTGTTTTTACAGCAGAAGTGAAAAAAATAGACAGATACAAAGAGCAAATTAGTTTCATTGGTATAATATACAGGTTTTTAACAAGTGAAAGACTTTTTTACAGTAAAAAATAAAACAAAACCCAGAATTTAAAATGAGAGTCAGAAACCAATAACTTCGAATGTTTGTTGCTGTTGTTGTGTGCCTTCAAGTTGTTTCCAATTTATGGTGACACTATGGCTATCCATAAACCCTATCATGAGGTTTTCATGGCAAATTTTTCAGAGGGAGTTTGAAATAGCCATCCTCTGTGACTTGCCCATGGTCACCCAGTGGGCTATTATGGCCAAGCAGGGATTCAAAGTGTAGATTGTCTGAAACCTAATTCTGAAGTCCTCCTTTATCTGCATAACTGATTACAAGTATTAAACATGCATGACACTAGCTTTATCCTGTTTTTATTGACAATGTAGCCATCATCTACAGTAACTGTACAGTTTGGAGCATTAAAAGTTATGATTAACACTCAAATTTTAACTTGCAAGTTATCTCTTTTCTATAAATAATCTAATTTCCCCCTAGTGTCCCTTACTGTAAACTTTGTAATGCCTGGCTTTTGTCAACGACAGGGTCATCATGTTAATTTTCAAAAGGCAGTGTTAAGTGTCTGGCAAATTACTTTCTATAATTCCAAGCATGAGATTATTATATTTTGAAATAGAGAGCACAATTTCAAGAAACCTAAGGGAAGAAAAGTAAATACAATGCCAATTCTCTCAGCTCGATTTTGAATTGATCTCACCACTGAGCCCAACTTGCAATTATTTTATAGGATAATAATTTGGGATTCTAAGAATCCCTGCCATGCAAAACATGGCTATGTCACAGCTGACAGAGGACTGTCTAACTCATATTTAAATGTCTTCAGTGAAGCAGAATCCACTACCTCCCAAGGCTATCTGTTCCAGTGTTTTAGTAGCTTTGTTTTAGTAGAATTTTTATTGCTTTTTCCCTTTTCACACTAAGAGCTTTTAGCTGTAACTTTTTAAAAATCAGATGTAAGCCATCTTGGATCCTGTGCAAGGAGAAAGGCAAGATATAAATTAAATAAAAATAAATTAAATAAATATTGCCAAGACGTTTCTCCTTATGTTTAGCAGAACTGTGCTTCCTTTCCTTCTGGTTCTTGTCTTGTCCTCTGGCAACAGACTCCAAATCTGCTCCATAATCTTCATATTTGAAGAGTCCTATCATATCTCCTCTTAGTCTCCTCTATGACTTAGGCTGAGTCTTCTGTTTTCCATAGTAAACATACATTCCTCATACAACTTGATTTCTAGAATCCTCACCATCCTAGCAATAGCAATAGCAATAGCAATAGCTTCATTTATATACCGCTCCATACTGCGCTATGCAGTCTCTAGATAATTTGTCAATTTCCTTCTTTAAATGTAGCAGCTAAAGCTAAAACCATACTCCAAATGCAGTCTAACAGAATAAAGCGTTATGATTACTTCCTATGATCTGCACACTATCGTTCTGTTAGCAAAACCAGGACTGCAGCTCTTTTGGCAGCTATATTGCATTGCTGACTCATATTCAGCTTGTGATTCACTTAAATAAGGGTTATTTTCATATTTACTGGTGCTAAGCCAGATCACCCATCCTATACTTGTGTTGTTGCTGCTGCTGTTTTTATACCTAAGTACACCTCTGTAAAGTATCCAAGTGTAAATAACATTCATTTCTGTTAAATCTCATCTTAGTAGTTATGACCCAGCCCATTTACTCTTTTGAATCATGATCATGCCTTCTGTGATGCTGGCTAGCCTTCCTAATTTGTATAATCTACATATTTGATAAGCAACTAACTTCATCCAGGCTGTTTATAGAATAATGAACAACACATGGCCTAGGACAGAGTCTTCAAGCACTCCACTAGAAAACTGCTGTCCAGCAAAATGCTAAGCCTTAACTAAGCACTTATTGTATATCATTGCTTGACTTTAACACTAGCAGTGCTTTACTCAAACTTTAATATCTTGTTAACAAGGATGTAATTGTCATTCTTCACATATAACACCCCCACACACATAATATGGTCTATTCCTTTTGAACAAGATATACCTTACAATTCTTAAATTCCAGTCATCCTGTTCATTCTCAGTAAACATTTCAGATTGCTATCATTCCATTGAAATTCAAAATGTACTCTGTTTCACATGTTATGTGGATGTTGGAAGTCATAGATGTTGTACCTTCCCAGTTTCATTGATGCAAAACATAGGTCTTCCATATATGAATATCTAGTATGCCTGGAAAAGGAGTGAAATCCTCAATTTGGTATAATAACCTTCTTGCCTTCCCAGTGGGACAGAGGGTAGAAACAGGAAACAAGGAAGGGACAGTCTAGTGAAAATGGATGCAAAGAATGAAGGTCTCTCTCCATTCTTTCTTCCCTCTTCCTTGTATGAGGGACTGTTAAAAACTTCTTGACCCAAACAAAAGGGAATTACCTATAGCTATAAAACTTATATGCTATTCCATATATTCAACTCAAAGTTCAATGCACTTGGCATACTGTTTCTCAACTTTCTTCTATTACTCTTCCAAAAAAAAAAAAAAAAAATTCCCCTGATGTCTGATCACTGAAATACTGCTATGTTGCTGCTATACCTCTAAATTAATTGAAAATTTCTTTACTTTCCAACTCTTTTTAAGGTTTGGGGAAAGGAAATAAGTCAGATGGAGCAAGATCCTGTGAGTAGGGTGGATGGTCAATGCACTCAAACCCAAATTCTTCAAAATAATGGTCTTGCTAGGCCTGTGAGCAGGTGCATTGTCCTGAAAAAAGAGAACACCTTTCCACAGCTTCCCTCACTGTTTCCCCTTCAATACCCATTTTAATTGGCACAGCAAGTTAGAGTAGCATTCTGCATTGACTGTTTGACCCTTCTGAAGATATTCCATCATTAAAATACTGTCCTTATCCCAAAATACAGTGGCCATGATCTTTCCTGTTGGTTTCTGAATCCTGTATTTCTTCAGTCCTGCAAGTACTGTTGTTTTGTATCCAGATCATCATATAACCATGTTTCAACAATAGTGATGAGTTGTTCCAAAGAATTATCAGAACTTTGCTCAAAATCCTGCAAATCAACTTGGAAGTATCCACTCAATTTCATTTCTGATTAGCAGTCAAACATTTTGGCACTCATTGGCTGACAGCTTCTGCATAGCCTACTGCTTATAAATGTTAAACCCAATGCATTCCTGGAATATATCTCATGTCTAAATAATTGTTTTAACTGAGAATCACTAATCTGTCAAAATCAGTTCATGGACATGCTCAACAATTTCCGGAATTCACACTGTTGAAGGCCTCTCAGACCTTGCTGCATCTTTGGTCTCAAAATTCCCATGCTGAAATTTGGCACACCCACTTCTTCACAGCTGGGCACCTGTCAGTCAGTATTTGCATCATACATTCATGGCTTTCCTTTGGAGTGTTCTTCTGCAAGAACAGGAATTTCATGACAGCCTGAAGTTCAGCACTTGAAAATGCCACACTTTTTGTTGGCATGGTTCTATCAGTGATTTGAAAAAAATTCAAAAATTAGAGCTACAATCCTGCAAACTGGCATAATACAAAAGAACACTCTTTCAAGCTACAGTGACAAAATTACACCCAGATTTTGAGAAGTGGGTCAGGCCAAGAACATTTCAGCACACCTCATATATTTGTTCCTAATACTGGCCTCAGTAATTAGCTATGGGCTCTTGTTATCCCTGCTTTCACAAGTTAATTTAAAACTCTCTAGATTACATTTGTGAGGCTCCTGCTAAAATAATTTTTCTATGCCTTTGATGCGCACCTCATCATCTGCAAGGAATCCTTCATATTGCTATCATAGCCATGATCTGTGATATGATCCCTTGATCATGTAGCCATGATCCCTTCCCCGTAAGATCTTAGCCAGCTGTTCAGTATCTTTTTTTCCTTTAACAGGAAATATTGATAAGAATACCATTTGTGTCTCCAGTTCCTTCACTTCCTTATTCAGAACCTTATATTATTTACTCAATGTTTCCTTTCCCTGTATCCTTATTCCTATATGAATCGGTGGAGAAGACAGTAATCAGTTTGTTTGATAAATATGGTAGCCTCTCCATAATATCTTGTATACATGCTCCAAGAAGGCAACACATATTCTGATGTGAAATGTCCACTGTGTATATAGCAGTTTCTGCTTTCTTTCTCAGTAGGGACTCTCCAACCATTATGATGCATCTGTGCTTCCCTGGGTTGATAGTTAAATTAACATTAAGGAACAAAGTTGGAGCCCCTTGTATGAGGGGAATTGAACCACCAATGCAAGGTCTAGAGTGTCACCCCATCTTCAATGTCACCCTCTATGCAAAGAGCCTGTTATCAGCTTTGTAGTTCCAAAGACACAGAATGTACTCTGATTGCAATAGTCCTGTGTCTCACATTCTTCCTCCCCACTCTCTCCTGCTCTTTGTCTTCTCACTCCTCATTTATAAAACATTCACCATCTCTAAAAGATGGTGTACAGATACATATCAGAACTCCCTTTACCTTCTCTTCTAGGAAAGCTACTAGCTTGCATTTCTTCCTGTTATAGTATCTATTATCCTCAGATGGGAAGGCACACATGACACACACACACACACTGAGCCCTCAGTCAGTTCCCAGACAGCTGGGATTACTCTGGACTTTTCTTCCCCACCTAAGTTCCATGCCAAATATCACAGTATGTTTACTCACAAGTGACAGAAAGCTCTGTTCTGATTAGCTCCAGCTAATTATTTCAAATATTTCTATCCCACTTCTATAGCACAAGGCAGTTTACCAGTAAGTTTTAAAGATTCATCTAAAACAACTATATGAGAAAAATATATAAATAGCAGCCACAAATTAACAGTGATAAAACCAATTAATAAAAATAGTAATCAATCCAAATATTACAGGCTCTTGTCCATGAAATATTCTTTTTAAAAGACAGATTCCAAAAAGCCTTCTAAAACTCAATAGCAAGGGAAACAATTACTTGCCTAGTGTAGGAACAGGACAATTTTTTTAACGCACTGAAATCCCTGCTACTTTCCATTGCTAAACCTCATCACCTTGAATGGTGGTACTTGAATGGAAGTGTTTATGAAAGCTACCTCATTTGTCCATGAAAAAAAAAAGCACAATAAAAAACTGTGTGAAGGGGAGCAGAAAATGCCAAGGGAAAAAGGGACTTGCCTTCCTTGGCATAACCATCTTCAGTGTCTTCTGTCCTTCCCATAGGAGGGAGGGTAGAAAGAAAGAAGGGGCAGTTTGTTGAAAATGCATGAAGGGAAAAAACCTTCTTACTTATCTACACTCCCTCATTCTTCATTTCTATCCATCCTTCCATCTGGGAGATGGCAAATAATAGCATACAAATAAAAGGAAGAACTAATTTATTTTTCTTTCCCTTCATCTTTCTTCAGGACTAGTGGAGGAGAAATGATGGAAATGAAAATAGGCAAGGCAAACGAAAAAGAAGAATTTTTTCTTTTTTGTCCATATTCTGATCAGTAGTGAATTCCTATTTTGTGGTGGCTCAGCGGTTAAAATGCTGGCTCTGTTGATTGCAAGACTGGCAAATTGGCAGTTCAAGGCCAAGCACCATGTGACAGAGTGAGCTCCCATTACTAGTCCCAGCTTCTGCCAACCTAGCAGCTTGAAAGCATGCAAACGCAAAAAGAAAAATAGGTACCACTTTGGTGTGAAGGTAAACAGCTTTCTGTGCAGTCATGCTGGCCACATGATCACAGAGTAGTCTTTGACAACGCTGGCTCTTCAGCTGAGTAACAGAGATGAGCACCATCCCCTACAGTCAGACACAACTTGACAACCTTGTCAAAGGGGAAACCTTTACTATTTTGTACTTACCCCATCTACATTCTGTTTGGCATGTGGTCCATATGTTTCCTCAGAACCTAAAATCTGTAGGTTAACTGCACTGTAATCCCCATATCCCAGTTTATCAAACATAATGCGAGTCCTGAAACAAGAAAGAAATATAATCAATAAACTGTTTCTAAGAAAGCATTTACTACTAAGGCCCTCTATAGGTCTCCATACTAAAGTCCAAGCTACATGGGAAAACAGAAGACCCTTACTAGTGGTCTCTGACAGACAAGGCTCACAAAAATACTAATCCCAGAATTCTATAGCATTGAGTCATGGAAGATAAAGTGGTGTCAAACTGGATTATTTCTGCAGTGCAGATGCAGCCCATGAGTCATTTGTCCTTCTTATGGAAAAGCTGAATTCAAAACCAGGGCTGATACTGGAATATGAACCAAAAGTATTGCTAACTGCTCCATCATCTCCTTTCCAAACCAATATAACTTTTTCCTGTAATTAGTGAATCTCTTTCTACCTAATGGATTTCACATTCATGCTCCATTCGTTTTTTGAACATTTCAGGTAGGGAAGTTCTACATCCTGTGTTGGCACCTGCTACAATGCCGTTGCTACTTTATTTGATTTCATCGGTTCTAATGAATTCTCCTGAACTGACTCCCCTGATGAAGTTAAATTTAAAGTAAGTAACATTTTCTTCAATAAACCTTTAAAATGTTTAATTCAAAAAGCCTTGGCTTATTACTATCCTTCTCCTACTCTTTATCCAAATCTTCCTCAGATGTATCTGAAATTTCGATTTCTTCCTCTGACTCAGAATCTTTGCTGCCCTAAGTGTCTCTGTTCAATCCTGTGTCATGCTTCTTTGGAAGACATGACTCAGAAATCTGTCAATTACAGCTCCTTGTTGGTCTACACTTACATTTGATTGGCTGTCCCCTTTCCTGGGTTCCACTCTTTTCTTTTGACTGGAATTTCTGGTTTCAAAATGGCAACCAGAAATTATTTCCGTGTTTTTGCTCTCCATATCCCCTATGCCATTCCTAATAGACTCACAAGGCGAGACTTTGGCTTTGATCTTCACTTAATGTTTATTGCTCTTTACCTAACTGCTCTGTGATTACTTAGTTTCATTTATTTTTACTGAAATTGCCTGCTGCTGCAGAAACCGGTATTCTGTCTCACTCTCACTTAACAAGAGAAATGTTTTCATTAGTAGAGACTCCGATCCTGTCTTGGAAACTTGTCGTTTGTTTGGTTGCTGGCTTGCATTTTTAATTTAAATATGAACCTCGCCATAGCCTTGGGGTTAGGTAATGCCACTGAGCTGCCTTCTGTCTGACGCCTTTGCTTTTTGGTCACACTGGGAGGCATCCTCTATCTCTTTCTTCTTTCTCTTGTTTCCTGAATCTGATGCCATTGTTGTCCTAATGTTATAATTATCTAATTGATTTAATTGATTTTATGGAGAGAAGGCTTATTATCTGACTGATTGGCAAGGCAAGAAATCAAAAACTAAGGAGATGAGACTGGAAGCAACTGTCTTGGAATTTTGAGGATACTACCTGACTTGATTAGCATGAAAGGATAAACCTATGTGTTGTAGACTGTTTTTCAGCCTCACAGAGAATGCTAACTCTTCTTAAATCAAGGAGATGTAAAATGCTTTGATTGAAAAATACACTTGTATTCAATTCATTTTCAATGCAGACATTTTTCTTAACCACAGTAAACAAAATACATGAATGATGTGTGATCATGATTCCTTCACTACTCAACCTTTTTTAAAATCACATTTCCATTTGCCTTCTCTAATAGTGTGAAGAACTAATACAATTTAAAAGGTACACTGTATTGACAAATTCACATAAACTGTAAACAATTTGGGATCAGGTTATTCCAAAGATGACCTAACATCTGCTGAGGCAGTCCTGCTGATTATGTCATAGTAATAACTATGTTATACTTAGTAATAACAGAGAATTTAGTAATAACACAGAATTAGTAATAACTTAGTTATTACTTAGTGATAACACAGAAACAGGGTGATGAAAAACTTCACTCTTCCTTTTTTATACAGGATATACCATGGCAAAAGCTAAATGCATTTGCTTATTTAAAATGTATTTACAAACCTCAGGTACATCCTAATCAATAAATGCTCTCTTGCTCTCTCTCTCTCTCTCTAATTTTTGTAAATTTTATTTGGTTGCAAATTGCTTTTTATAAATAGCAAGTGATCTCTATTTTTAATAATAATGATCATATTGTGATAGTGTGCTTTATCACAAACATAATTTATGCTTGATAATGTGTTTCTGTCACAACACAACCTTTCCAAAATACTTCTACCAGTTCTTCTGCCCTTTTCTGTTGCTTTTGGGCCTCCCACTGGACAGCAAGCTGTAGCTCTGAATCCATCAAGATAAGTGGCATTCACCTAGCAAAACAGAACAGATGCATAAGGTTTATCATTAGCTATTCAACACCCATACATTGACTAGAAATAAATAAGAAGGATACCTTTTATATTCACAAAAACTTTTTTCTGCTATTTTTGTTCAGAAATGAAAGCCATAACATAGAGTATTGTGGAAGAATAAAAACACAAACACTATTCAAAGGATTATGGAGTGAAGTGCACTAGTGCACTAAAAGCTGATAGAACAATCTGTGAAGTCAAAAAATTGGACTGCATTGAAAGGTCAGACTAATCTGAATACTTCTTGCAGCCATGCCAGAAGACAGAGGAAAGGGTGCAGTGTGAAAGTACACAGGGAAGCTGGGATCATTTCTGTCACAATAAACTAATGTTTGTTTAAATGTTTGCCTAACACATTTAAAATGCAAAAAATTAAATGTGCAGGTTACATTTAATATACAGAAAGAGAGCCACTGTGATGCAAAGCATCTAGATAAGGCAGGTTCAAATTTCAGTTTAGCCACTATTACACAAATAGGCAAATCATCGTCTCCAAGCTTTTGCTCTTCCTATGCACAATTGGAAATAACAACCAATCACAATAAGCTATTGAGAAAGAATTAGATAGGCTTTAAAATAATATGTTTGCTAACTAGACTATATATTAAAATAGTTCAATCCCAGCCTTATTTATATACCGCTTCATACCGCATTAAGCAGTCTCTAAGCCACGGGTAGGCAACCTTAGGCCAGGGCGCTGGATGTGGCCCTCCGAGGCCTTTGGACTGGCCTCAGGCCGGTCCTGCCACTGCTGCCCCCCGCCGCCGCCTCCCGCCACCCACCATGATGATATTGATTATTGCTGTTATTACTTGTTCTTGGGGTTTTCTTGGCAAAATCTCCACAGGGGTTTTGCCATGACTTTTCTGGGGCTGAGAGAGTGTGCATGCATATTTTTTAAATTTTTAATTTTTTTTAATTTTAATATTTATTTAATATTTATTTATTTATTTAACTGTAAGCTAATGCCCCCCCCCCCCAAAAGCTGGGTACTCATTTTAGTCCCTGTGGAGGGATGCTAGGTTGAGTGGACCCTGAGCACCTGGCTGAGATTGAACTCACAACCTTGTGGTTTGTGACTGAGTGGCTGCAATACCAGCATTTAACCACTGCGCCACCAGGGCTCCTTGTTAAAATGTTCTTGAATTACAATGGAATTGTCATTCAAAATGTTCATAGCCTGCTGTGCTATGGAAAAAAATCTGTAACAAAATATTTGTTAAAATCCTCTTTTGGTTTATTTCCAATGTAAAAAATTAAATACAATAAAGCAATACCTAACACAGTTTTTGAAATTAAATACAGAAAAGGTTAAACTGTTCATGTCAGTGTAAGTATCCATGGCATAAAAAAGCTCACTGAGGGTTTTGCTGTTGATGGCCACATATCTATTATTGTATATACTCATGTATAAGTCTAGAAATTTTAGTAAAAAAATTGCTCCAAAAATCTGGGTTGACTTATTGACAAATCAGTGTAAATACTGTGCTTGAACTCTTTTCAAAAAACTCTTTTCCCCTTCTCTGAGTAGAGTTGTGAAAGGCAAGAGCATAGTCCATCCTGGGAGCACCTAAAAGAAGCATCAGTCTTTAGGGTGAGCACAAAGTTATGTCTGTTGGAATTTTCTAGGTTCTTTGGCATGATTTTCCTTTGCTTCATCTTTTACATCCTTTGTTACATGCCCCTAAGTTTTACCCTCAATTTATCCACTGGTCATATCAAAATCCCTAATTTTGGTCCCCAAACCTGCCCTCAACTTATACATGTAGTTGACTTGCAGTCAAGTATATAAGATAATTATTGTTGTTTATATCTCTCCCACCTTTTTCCCTGATCAGGATGCAAAGCGTCTTACAACAATTAAAAAAGAAGACATTAAAATCCACATGATACAAAATTAAAACAAAATTAAACAATAAAAAATTAAAACCAGATTAAAACATACAACATTAAACACACCCACCCACCCACAACAACAACAACAATTAGCAATATCTAGCACACTGTGTGAGTTGGGTCTTATAATAGTCACACATCAAATGTCTGATAGAAAGGTTTGCAAAAAGAAAGTCTTAACTCTTCAAAGTTAATAATTTTGCTTTGTTTGTCTTTCATTTGTTTTTATAAAAGCTTAAAATATATTCTCTCTCTCTTTCTCTTAAAGAATGTGTAGGGAAAGTGTAATTATTTTTAAGCTTTAGTAATGTATAAATTAGAAAAAAGATGAGTGAAATATTTGTAAGCTAGTAGAATTTATTCTACTTTGCTCTCTTCATCAGGTTTGATAGATAGCTGGCTTTCACTGGGGAGTCTTCTCCTCTATACTGAAAATCTTAAAACTGACTTCTAGATTTAACATGCTATTCCTGCATTAGGATAAACCTTTCTGACTGCAAATGATGAAGCCTGCATTATTGAATGCAGAAGACTACACCACAACTTCAAATCTGCCAAAATTCAAATACTTTAATAGGAGTTTAAAGTTATATAGTCACATAGCATTTGAAACAATAATTGGAATCAGGGTTTTCATTATAATATGTAGATTCCATGAACCAACATTGCTAACTTGATTGACATCTTTTTACTATATTGCTACGACAACATAACCCATGTCTTTTTTCTGAGACTGCCACAAACAAAAGGCAAGGTGATACCTTCTTAAACTGAATGCCAACAGTAAAAATATTACAATTAGGCAGAAGGAGTACAGTTCAGTGAGTGACCCATGAAAAAATTTCTGACTACACTTGGACAAATATGTTTCACACCCAGATAATAATGGTTTTTCTCCAAATGTATATGGTAGTACACCCAGATAAAGCAATGGAATGATATAATAAATAAATAATTAAAAAGCAATGAAGAACCTTGTAATAGGATGAAGGAGGCAATCCTTTAGCTCCCTGAACCTTCACTGCACCACCTTCAACTCCTAAAAAGGATGTTTAAAAGACACAAAGAAGTTTAGTGTTACTTATAATGAAAGACATACTAATAAGCTTTTATTAATACATTGTTGCAGTCCAACACTATTAAATGAAGATGAATACACAATAATAATTCTATTTTTTTTTCTGTAGCCTTGCTGAAAGTATCTTTCTGATCAATGGAGGAAAAAAAGTGTTGGATTATAGGGACCCTTAATTTGATCTATCAAAGTCTTGCTATAATGAAAGTGACCCAATGGCGTTTAGCGTAAGCAATTAAGACATCCAAGTTAAAAAGTCTTTCAACACTGCAGATAAAGTAATAAGATAATCAGAAAACAAGAAAAGTCCTGCTGTATCAAACCAAAAGTCTATGTCAGGGGTAGGCAACCTTTCCCCTTTAAGGGCCGAGGGACTTCAGCTCCCAGAAGCCTCGGCCATGTTGGCCAATAGTCCCATGTTGGCCAATAGCTCCTGGGATTCTGGGAGCTGAAGTCCCTCGGCCCTTAAAGGGGAAAGGTTGCCTACCCCTGGTCTATGTAGTCCAATGTTATGTTCCTACCGTGGCCAATCAGATACATATAGGATGCCCACAAGCCAAAAATGAAAGCAATAGCAAGCTACCTATCACATTTCCCAACTAATGGCATTCAGAATCATAATCTGATACTGGAGGACCCAAACTCCTCCAAGCCTCAGCCCAGATTTTACAAAACAAGGGGGAAGAAGGAAAAAACCAAGTCCTTAAACAGAGATTCATTCATAAAAGGAAAATTAGGATCCAAGCCAATGTACTGAAGATCAGCTGCCAAATCAGTAGGTTAATACTGAGAAACGGTACACCTCACCTTGGAATGTGCATCTCTGGTTTTGCACAGTATAAAATAACCACTGTATGCAAATCCTCATACAGACATGACACAGTGACAATATTGTTCATGGGATTTTTTCCTCATTTGATTGAAAGAAATTGTGATACAGGTACATACAATTCAAATTATTTGAATTATTTTGTTTCCAGGAACAGTACTTCAAATGGGCTGCTTCATTCTACATAGGTACAAATCACATCTTCTTTCTAATCCCTTTTTAGAATAGCATCAGATCTGACTGCACAAGTCTATATTACCAATATTGTTGATTTTTGTACTGAATTCAAATTAGCACAGCATCTACCAAAGGATAAATATTTTTGTCTACAGAACAAATATCAATCACAACAAGGACAAATTATGACAGCTGGCAAATACAACTCAACATACAGCAACCAGGATTTATTTGACTTTCAGTACCTATGACAGTTCTTCTAAACAATCATTTCTTGGAGGTGATGAAAGATGTGAAAACCTGTCACTACCATAATGTAGAGATGTCCATGCTAAAAACTGCTTAAGCACAATTATCACTACTGTCCTAGGACATTATTCTCTTATTTCCTTTGATTTAACTATGGACTAATTTCCATAGTTATTGCCAAGACTTCTTTGACAAGAATATTGATCAGAATGGGCTTCTCTGGTTGAAAGAAGAAATTAAGACACATGACAGAAATCTTGGAGGTAACTGCAAATTATTCCATAGCTGAATAATTTATCACCATAGCTCCATTTTAAATTACCATATAATAATCCACAAGTTACATATTCCAACAACTACATTCATAAGTTTCTGTAATGGACCAAGGATGCTATCCTTTGGTAGCAACATCACAGAAGCATAACAAACTGTGCTACTGATGATAAATTACAAGAACACGACAATGCTGATATTTATAACACCATCAATTGACAAAGAAACCAAGCATCCCAAGTTATTTCCACAAAGCCATTCTCTGAATGTACATTATATTCACCAATGACAAAAGTGAAAACAATGCCATCTTTAAAAATGGCAATGCCATGCAGTTTTATTTGGTACCTGTATAATGGCTGACAAATGATTAAAGACAAATGATTAAAGAAGAGTGCAGACAGTGGACTCTCAACAGGGTAACCTGTTATTAAAAGTAAGACAGAAACCATAATGAATCCAGAGTTTTCATTTCTCTCAACATAATCATCATTGCTGTTATTAACATTAGTAATAGTAGTTTTATTAGAATTCAAAGATATAAGAAGATACAACTTAACAACGGAATCTCAGTTGCAAGGAACAAAATGGTTGATCCTGTCTCAGTAACAACCCCAATATTGTCTTCAGAGGCTGATAAAGGAGGAGCGGCAGTCATCGTGGACAGATCTGCCTACAGAATCCTATCTAACGATCCCACAGAGGAACACCGGAAGGAGTTACACAGGCTGCTCAAGGAATTTCCCATGGAGGCGCAAAACCAAATTCTTACTGACACACCCCAGAAGTCCTGACCAGGCACATTCTACCTATTACCCAAAATGCATAAACAGGGCAACCCTGGATGACCTGTCGTCTCCAGCATTAGAACACTTACAGTTGACACCTCCAAATATATAGACAATATCCTTAAACCATATGCTACCAACATCCCCACTTATGTGAAGGACACCATGGACTTCCAACAGAAGATACAATCCATCCACAACCTTCCAGGAAACATCATCTTAGCCACTATGGATGTGGAATCCCGGTACACCAACATCCCACACAAAGATGGAATACAAACCATGGGGAACATCATTCCAGATGGGAACTTATCAGACCTAACCACCAAGGTCTGTCACTTTGTACTCACACACAATTACTTCTCACACATAATTACTTCACCTTTGGTAACAACATATACCTCCAAGTTAATGGCACCACCACATGTACACGCATGCCAATATCTTCATGGCTGACCTAGAACAATGCTCCTTAACTCCTGTACCCAGAAACTACTCCTCTACTTGAAGTACATTGATGATATATATCTTCATAATTTGGACTCATGCAGAAGACTCACTAAAGACATTTCACCAGAGTTTCAACAACTTCCACCCCACCATCAACCTCAGCCTGGAACTATCTACAGAACAAGTTCACTTTCTGGACACCACAGTGCAAATACAAAATGGCCATCTAAGCACCACATTATATGGCAAACCCACAGATTGCTATACGTACTTACATGCCTCCAGTGTCTATTGTAAACATACCACCAGATCCATAGTCTACACCAAGTCCTCCAATACAATTGCATCTGCTCAAACCCACAAGACAGGGATGCCAAATTCAAGGAATTACAACAAGCACTCCTTAGACTACAGTACCCATCACATGAAGTAAAAAAAAAAACAACAACGAATAAACAAAGCAAGGCTTGTACCCAGAACTAATATATTATAGAACAATTTGAAGAGAGAAAATGACAGAAACCCATCCGTGGTCACATACAGTTCCCAACTGGAACCTCTCAGGCACATCATCAACAAACAACAATCCATTCTGGACATTAATGCTATTCTTTCAAAGGCTCTGAGTGGCAGACCTTTACTTGCCTACAGACAGCCTCGAAACCTCAAGCAGGTACTCACCCACAGGAAGACACATGGCACAGATGGGGACACAGGTACTAAGCCTTGCCACAAACCCTAGATGCCAACTCTGCCTGCATATTTATCCAGGAAATGTCATCACAAGACCTAATGGCATCACCCATAATATTAGGGAGACCTTCACATGCTCATCCTCCAATGTGATTTATGCCATACTATATCATCAATGCCTATCAGCACTCTACATCGGGCAAACAGGCCAGTTCCTATGCCAGAGGATAACTGGGTATAAATCAGACATTAGGAATGGAAATACCCTAAAACTGGTAGCAGAACATTTCAATCTCCCTGGGCATTCCATCTCAGACCTCAGAACAGCGGTCCATGAACAAACAAACTACAAAGGTAGACTGGAAAGAGAAACAGCAGAATTGGAGTTCATACATAAACTACAGTCCCTCAGCAATGGATTGAACAAGGACAATGGCTTCCTGACCCACTACACACATTTCAACACAATTTGACCCCATCCTCAGGGGGTTGTCCTACTCTCATCAATCCACTATTCATGCTAACCAGATCTGCAGCAGCCAACATTCTTTTTCAGTTTCCTTCCATTAAACTCCTGCCCTCCTGTCTGTCCCTGGTTCCACTTTCGCCAAAAGTATCTGAGGAAGTAGACTGAAGTCTATGAAAGCTCATGCTGCCAATCTCTCAAGTAGTTTTATTACTACATGATGGTGATGAAAAATTATGCCCCCCCTCTTCAGTTCAGTGAATATGCAGAATATTTCAGCAAGTGGGATCCTGAGTCCTCATCTTCAGAGAAGGAGCAGAATTACCATTTCAAGAAAATTCCAGGAGGGCCTAATGAAGCCCCCTCCCCTGGATTCTCCAGGAGGTCCCAGAATTTCAGTCTTTCTGCATACCATTGTCTGACTCAGAGGATTTTGACCAAAAGAACTTTAGTCATCCCACAAGATATTTGTAATAGCCTCCATATTTCAGAGTTTTTATCACTGTAATACTAATGTCTACTTTGAGCCTCCAATGGTATGAGACTCTTAAAATAGATTGGGCCTCTCTAAGAGACAAGGTCTCAAACTGGATTATTTCTGCAGTTTGTTTTGGACCAAGGTCTCTGGCAGTAGGGAGGTAAGACTAAGCAAGTAGATTTAAGGAGGCACATTTCTGTTTATGTCCCAGCTTGGATCTGGTCCTTGTTGCAGCAAGAAACAGACGTTCCTATCTAGTTTGCAGCCCCAGCATCTCTTGGAGCTATCCAAGGTGCTGATTGCTCAATCCTGGCTCCCTATGAATCTAGAATTACCTTGACACTGGCATATCAAGGTATGCAACCTGTCAAGTTGAGCCTTCCAATATTAACAGCATGGGGGAGCAAAAATCTTCCATAACCATCATAGTACAAAATGGCTAAGAAAATGCAACAGTAAAACTATGAATACATGCAACATTGCATAAATCAATAGTCATTCATTTTAAATTAAATTAAAAAAAAAAACAGTAGAAGAACTAAACAGAACTAAATATTTAAAAACCTTTTTACTAAAAAAAAGAATCAGATTTTGCAACAAGCAACAGAGAAGGTGCCAGGTGAATCGCCACAAGGAAGGTATTTCAAAGCCTCAACATTACCTCTCAGAAGATCCTAAAACTTGTACTTATTCATTTAAGCACTCGTGAAGGTGGCACAGCTCACAGGATCTATGAAACAAATTTTAAAGCCTAGGCAAGCTGACACCAGAACTATCGAAGAACTAACTGGGTCCTAGGCCAAAGGTTGCCAAAGTGTACATGTCCAGAAGCTGGGACTGGAGCATCCAGAAACCCCAGCCAGCATAGATAGTGGTCAGGAATTCTAGAAATTGTAGTTAACCAACCTGTAGACCAGGGGTAGGCAACCTAAGGCCCCAGGCCGGTCCTGCCGCCGCCACCGCCGCCCGCCATGATGATATTGATTGTTGTTGTTATTACTTGTTCTTGGGGTTTTCTTGGCAAAATCTCCACAGGGGTTTTGCCATGGCTTTTCTGGGGCTGAGAGAGTGTGCATGCATATTTTTTTTTTAAAAAAATTAATTTTTATATTTATTTATTTATTTATTTATTTTTGGTGTTTCAGCCCCCCAATTGTCTGAGGGACAGCAACCTGGCCCCCGGCTCAAAAAGGTTGCCTACCCCTGCTGTAGAAACTTAGACCATTTAGGACTTTGAAGGCCAAGACGCAGTACTATGAATAGAGTCTGGATACAATGACAATGAAACAAGATTAAATGAAGTTTACCTGCCAAAATCATCAAACACCAATTTGGCTGCTGCATTTTAGACCAACTGAAATGTCCAATTTTTTTCCATACAAACATTGTTGCAATAACCTACCCTGGAAGTAACTAGAGCACTGATAATTAATGTTGTTGTTGTGTGCCTCCAAGTCATTTTTGACTTACACAACCCTATGGTGAACCTATCACAGGGTTTTTTTGGCAAATTTCTTCAGAGAGCATTTGCCATTGTTGTCAGGCTGAAATAGTGTGACTTGCCGAAGGTCATGCAGTGGGTTTTTATACTCAAGTGGGATTTGAACCCTGGTCTCCAGAGTTGTAGTGCAACACTCAAACCACTTAACCACAATAGCTCTCTAATGTATATTATTGTATAAAGAAAGTCAGGGTTTTCTTCCCTGTATTTCAGTGCATGTGTATCCCATTGTTTTAGTATTGTAAGATTGCATAAAATGCATGTGATTATTACACAAAAATGACATTTATTAATTGTTTTCCTGCAACATAATTAATTACTAATAGACCAAGGTAAGACAACATATTTCAAAATATAAAATGTTAGTTTGAATATAAGGGGTTAGAATATTTTGAACCATTAGTCAATGAATGCATGTTAATTTTCTATTCTAGCTGCAACTAAGAATTGGGTTTAGGCCTAAATAAACATAATGTCATATGATTTGCACATTAAAATTACTTATAAGCTACAATGTATCATTAGGAGAAATTCAATATAAGAAAAATATCTTTAAAAATCACAAAAATTAGATCAACTTTGGTGCCCTTTATATTAGAAAAAATATTTTCACTACTTGAATCATAAAAAGTGCATTAGTAAGTTCAACCATCTACTTTATCTAGTCCTCCAAACAAAATATTTAGTAAAGTAAACAATTAAAGTAGATAGGCCTGCAGTCTATTTTCCGGTGTACACTGTCACAATACTTATATCTATGAGATATTTGAGAAATCTGCCCATTTCCCATCTGTTATATTTCTAGTAGAATAACTAACTGAAAGTTCATGTGAAAGTTCATGTGGAGTTCAGATGTGTCATACTGGGCCATTTACAAACTAAAAGTTCATTTGGAGGTTAAAATATTTTTATTATTATTATTATTATTTTAAAAGCAACCTATAAAAGCAGCTATTACTTTATCAGGCAATTTAGAGTAAAAGGAACCTTCTGTATTTTTAAACTAACTTTGTGTATGTGACCCTTGCACACCAGCAGGGGATATTTTAGTCCCCAAGAATCATACTTTGTTTCAGAATCCACACAGAACTAAATCTATAATGAAGACATTCTTTGACATTGTCACCTGACAAGATGAAACAATCCACTCAGATTTCAGCCACTTGCCCTGAACAGGCTTTTGTTTAAACAAGCAAAACCAGCATGGATTTTTTTTTTTAAAAAAACCCAGCAAATACATGGCTTTGCAATATGTTTTGATTATCAGTAGGTTTGTCCCCATCAGAGGTGATTCTCTTTGAAGACAGTAAATCCAAAATGTGCACATTAAAGCCAAACCACAACTCTCAATACACAGTAATTCTCACAATTATACACAATTGACTATAAGCAAGAAAGAAAAACCTGAAGTGGCAGGTATCCCATGCAATAATTTTTCCTAAAAAGTACATGCTATCCTATCTAAAAATTCAATTTTTTTCCACTAGGAAAGTCCTAAAGGAAGCTTATATGATTCTCATCCTCTTATGTTTATCTTTGCAACAAAACAACTGAGGGAACAAAGTTGTACACATACATACCAAATGAGAACAGATGTACAAAGACTACTGTAATTGTGTGTGTGTGTCCTACAATTATTCACATGTAACTTGCAAAATGTATGCAATTTGTGTGTACTGTCCACAGATCCACATATACAGCTATTCACTTTTAAATGGACTACTGCTCTTCCAGGTGTTTCTGGAAGACATGTCTCCCACTGAAGTTCACTACTTCACCTGGAAAAATACCTGACAGAATGCTGCAGTAAATGTGTTACTGCTATATTCACATTTCTTGGTTAGCGGAAAGTAGGAATAATACATTTTGGACTGTAATGCAATTGTTCACAAAATTGCTTCATTTGATGCACAATAAAGCCATGTAAAAACTACTATAGTTTCCTTGGAACAAGGAAGAATCATCCATTATCAGCAGACACTAACCTGGGATTTCAGTAATGGAAACATGTGAGAAATCACATGTGACATCTGGTAAGAGATACTCCTTAGGATTACCAATTTCATATACCAACTGTTCTGCCACTGTGCCAAAAGATAACAGGCCTCCTGTGTTGGGTGGTTTGGATACAATAAAACTTCCATCAGAAGAACATTCTACTATGGGAAAACCGATGTTATGCCTAGAGTTGAAAATATTGAATACTTTACTAATTTAGACAATGTGCAAATAACCATACAAATAGCAAGATATATATTGATACTGACAAAGGGATAACAGCATACCGTCAACCATTAAAACAGACTCTGATATTTTTAAAATTATAGAAACAATTCAGAAAAAAGTTTGCAAAGAAAAAAGCAGACATCTGAATAATATCAAATAAGGAAGATTATAGAAAACATGAAAAATTAACAACCCAAAATTGCACATGAGAAGATGATGACAAAATGAGTTTATTACAAAGAAACTGAAAGTTGTAACCATATGGTGAATAGTATATACATTTGAAACAGTCCAAAAAAGGAAAAAGAAGAAGAAAGAGAAGAGGAGGAGAAAGTAGCAGCATCACTACCAGCAGCAGCAGGAGCTACAACCTCCATGCTCTGCATGAAAAATATTAAAACAGCCATTATTAATTAATATCAATTCTCCCTGATTAATATTCAAGGAGAGGAATGTAGGATCTCACTGTTGTTGAATGCTAATTTCTCTCACTATTAATTAAGGAGACAGTAAAAAGAAATTAAGACAGAATAGATGTTTATTTGCTCCCTCTAGCAGAAAACAGCATGACATTTCACTGCCACAGGCACAGTTATAGTTAACCAGTAGCAACTGCTTCCTTACCCAAAATACAGGGTAAGAACTCCTTACCATGGGGATCATGAGATGTGCTGTTTGTAGCTGCTTTGTGGAGTAGAAGCTACTATAAGTGCAAGCCTTATTTCTTCTGCAATTATGCTTTCTTAAAGGCCAAAGTATCAAGCATAAATAGTGACTGTAATCTATATTTTACAGCAGCAAAATAACACATGTGTACAGATATGCCATTACTGAAGTCAGTGCTGAAGCATTGGAGGAAGATTATAATTACACAGATTATTGTGTTTGGAGTTACTAAATAGATTTATTTGGGTTTTAAAAAGAAATGAAAACCTTCCATTTTTATTAGCACAAGCAAGAGCCAATTGGCACAGGGGATTCTCCTCACAAGATGCTAATTCTCAAGGTGATAAAATAGAGCATCCTCTACTATGCTCTTCTAGGACATAGCAGGGTCTTTCAACTTTAACTTCTCATCCATTAAAAAAACATAATAAGCATGTTTCCCTGGAGATGACATAATTTAACAAACTCTCAAGTACCCTGGCCATGCTGTTGGTCCACTGCATTTTCAAAACAACCCACTCTGTATTCAAAAGTTCTAAACTCCTGAATAGGCGCACATATCTTGTCCCACAAAACAGTCCTCAAATCCAACATATCTTCCATTACAAAAGAGAGCTTGTATTCTAGGTCTGTAGCTAGAGAACAACAATCTAGGCCATGTTAGAGCTAGGTTACTTTCAGACAAACAATCTAAAACAGAATGTATGGACTCAAGATAAAACTCATTGGAACAATTAAGCTTGACTTAGCTTTTGAAATGTAACTGGGCAGATAATATAAAATTCTAAAAGGAGAATCATGTAATTACAATTTGATAAAATACTTTAGAATATATATATATATATATATATATATATATATATATATATATAAACATTATAATTCAAATTCAATTATAGTACTTCACTGACATTTTGTTATGATACATGAAAACTGAGAACCAGTATGACGTAGTGGTTTGAGTGTTGGACTGTGACTCTGGAGACCAGGGTTTGAATCCCCATTTGACCATGGAAACCCACTGGATGAACTTGGCCAAGTCATATTCTCTCAGCATCTGAGGAAGATATTCTCTTATAAAGTTAAGTGAAAAGCAAGAATTTGAAGAAGAAACTTAAATAATGAAAAAATAGAAATTTAATTTTCATGTTGTTGTTGCTGTGTGCCTTCAAATCATTTCTGACTTATGACAACCCTAAGGTGAACCTATCATGGGGTTTCTTGGCAAGATTTATTCAGAGGGGTTTTGCCTTTGTCTTCCTTGGATGCTGAGAGAGTGTGACTTGGCCAAGGTCATCCAGTGGGTTTCTATGGCCAAGTGAGGATTCAAACCCTGGTCTCCGGTCATAGTCCAACACTCAAACCACTATACCATGCTGGCTCTCAATTTTCATGTATCATAACAAAATCTCAATGAAATGTTTATTCTGCAACTTTAATTACACACAGCTCACTACTGAACTATCTAAACATTTCTTCCTTTGAGCCGACCCTTCCTTACATTCAAATATTTGATTCTCTCCAATATTAACTGCTAAGTCTATGTATTACATTTTTTGCATTCCTTTTGAGCTAAAAAATGTCTTCCAGGGCAGCTTATAGCAATTATAATTCAACTGAATTGAATAATCAAAACACAACCACAATGCTGAATAAGATAGGGTTGTTTCCCAGGTGAAGCTGGATAAATAGATAGTGAAAGGGTGCCTGGCAGTAGCTTTGTATTCTTCTGTTAACTGGGAGGGGAATTTATCAGCCAGTGCTAGATTCAGACATGACAACATCAAGCTACAGACCATGATGATAATGAGAAAATGTGGTAACATGTTGTTGTTCTGTGCCTTCAAGTCATTTGTGATTTATGGCAACCTTAAGGTAAACCTATCACAGGATTTTCCTGGCTAGATTTATTCAGAGGTTTGCCATGACCTTCCTCTGAGAATTATTATGAGGATTAGGAGGAAATATAAAATGTCCAATGATACCCAGCTATTATCACTTTTTTCCAATCTGAACATGGTGGTGAACATACTTGCCAGGTGGATGAACAAATGAAAACAAGGACAGGGTTGCTATAACTTTCACAGTTATGGGGAAGAGGTAATTTCCACTAGTGTAGTTTGTCATGCAAGCACTCTTCTGAACAACTGTCAAAAGTACAAGAGCTCTGTCATCTTTTTTTATGTGGCCAGCTATTTGGGAGTCAGTAATGAACTGGATGAATGAATAAATGTAATTCATGGTAACATTAACGCAGTTTCACTAGGAAATATAGCTGCCCCTATGGATCCACAAATTTGACCATTTGTGGATCATCATGCCATATTATTAAATGGTAACGACATGAACACAGATATGCTGAGGCAGGATTATCCACATTTTTTTCATTAGTGAGGGGCCTCAGAACAAAATACTCAATATCCAAAGGGCCAACTGTTACTGTTTGGATAGAGTTATGTTTGTGTCAATGTGCTTTAAACTGCCTGTTGACTTCTGGCGACCCCATGACTTTCATAGGGTTTTCTTAGGCAAGAAATACTCAGATGTGGTTCTGTCAGTTCCTTCCTCTGAAATATAGTCCACAGAACCTGACATCTACTGGTCTCCCATTCGATACTAACTAGGCCTGACCCTGGTTAGCTTCCAAGATCAAATGGCATCTGGTATGTTTAGAGTCTTGAGGGCTTCTTTAGGGTATTTAGGCCTACAGAGTCATGCTCTCCCTGAAAAAGCAAAGTTCTAAATTAGATGTGCCATGGTGGACATCTAGATGCCCAGTTGGCATTTGCAACCAGGTCTGTCTTTTACCATCTTAGTTGGGTATACCAGATTTGCCCTTTCCTAGGGAAATATGTCCTGCCCAATGTCATCTACATTTCTGGGCTATTGCCATATGCTGTCACAGGCTATCTGTATAAAAGAATATGGAATGTAATATATTCTTTGCAAAGAGTAAGAGGCAAAACAGACCACCCCAAAAGTGAGGATTGGGGCTACCCTGGCACTGTTCACGCAGCGTCAACCGCATGCGCGCAGTCCCAATCCAGCCCACAATCACGGTTATAACCATCCACTGAAAAAGAGAGTTTTCCCCGCTCCTTTTGGGGCTGGCTCTTTTCCCTTGGAGCGGCATCAGAGTGGCTTCTGGCTCTGTGTTGTCTAAACGCCATGCTCCCAATGCAGGCTGACGGCGTCCCATTTGGCCCGTCTGCTTTGGGACTCAGTCTCTTCACCAAAAGCAATATGGATGTATATGGCAAAAGAATTCAGTGACTGCCATCAATGTCAAACAATAACCATTCGTGTAACTTAAGGACCTCACAAGGACAAATCCAAACTCATTTGACTGATTGTTGAAAAGTTGAAAAGGAACTCTCCAATACCACCTCTGTCACAGAATATACTGAGGCACAGCAGCCCTGCAAAATCAGCTCCCTTCTGCCAATTAACTCCAGGGACTGAGGTAAGAAAGACCCAGTCACAACTCATGACTTCCATGTCAGTGGGTGGTGAATCTGGGCACTATCATGAACTTTATATGAGCAATCTTGGGTGCTAAGGTTATATGGGGAATTAGGGCCCACACCTTGGGTAGTTTCCTTAACATTTAAACTAAAATCCAGAGAGGATTCAGTGCCTCATTGATATGGACGATACCAGCCACTACTGGAAGGTCCTTCACCTTCAGTTAATTGAATTCTATCCAAATCCTTCATGTCAGATGGCTGAAGTTGTTCCACTGCTGTCGCCAGGTTTTTCTGTTTCAGAGATCCAGTTTGAAGTAACCTTGTATGAGCAACCGTAATACCTTTCTGCTCCATAAATAGCTGTACAATACCCTGACACTATCCAAGAGCAGAAGATTAACCTTAGTTTAAGGCACAAAGCATCTCGCCTGGGCAAAATGAATTATCTACATGATAGAAGTGAAAATGGAATAGAGATCATCTTAAAATTCAAGAGAGAAAAGACTGACAAAAGCAACATAAGGAAAGTCAATAAAAACTCTTAAACTGCCACCATGGAAAAGTGATTTCATCAAGTCATCAAAACAGAATCAACATACCAGTCTGGTACAGTATGCCAGTCAGTGAATATTCCACCTGTACATTGAGCACCACATTCAATCAGATGGCCTGCAAGACTAGAAACCAAGAATAATGTCCTAATTTGGAAGATATATTTTAACAACTTTTTAATTTAATGGCAGACACCTTAGTTAATAGGGTGTTTTCAATTAAATTTTGATTACTTAATAGATTTCTTTTCAGCTGTTCATATACATAACTTTATATACATCTATAGTGAACCATTTTATTTTACAATATCCCACTTAAGGAAAAATATTCTTTTAATAAATAAGCATTCAAAAATGTAACACCTCAGGCAGTTTTTATAATTTTGAATCAATCTTGAGTATGGTACTTACAAGGCTTTTTCCACTTCATGGAATGAAAAAGCATTATTACTATTCAATTGGCTCTTCATCTTAAACAGAGATGGAATACTAGCAGCTCATTTAATTTAATCCAATAATTTCACAGACTTCGACAAGAACTTCAAGATCGCTGCTTATAATAGGTCCTAGTACTGACATCAGTATTCGTGCAGCTACAAAAAACACTTGTTGCTAAGTAAAGGTAAAGGTTTCCCCTTTGACAAGTTTGACTGTAGGGTCCCTTGTCCTCCACTCATAAGTGATGAAACAAACCAAGAAGTTGCGTTTATGAAAGCCATATGTACAACTCATGATTTAAAGTTGACTTATGAATGCTGACATTTTTGGAAGCCTTCTTTTATAGTTCACAGCTTGGAATTTACTAAACTGAGATTTTACTGTCCAAACAGTGCTAATCTGTTCCGTGCCAAATGAAGATATCCATACTGTGTCAGCAAGTGAATCTGCAAAACTTACATTTTTAGCCTTCAACATTCAGAACCCAACAACCAGCATAGCCAGTAGCTGGGAGATTCTGGGAGCTGTAGTGCACAAGGGTGATGTTTCCAAGCTCTGGTCTAATGTCACATCATTCACAACAGAGCAGGAAATGTACAAGTAGAGAAACTTGATTTGGTGCATGCATCAACCTTGCTGGATAATGTTTTCCCAAAGCATACTGCTTAGAACATAAGTGCATTTTCTACTGGTGAACAACATTATCTTCTAACTCAATATATATTTTAATAAGCTCTGTACACAAGTATTAAACTTACAGTTTTCAAATCTATTAATATTGTACTTGACTCTGTTGCTGCCATTACATTTTAACATTTGTAAAAAATTAAATCATTTACCTGCCAGATGCTAGGAGGTTGAACTCATCTCTTTTCCAGCCAAACTATAAAAATATAATGTTTAAATTGTTAGATGAATTTATACATTAAGTAATATATATTAAAATACAGAAAACACAGTCTAGTTCATCACCAAAGCAGTGCCCTGCAGTAGATTTCTAAAGGCTCAGTATAGCCCCATTTCCCCTCTTACATAAAACATACCCTGAACTGGCTAACAGATGTGTCATTTTTCAGACATATCTTTAAGAAAGGACACAGTGCAGGTAGGATTCAAAATTGATGCTGTTACTATCAAACTTACATAGCAAGAAGATTCTCTGAGTGCTTTATTAATAACACTTTGGGACTTCTGAACATATGGCTTGCAAGGTGAAATGCATGCTTCTCCAACACCTTTCACATTACAGATTCAACAATATGTGTGTGCTCAATGATGCATATCCTTACACTGTGTTTTTAAACTACCCAAATATTTAAGTTTAAAAAAATGGCCCAGAACTGAGAGGAAAAAAATAAGCAACTGATATTTGGTGCCACCTTGTGGCATGCAAAATGATTTGCGTGTTTTAATTGAAGCGCTAATGTTGATTTACAAGAAACTTCAAATGATTTATGGGAATGGTTAAGTAAAGATGCTTATCAGAAAAAGCTGTAAATATATTGAAAATGCAAACTGTCAAAACACCATTTAAATGAATGCCGCATTTCTTTCAGAAAGTAACTAGATTGTCTTCAAAAAACAGGTATCATGCTTTAGAACTACAAGAAACCTACCAGAATCCCCAGGTCTTTGTTTTTTTGTTTATCCAGAAATAATTTACAAATAAGAGTATGAAAACATGAAAAACATTATAACACAATTATTTATCTTCTGTAGATTATGCTGCATTCCTCAGATTTGATTTGTTTACACAATGTTAGCTGCATAGTGGTTTTAGTGTTGGACCAGGACTCTGGGAGACCAGGGTTTGAATTCCCACTTGGACAAGTCAGTCTCAGTCTCTCAGAGAAAGGCAATGGCAAAACCCCTCTGACTAAATCTTGCCAAAAAACCCCCCAGAAGGTAGAGAAATCTTAGGGTTGCCATAAGTCAGAAGTGACTTGAAGGCACACAACAACAAAGCTGGATAAACAACTGCAACCACATGCCTCATTAGGGCAACATTTATGATGTGAAATGTCAATAAATAACATAGTACATGTAAGTATGCTATATAATATGTAAGTATAGGTGAGATGTGCACAATGCAATTTTTTTTCTGGTACAATAAAAGTCTAAATGAGCAAAATGTTCTAAATGAGCAAAATCTGCAATACAATCAGAGACAATTCCCAGAACATTCTTCTTGTTCAAACTGACTTTAAAAAGCATGAGGTGTAGTCAAATTCTGTTGAAACAATGTGTTTGCATTTTATTGATCTTAGCATCATGTTTTCTTTTTCATTATGAAATAAGTAAAACTTAAAATACTGAAAAGGTTTTTGTTTTAATGATTTATTTTATTTTAATGATTTATAACAAGAAAAACAGTGGAAATGTATTAAAATTCATATAAGTAGAAAAAATATTTCAGATTAGGAAACATGATTCACTTACAGAATGAATTAGTGGTCCCAATACAAGGCTACTGTCAACACACCTTCCAGTCACTACAACATCTGCTCCTAAGTCAAGGGCTCTACTTATTGGTCTTGCACTGAAGAAACAAAGCACCAATTACTAAATGTTGAGTCATTTATCCACCATTCAGAATAATCTAACATATGATCTTAAAAGATTCAACATTTAAATACTGCTGTGTTATATGACTGACTGACTATATGCCCAATAATAATAAACACTAATTCTTACTGGCCAGAGACAGACATTGAATATAAATGACTGGTGCCAGTTTTAATCACAGTCCACTCATTATACCGTTTGCCCTCTGTATCCACAGATTCTGCATCCACAGAGTCAACCACCCATGGCTTGAATATATATATATATATATATATATATATATATATATATATATATATATATACACACACACACACATTCAAAAAAGCTAATTTTAATTTTGCCATTTTATATAAGGGACACCATAATACTATACCACTGTATTTAACGGGACTTGAGAATCCATGGAATTTGGTATTCACGGGAGTCCTGGAACTAAACCCCAGTGGACGTCAAGGGCCCACTGTAGTCAGAATGCAGCCTTAGGTAATCCATCACCCCACAGGTTAAATTCCTGATCTGTTAAAATGAACTACCTAAATCATTATGTTAAATTCTACTGAGATAGAAATTACTGATTCCTACTAGGGATGTAAAAAAAATATTCCCACATTTTCTCATCATCTAGAAGAAAGAATGTTTTCACACACTGAAACAACCTATCAAAAATCGTCAACTGCTGCACATATTTCGTATTTTGGGGCTTTTAACAAAAGAAAATCTTTAGTATGAAAACACTGTTCATGTATCATTTTTGTTCAAGGTTTTTGAAAAAGGTTTTCTCTTTAAAATCAATGCGATGGATTTGTTCACAAAAAAAGTTCTGATATTCAAAAAGAAAAGTTCTGATATCCAAAAAGAAAGGAAGGAAGAGAAATGCGCAAAGGTTCTCATGATGTTCAGCAATGAAAAAACGTTTGAAACAATTTGTTCTTGATGGTACTAACAACACAAATGAAGATATACACCCCCCTTCCTATTATGAGCTTTAAGAGCATAAACACATCTAGTGAATAGCCCTAAACAGAGAAGAAGAAAAAAAACCCTAGGAATACAGATTCCTTGTGTGTGTGTGTGTGTGTGTGCACTTTCTTTTTAAAAAATGAAGTATGCTTGCCCCATAAGATGCAGATGTTCCTCGGTTTTGCCAAGCCAACAGATAAGGTCTGCGCCTCTTCCTTTCACTTTTGACACTTTACTAGCCAATGACCCCTACAAATTTTGCAGACAACTGCATCTCTGGCACTTTTCCAGGCAGCTATCTATCACTAGAACTTTCAGACCCTTTTCATTAAATTAAAATGCAAGATCCTTTGGCTAGATTTTTTTTAAAAAAAATCTGGATAATATCCAGGGCACGCAATTACATGCATATTACACCAAGGCATTTAAATACACCTTCCTATACAACTTTTCACAAAATACATTACTTAAAAATCTTACCCCAGATAAACATTAATGCTTTGGATATTTTCTGGAAATGGCATCCCATTATCTCCTTTGGAAACAACTTTTTTAATGTTGTTTATCTGTAAATAATGCATTTACTATAAATTAATATATAAATTACTATAAATTAAATATATATTTAATTACAATTTTAACTTTCAAGATATACATTTTGTATTAATTCTAGGCAATGTTGCTCAATTACCAAACAAAATACAAAATAGGACCCTTTTCAGAAGTGTACGAGATATATAACCAATAAACTATAACCACATAAATTGAAGAATCAAGGGCAAGCAACAACCCTCATAGCTGCCTTCTCTTCTTTGCTCTCATGTCATAAACCAGGAGTGTACAGCATTCCAAGCCTATGGGCCACAGAGGGCTATCCTTGCCCCACATCTCCCATTTTCACACATCTCTGGGGTTGTTCCTTATAATTGGTCAAATGTGGCTATTACGAGTACAAATGGATAGTTTGGGCTATGGGGAGGCTGTATCTAGTTTAGTTCCAGGAGGCCTTTCTCTAAGTAAAAGTGAATTCTAGTCTCTTACAATTAAAAAAATGTGTGCCTGGGTGTAAAACAGGACATGGGGGCTGAGCATGGCTTATGCCCCCAGAAGCTTCTAGGATAGGGATTGATCATTTCTAGGACCAAAAAGATTGAGGAGAGGAGAGTACAAGAGGTGCAAAAATAGTCTTGGGCTGCATGTTGCCTCCAGGCCAAAAAATTTCCACCTCTGCCTTAAGATTTATTAGTTGCTTCAAACAATCTGCCATAAAGTCTGAAGTAACAAATGATTGAGCAGTCTTTTCAAACCAGGATTACAAACCTTAGTAAAGTCAAAACAAGACTTGAATGCTTGAGAGCTATTCAAAATTGAGTATAAAATTGAGAGCAAATGTGGTTTGTACTTTAAACAAATGAGCAAATTAGAAACAAGTTCCATTTTTTGACTACAAATAAGTGGTTCTTCTATAAACAGCAATTGCTTAATCATATTAAAATCTGTGTATCCTTTTGATATGGTATTGATTGAAATGAGGCAGCAATGAAGTGGCTACCTTGTAGGAAACTTCATTTCATCACAACAGAGATGTCTGGCAAGTGAGGGGTTGAAGAAAATCTCATTCTGCTCCTGTTTTTGTGGTTTGAACCATATGGAGATTGTCATTGTATATAAAATCTGTGAAGCTAAGCATAATCTAAAGGCCTTGTGGGCTTTGGCTGCAAATGAAGTTATCTGATTTCCTCACCATCTTGCCATGGAGGTTATTCTCTCTGCTTGCTTCTAGGGCTGAAGGAAGCTTGAACACCCCACCATAAGGTTAAGTACCTACTTTAGGCAAGAGAGTGAGTTTAATGAAAGGACAACAAACTGTTCAGTTATTTAATTTATTATTACAGTATTAGTTTCTTTTAATATTAGAAAGGAGAAAAGGCACTAGGAAACAATGTCTCTTGACTTTGGAAGGATGGGCTACCATTTGCTGTTGTGCTTCAGCAAAATATCTTGGGGTAGACCTAGTCTGATGTACTCAGAATAGGATCTTCAGTAGTATGCAAAGGGATCTTGCAGCACCTTTCACTGTACAAAATAAATTGTAACATGAACTTTTGGGAACTTGGGCCAGAAACGCATGGGCCAAATGACGCGGCTTCTGGCCGCGTTTGGGGCATAGCATTCAGATGGTGCACACTGTGAACATGGCTGGAAGCCATGCCAGTGCCACACCATCTCAGAAGAACTGGGCCAAGAAGGAGTGGATAGGATCCACTCCTTCAGGTGGCCCAGGTCAGGACTGCAATGGGATTGGGCTCATACGGGCTGTTACAAGTCTGGTGCAAACGGCGCCATAGCAGCTGTGCACCACTCTTTTCAGCCCATTTGTTTCGGGCCTTGGTCAACTTCCTCCAAACTAACATGGCTATGGCCCAAGCATCTTTATTAATTAGAGCTACAGCGTTTCTGGTCCACAATAAAATTCCAATGTAAGCCATTACAGCTATTATTTATCATTCTTGTTAGCCATTATTTATCACTTTTGTTAATGGGTCTACCTTGTTTTTGGCTTTCAGTGCTCACATAGCCACACCAGTACAAGGAAATGGTCATCTACTGTATTTGCATAATGCTGGCAAGCATTTATTTAATAGAAACACCAAGATCATGCCCAGGCTTTGCAGTTCTCTGATACACATATCATCTTCTTTTACTGTACAAAAAAATGGCCAAACCTCTCAAACTATATTCCTTTGTAAAAACTGAAATACCTCTCTCATCAAATCATCACCAGTAACCACAGCTATCTTCAAGTCAACACCAGCCTTTTCTGCCACCTGCTGGAGAGCAGCAGCACAGGCAAGCGGATTCATCCCACCAGCATTGCTGACAATGCGAACGCCTAAGAGGAAAGGTTCAGAATTATGAAAAGCACAAACATATACACAAACAGATTTCTCTCTTGACTATTTTTGTGCAAATTGTTTTGTCAGTTATTAGCTACCAAATAGCTGTATAGTGCTTAATATGTAACTCTGATTGTTTAAACTCTGTTTAAAATTTAAACAGTCAATTGTAGTCAATACTTAATGCCTCAATGCAGGAAAGTTTTGTAAATTAGAAAATTGCTTGGCTAGGTTCTTCATAAACTATAGTTCTGGAAGCCATGGGGTCAAATGTTTCCTTGATACCTGTCCCTTCCTTCCACCAGCTTTGGCACAAAAATCTAGTCTCATTAAGCTAGAGTTTCCCACTGAACCTGAATGAACGAAATCTCGCTAAATGTCACTTAGCAGTTCAAGAAAAGAAGTCAGGATGTGTTAGAAACCAGAGCCAGAAATGCTCCTTCATGTCTAAATCCAGCTCCTGCTGAAATGTTCCTTTCCTTGGGAACATTTGTATTAATTTTTAATTGTTCAGCATGGGAGACAGGGAACGCCTACCTCCGCACGCTTTCCACATAGGAACCCATCTGAAGAGAAGATATTTCTGTTTACAGGGAGGCTTTTCATACAAACAAAATCCTCCATTTTCCATAGGAAATTAAAAGTAGGAATTTGGGTAAGTCACCTTCCATTTGAAGAAACAAAGGGAGGCTGGGTTGGCACTCCCTGGTTCCTCTGTGGAAGAATGTGTAGCGGGTAATGCCTGCACAGAGTCTGAGACCATTTATGAGCCAAGATTTGGTTCAATAATGGGGTAAATATAATTTATTTATTTATTTATTTCATTTATATGCTTCCTTTCTCCCTGGAGGGACCCAAGGCAGCTCACAGATAAAGCATTTAAAATGACAATAAAAGTCAAAACAATTCAAACCTATCCAATATAAAATCACATAAAATATACAAAAGTTAAAAACATAATCTAAAACACACAAACACACCTGCAAAAATAAAACGAGGCTTGCATGACATCAGAAAGCCTTCTCCTGCAGAAGTTAGGGCTCTCACAGATTCGTATGGGGAGATATCTTAAATAGTCTGGACCAAGCCATGTAGGGATTCATAGGTCATGACCAGCACTTTGAATTGTGCCCGGAAATGAACAGGTAACCAGTAAAGCTGTTTTATGCTCCCTGTAACTGGCCCCAGTCAGCATTCTGGATGCGGTGTTTTGAACCCACTGAAGTTTCTGGAAGTTTCTAAAGGCAACCCCACATAGATTGTGTTGCAGTAGTCCAAATGAGATATAATCAAGGCATGTGTCACCATAGCCAGATCTGATGTCTTAAGGAACAGGTGCAGCTGGTGCACAAGTTTAAGCTGTGTGAATGCACTCCTGGCCACTGTTGAGACATGGGCATCCAGGCTCAGAATAGAGTCCAAGAGCACACCCAAGCTGCGAGCCTGAAATTTCATGGGGAGTGTAACCCCATCCAGCACAGGCTGAATCCCTATTCCCTGATCTGCCTTACGACTGACCAGAAGCACCTCTGGATTAAGCTTCAATTTGTTTGCCCTCATCCAGTTCATTACTGACAGCAGACACTGGTTCAGTACAGAGACAGCTTCCTTGGAATCAGATGGAAAGGAAAGATAGAATTGAGTGTCATCCACATACTGGTAACACCGCACCCAAAACTCCAGATGACCTCTCCACCGGTTTCATGTAGATGTTGAATAACATGGGGGACAGAACAGAACCCTACAGGCCAACAGCCAAGGAGTTGCACAGGAGTCCACCAACACCACCTTCTGATTCACCCCTCCAAGAAAGAGCAGAACCACTGCATAACAGTGTCCCCAAGTTCCATCCCAGAATGGCAGCACAGAAGGATACCATGGTTGAAACTCCCCCTGTCCAGTTCCCTGTGTAGTTCATCCACCAAGGCAACCACAGCTGTCTCTGTTCTATAGCCAGGTATGAAGCCAGATTGAAATTGAGTTAGATCAGGGGTAGGCAACCTTTTTGAGCCAGGGGCCGGGTTGCTGTCCCTCAGACAATTGGGGGGCCAAAGCACCATAAATAAATAAATAAATAAATAATTTAAAAATATGCATGCACACTCTTTCACCCAGAAAAGCCATGGCAAAACTCCTGTGGAGATTTTGCCAAGAAAACCCCAAGAACAAGTAATAACAACAATAATCAATATCATCATGGGGGGCGGTGGCGGCAGCGGCAGCAGGACCAGCCTGGGGCCGGTCCAAAGGCCTCAGGGGGCCCACATCCAGCCCCCAGGCCTTAGGTTTCCTACCCCGATCTAGATAATCTATTTCATCAGAAACCCTTGAAGCTGGGAGGCCACCACTCATTCCAGAACCTTGCCCAAGAATGGAATATTAGAGAGTGGCCTATAGCTGTCCAAAATAGTGGGATCCAGGGTGGTCTTTTTCAGCCTCCTTTAGGCAGAATGTAAATCTGCCTTGCTGCAGTGAGGCATTTGTCACTCTCTTTCAGCCAGTTCCTCTCTGGCTGCTTTCAAAAGCCAGGAAGGGCAAGGACCCAGTATACACGTGGTGGCCCTCACTTCTCCAAAGATCCTGTTCACATCCTCAGGCTGCACAAATTGAAACTTATCCAACAATGAAGGACAAGCAGGCACCAAGACTACATCCACTGGAACTATGTCAACTATAGCATCCAAGTCAGAGCAAATCCGAGTAATTTTGTCTGCAAAGTGTCCTGCAAATTCTTCACAGTGAGTAAAATGACATGTTTTAAGATATTAAATGGTCAGCAAGAATAGATGCCAACTCAACAAAACCGCAACAGCCTCATACCTTTTCTGTGTATATCCTTTATATAAGGAGCTACTGCAGTTGATACAAAATCAGGGGTATATCCCAAGTCCTGAAATAAATAAATAAAAATTTAATTGCAAAAAATATGCTAAGTAGATTTTCCATTTTGAATAAACATTTTAATTTTAACCTCTGCAAGAACAATTCCAAAACACTTCAATGGCAGGATAGAAATTGCCTTTGAAACAAACAGACAAGTTACCAGTAACTACCCAACACAGACACAAAAGTTTACCAAACCTACTATCTGTAAGGGACATGTAAAACATTGATCCAAGTAATCAAGATTTCTGGTATCTCAAATTTTAACATATTTAATTGTCCCAGTATTTCAAAAATTTAAGTCATAAACCAGTCAGATTACAAATATATTCCAATGGTGGCAAATTCTTATTTTTTAAAAAATGGATTCTAATAATTGGACCCCTAGAAAGCAAATCTACTTACTGGAGCTCTTGCTTTGGCAGTAGCTAGTAAAGACATTGTAATTTCAGACAGGTAATCAAAAACCAGGAAATCCAGCTTCCCTCCATAGAGTAGTTGAGGAACTAACACAATAAAATAAACTGATATCAGAAGAAGAAAAATCATACTACGGTGTAAATAACATTGATAATAACAGTTCTGAAACAGAGGTTTTGCAAGAAACAATCTATCACTGATAATGAGTGAGGTTATAGATATTACAGAAGCAGCATAATTAGAAGGTTCTATTTCCAAGTCTATGTATAATTATTTTCTCAGTCAGAGGAACCAATGCCTCAATTTTACCTACTCTCTAAAATCCATAAGGCGATTTTCCCTGTTCCAGAAGGCCTCATCATTTCTGGCTGTGGTTCAGTCCTAGAACTTTATCTGGCTACACTGAGTCTTTTGTTAAAAAAAAAAAAAAAAACACCTCAAAACCCCCAAAATTAAGGGCCTCAGCAGACGACTAATTGAGTCGTCTTCGAGGCAAGGAAGAGGAGGGGCAGCCGCACGTGCGGCGCCCCTTCCTCTTCCTGAGGTCGTCCTCAGAGCCGCCGGCACTCCGCACGGCCGGCACTCCGGGGACAACCTTCTGCCGCGTCCGCACGCGCTGTGGCGGAAAAGGCAGGGAAAGTGCGCCCTACGCTTTTAGGGCACACTTTCCCTGTCTTGTGGAATGAGCGCTGATTTAGTGCTCCTTCCAGGGACGCCGCCGGAGTGCTGCGGTGCAGAGGCTGCACTCCCGCGGCGCTCCGTCCGGCGGCGTCTCCGTCTGCTTCCCCCCTAAATCACATATTAAGGATACCACTGATTTTATAAACTTTACAAATTTTTTTAAATAAAGACTATATTATGGTGTACAAGATATACTGTATATACTCATGTATATACAGTCTAGAAATTTTAGTCAAAAAACCTGGGTCAGCCTATCCAAGGGTCACTGTAAGTACTGTACTTTAACTCTGATCAATAAAGGAACCATGCCCTGGTGAAAGATGAGAGTTTTAATCTCTTCTCAGACCACCTAAAAGAAGCACCAATCCTCTCTATCTCATCCATCTAGCCTTTAGGGTGAGCACAAACAGTTATGCATGCTATAATTTATAAGTTTTTTGACATCGCTTTCCTTTGCTTCATCCTTTAGCTCAGTGCTTCTCCATTATTTTCTGTCACGCCCCCCCAGGAAAGAAGAAAAAATTTCGCGCCCCCCCGCGCGTCTGTAAATAGTCACATGGGCGGGTTTGACCAATCAGGATAGAGCACGTCGGGCTGCTACTGGGGCTGCGCTGGGACAATCTCCCTCTCTCCAGCCGTAATGGGCCCCCCTTTACGGAGCCTCGTGCCCCCCCTGGGGGGCCCGCCCCACTATTTGAGAACTGCTGCTTTAGCTCCATTGTTACATGCCACTAAGTTTTACCCTTGACTTATCCACGGGTCATATCAAAATCCATAATTTTGGTCCCAAAATCTGCCCTCGATTTATACATGAGGTCAACTTATAGTTGAGTATATATGGTATTTAATTGACATTTTTCTAATATGGAAAGGTAGTGAGGATTACAATTTGGGCTTACAGACTGAAGTCTCCCTTATCCTGAATGCCAAAATCCAAAAATGTCCACATGGGTGGCAGGGACTGCATTTACCATGCAGAAATAATCCAGATTGACACCACTTTAATGGTCACCGCTTATGCTATGGAATTCTGGGAACTGTAGTTTGTTGTGGCACCAGAGCAGTAGAGCTCCGATGCCACAATTACAATTCCCAGAATGATATTAGATTAAGCCATGGCATTTAAATTAGTGTCACCCTGGATTATTTCTACAGTGTTGATGCAGCCTGAGATAGTGACATCTTTGCTTTATGATTGTTTGATGTCCACAAACTTTGTTTCATACACAAAATTATTTAAAATATTGTGTATAAGATTACCTTCAGGCTATGTGTATAAGGTGTATACAAAACAAAAATATCATATTTAGACCTGGGTCCATCTTCAAGCCATCTCATTATGTAAATGTCAAAGCTCCTGACTGAAATTGCTTCTTTGTAAATATGTGTACTTTGAATTTCAATATAATTATATAGAGTTGTTGTTTTTTTCTGGAGGAAACATTGGGCAATATAAGAATTTCATTGGCCACTGATGAAGACTGTGAATTTAATTGCCCCTGGCTTCTGTTTGTATGAAGAATTTGATGAAAGCTTGAGCCATTTATTTTCCTTTGAGAAATGATTCATGTCTCGTGGCCCTTCTCCCATATTGCTATTTATAACTTGGACTATGTAGTTTTAATTTGAATAACTGATTATTTTAGAGATTTATTATATTTGTTGGCACCTTTGAGACTAACTGAAAGAAAGAAACTGGTAACATGAGCTTTCGCAGACTTCAGCCTACTTCCTCAGATGCACTAAAGTCTATAAAAGCTTATGCTACCAACTTCTTAAAGTGCTACAAAATCCCATTCCACACTGATTTTTCAGACTAACACAGCTATGTCTTTGAATTATATTTATTAGATATCATTGCATACTGTGAATATAAATATATAAAATATAAATGCATTTATAACCTAACTCTTTTCATTTTTTTTAAATTATTTCTGTGAGTTAGACCTTATCCCTTCCTTTTGGCCTGTTCTCCTTGAATCCTTGTCCAACATTCAAAGTGCTACATCACGTTGATTCTCTCTCCACTAGAAGGAACAGCAATAAAAATATAATTCAAGGCGAATGTACAATACATACACATAAAAATTCAATTTCAGAATCATATTACAAGGCTGAAGGATTCCTGAATCTGAAAACCCTGATCCTCAATTCCAGGGGTGGCTTTACTCAGGGAAATAAGTTACCATATTTTCCGGCGTATAAGACGACCTAGCATATAAGACAACCCCCCCATTTTTCCAGTCAAAATATAGTTTTAGCACCTCTATCCTCCTTATCCTTATACCCGGCGTATAAAACGACCCCCTCACTTTAACCACAGATTTTGCAGGTTAAAAAGTAGTCTTATACACAGGAAAATAAGGGTATGTGCATACTTTCTGTCATGGCAGATAGCACCAAAATTGAGTTTGGGCTCATATATTTTCTTAAGTGATATTTCATCCTGTTAATATTGGTAAGGTGTAACTGAACTAGCTTGTAGCCCAGTCCAATGGATGTTTTAAAAAGGTAATAAAGGTATTCCTCATTGACAAGTTTGTCGTGTCTGACCATAGGGACGATGCTCATTTCCGTTCCTAAGCTGAAGAGCCACATTGTCAGAGACTACTCTGTGATTATGTGGCCAGCATGATTGCACAGAACACTATTTATCTTCCCACCGAAGTGGTACCTATTTATCTACTTACATTTGCATGTTTTTGAACTGCTAGGTTGGCAGAAGCTGGGACTAGTGACCGGAGCTCACCCCATCATGCAGTATCCAGGCCTTGAACTGCCAACCTTGAAATCAACAGAGTCAGCACCCTAACTACTTGAACCACTGCAACCCTATACATGGATGTTTAATCATAACTACCGGTAAATAAGACAGAATTCATAAGCTTATCGTAGTGGTTTGAGTGTTGGACTAGGGCAGTGATTCCCAATGTGGGCATTACAACCCCCTGGGGGGCGGTGGAAGGGTCCAAGGGGGCAGTGAGGTAGAAAGGGAGCAGTAGGGGGATGGAAAGGGGAAAAGGGGGTGGCAGGGAGGGCTTCAGTCAAAGTATTGATGTGCAGGAAGGACAAGAGGAACCAGCAGTCTTTACGACCATGGCGGAGATAAGGATTACATTAAACTTTCCAGAGTCACTAGAGAAAACACAAAGCTGTGCTGATCATTTTGTGTGGTGGTGTCTTCCACTCTTTGCTAGTAGTGGCAATTCGGAAAATTGTGCAAGGCCTGGGCACAGGGCATCACTTCTGTGCTTCAAAGAGGCACCTTTTTGGGACAGACTGGAGGAAAGAGTTACAGCATATGATGGTGGCGGCAAAAAGGAGCTTTCACATTTAGGACCCTGCTTAAGCTTTGTGAGCTTTGTTGGCACTTGGCTAGCAGTTTGGCGTTGCACTGCTGCTCCTGCTTTCTTTCATCAGACAGGCTGAAAGGAGAGGTAGCAGAAGAAACCATTTTATTTTATTTATTTTTGTGGGAGAGTGACACGTAAAGCTGTGTAGGGAAGACATGTCTCTGGGAAAAGAGTATCTGTGCTGGATTCTTGCAAAGAGCAGCTCCTATAGTGAAAATTTATCCCTTTTCGTCCTCCACACCAGTCTCCAGTCCAGAGCATGTGGGCTCCGTAAACCCTCTACACCAGGGGTAGGCAACCTTTCCCCTTTAAGGGCCGAGGGATTTCAGCTCCCAGAATCCCAGGAGCTATTGGCCAACATGGGACTATTGGCCAACATGGCTGAGGCTTCTGGGAGCTGAAGTCCCTCGGCCCTTAAAGGGGAAAGGTTGCCTACCCCTGCTCTACACATACTACGGCTGCACTTTTCTTTGCCCTGATAAAGGATTGAGAGTCCCTCCCCTCTATGGAGAAGCTTCTCCCTTGCACTTGATCACCCTGGAGAAGCAACTGAAAGCCTGGCTGAGCAGCAACCAAGAGGTCTCTTGTCTACACTGGCCTTTGCTGCAAGGCTGGCATGGATGAGAGGCTTCTCGGTTGCTGCTCAGTCGCTGCTCCCAGGATGACAGGGCACAAAGGGAGCAGGGACTGAGCAGCCAGTCAAACAGCATCCAAGAAGTCTCTTGCCTGCACAAGCCTTAGCCCAGCCAGCTGCTCAGTTGCTGTTCCCAAGGTGACTGGGTGCATAGGGAGCATGAATTTGCAGTAGAAAAAGGTAAAAGTAAAGGTTTTTCCTTGACAAGATTGTCATGTCTGACTGTAGGGGAGATGCTCATCTCTGTGTTATGATGGTGGATTTGATATAAAGACCCCTTCTTTGGGTCCCTGCCATAGCCCTGGGCTGGGAGGAGCCTTTACCGCCATGAACTCAAAGCGTGCACATCACGTAGGCACCCCAAAAGGGTGACATTTGCATTTACAACAATTTGCAGATCAAAAAGGCTAGGCCAACCGTGCGGTTGCTGCGGCCCCAATCCAGCGCTCCCAGGGGCAGCAAGGAGCCATCCCTTAGCAGCCGTCTGTACAGCCCCAATCCTATGCATATTGTTATCAGATGTTAAGTGTAACTGAACTCAGTAAATCTTTTGCCTAGTAAAAATGCTTATGCTCACACACTATAATCATATGTATATACCATTATATGTCCATTATATGTTAATTTGTCCATTATATAATCATCCTAGAGAGAAATTCCTAACACCCCTGTTGACAAACAAAAGTGGGAGCTCTCTTGTAGATTCAGTTCAATTCCTTTTGAGTGACATCTATGACTATGTAACACACAGAGTGGCTCTTTTTGCCTTGGCTGCAAAAAAGAATAGGAAGAGAGAATTAAATAAAATTGCCATAAATTGCTATGGAGATTCAAAGTACTAATTATATTTTTTATGATGACAATGTACAAATTCACCAATATTTAGAAGAGTTTTTCTTTTTTCTTTTTTCTCTTATATTAGAAATAATTTTTAATGGCACGTTAAATCGATGGGATGTCTTTCGTTCTTCATACCCTGTGCTATTTGTTTTTAAATGATTTATGTATTTTGATAAGCTGTTTTGTCATGGCCTTTGGCTAGCACAATAAACATTTATTGATTGATATACAATAGCAACGCAAAAGTGAGTAACTAAAAGTGATGTTTTTGTAACTGGCTGATACTAATACTGGTTTTAATATTTACAATTTTCAAAGCCTAATCAAAATATTCTACATTATGCTAATTGTATACAATTTATATATAGTATATATACAGTACAGTGGTCCCTCCACATTCACTGGGGTTAGGGGCAAAAGAACCCCACAAATGTGGTAAAACCACAAATAAAAAAACCCTATTTTTTTTACTTAAGAGAACACCTCTCCAGGAATCTCCAGTACAACTCTATGGTCAATATCTGCCACAAGTTGATCATAGAATCATGCTGGAAGACCTACAAATGCCTAGAGAAGCGTTTTCACTAGGAACTTCTAGGTTCTTCAGCACAACTCTATGGTCAACTTCCAGCAGAATTGCGCTGGATTCCTAGAGAACATGTTAATCAAAACCACAAATAATTAAATCTGCAAAAGTCAAAGCTGCAAACATGGAGGGCCAACTGTATATACAGTATATATAGAAAGGGAGCATTAACTGGGTGTCAAACTGAAGATGATGTGGCATTCATAGGTGTAAGTGGTATTATTCTTCTAATGGTAGTTTCTAGTTTTCTGTTTATTGAGTTTGTTCTGTTTATTGCTTATGAGACTTGTGTTTCCACTCTGGACTGATTCATTCACAATAGCTTCTCCCTAGTTTCAATTTCTAAAAAAAACAAACAGTGCCCAGTTCATTGCATGGCTACTCAGAAATCAGCATCACTAGTTAGCTTTATTCACTTTTTCAGAATGAGAGCTCCATGTTTACCCTGTGCATTGAAAATCCAAATTATACACTCTTTTATTTCATTTTAATCAACCCAGTACAAGTGAACTAAAACACTGGACGACTGATGGCTGCAATCCTATCCTATCCTATGCACATTGCTATGGAAATCCCACTTGCTTCATTGAGCTCACTTTCGAGATTTATGGTTGTAGTGAAATTGAGCTGGTGCAATAATATAATAAATAAAATTTTAAAAAAAATCAAATTTGCAACCATTCTGGCGCCATCTGTCGTCCTATTTTGCCCTGATTTCTCAAACATGTTATTCAGAGAAATCTTGGGGATGAGTCAACCTTGTTTCTCTGGGAAGGCAGCGTTTTTATTTCTTTTTGGATTTGTTTTGCACAGCTCCTTTTCAACACACCTTCC
>CM034708.1:53895684-53911682 GCA_020142125.1 Phrynosoma platyrhinos | reverse complement strand
TAGGCTGAACTTGTGAAGGTCCTCGGTGGTCATTCTTTTTGTTTTCTTGATGTTCAACATTAAGCCTGCCTTTGCACTTTATTCTTTGATTTTCCTTGGTAGGTGATCCGGGTCTGTGAGGTTTTCTACTAGTACTATGGTGTCATCTGCATATCTTAGATTGTTGATATTCCTTCCTCCTATTTTCACTCCTGTTTCTTCTTGTGTCCAAGCCTGCTTTTCTTATAATATGTTCTGCGTACAAGTTGAACAGATAGGGTGAAAGGATGCAGCCTTGTCTGACCCCTTTGCCAATTGGGAACATTCTGTTTCTCCATGTTCTGTTCTGACAGTAGCCTCTTGTCCTGAGAACAGATTCCTCATCAGGACTATCAGATATGTTGGCACTCTCATGTCTTTAAGGGCGTTCCATAGCCTTTCATGATCTATGCAGTCAAAGGTTTTGCTATAATCTATAAAGCACACGCTCATTTTCTTTTGGGATTCCCTGGTGCACTCCATTAGCCATTGTATGTTTGCAATGTGGTCCCTCACGCCTCTTTCTTTCCTGAACCCCACTCTCTCCATGTATGGTTGGAGTCACAACAAATTATCACCACCACCACCCCGAAGAATTCTATAGCCTTGAGCCATGACAGTTGAAAGTGGGGTCAAACTGGACCGTTTCTTCAGTGCAGATGCAGCCATGGTATTTTTCTTGGCAAGATTTGTTCAGAGGTGGCTTGCCATTGCCTTCCTTTGAAGCTGAGAGAGCATGACTTACCCAAGGTAACCCAGTGGGTTTACCTGGCCGAGGGGGGATTCCAACCCTGATCTCCAGAGTTATCCAACACATACGTCCAAAACACACTGCAGAAATAATCCAGTTTGAGACCACTTTAACTGCCTTGGCTCAGTGCCAGGGAATCATGGGAATCATAGTTTCTTGTGGCACCAGACCTCTCTGACAGAGAAGGTGAAATGTCTCTCAAAATGACAGTTCCCAGAATTCCATAGCATTGAGCCAGGGCAGTTAAAGCGGTCTCAAACTGGATTGTTTCTGCATTGTGTTTTGGACCATTGTTTAAAGTAAAAATTTGGTAAGATGTGATGTTTTTAAAAAACATTTTAAAATATTATTATTATTATTATTATTATTAAACTGGGGCTTCCCCTTTCTCCCACTGAGCTTCACCCCACTCACACCATCTCTTCATTGTTTTAAAGGGATGCAGGCAAATGCCGCAGTCTGTTTCTGCCAAAAAACTTCTTTGGGAAGCAGTGGTGTTTCTTGGGTGTCACCTGGCGGAGCCCGGACCCCCTAGTGATGCCCCTGCAATAATTGTGTAGAGTGAAAGGGCCCATAGACTAGCTCAGTTCATCAAATGTACAGTTGACACTCCATATCCATGGATTCTTTATTCATGGGTTCAACCATCCATGGCTTGAAAACATTTAAAATATATATATAAATTTCAAAATTCAAAATCTTGGCTTTGCCATTTTATATGAGACGCCATTTTACTACTTCACTGTATATAATGGGACTTGAGCATCCACACATTTTGATATCCATAGGGGATGCTGTAATGCAACTCCCACAACTCCCACCCCATTCCCACATCTATGGACGTTATCACATGTGGGCCAGAAAGCGATAATAAAGTGGAAATGAGGCATTCCGAAAATAAACAGAAAATAAACCTTGATTCCGCAAATGGCTTTCACACGTAATTACCTTAATTTCAAAATTAAAGTAAGCGCTTTTAACGTTCACACACAAGTGAGAAAAGCCTGTAAATGTACTAGAAATGATCTTTTTGCACATGCGCAGATAGAGAAATGCTTGCCGTGGAACCATGGGAAAAGCAGGGAAATGCTCCCAAATGCGCATTTGCTTTTCACATTACGGTAAATGCGAAATTACCGTAATTTCGCATTTGCATTTCCTCCAAACAACTGAATTTCAAAAGATCTCAGATAACACCAGTTTCTGTCCACTTTCTGTCCAGTTTCTGTGCGACGTCATGTGAAAACACGGGGCACTAATCCAGTATTTGTTTGGGATTTGTGTGGATTAATCAGCAGATTTTGCCCCGTGTAATAAAATGTATGCTTTATATCTTGAGGTTTTTCCTCCCCTCTCCTATTTTATTCTGCAAAAGAATAGGGCTACTTTTTTTGAAATCTGACCAGCAGGAGGCTCTGTTGCACTGTCTGTAATAGTCTGGCAAAGCCTGAAAATGAAAAGTATGAAAAGCACAGATGGCTATTATGCATTTATGCAGTACTGTACTATTGATAGTTCACCATATATTAATCAAATGAACAGTGTGTCATGAGCACAGCTGAGGATTTGCATGCTATTGTCACACAAAAAACACTTGAGGAAGATTTCAAGTTGCCCTCAAAATCAAATGGAAGAGCCAAAATCAAATGGAAGAACATTGCCTGTCAACTAGATTAGCACCCCATTTATTACAAAAAAAGAATATAATTGGACATTTAAATATATAATTTAATATAGTTTGTTTTTTATTTTGTTTGTACAGTGGAAACTGCAATCCTGCATGCTTAAATTCTGTATTTCGTTTTCTTTCTTCAGTCATTACCCAAGCCCTAAAGAAGTCAAATAAGACAAAAAGACAGCAGATGGCAGTCTTATCATAGAAATAGTCAAGGTCTACTATTTGATACAGGATCACAAGGTGTTTGCTGTTTCATCACTATTTACAAGCTCATTAATCTGATGCCAGTCATAAAGAGTTCTGGAGAAATCACAACCCTAGTGAAATTTAGGTACAAGGTTAGGTTGTTTGTTTTGTCTTCAGGGGTGTCAGAGCTGCTTTTATAACATTTTGTGGTCTTATTAAAAACTCCCCAACTCTAATTTTGCACAATAAAAATTCAGGATATAAGTTTATTTACTGTGGCACCCACTGCTGGAAATTAAAGATGCCTTTTTGGGCTGCTGTTCAGACTATGTACGGTAGTACATATTTGGCTGGGATCCACACTAGGAGATTTATGTCTATCCAGCATGTAGCTATAGATACATCTCTTAGTGCTACCCCCTAAAATCCAACTTTTAAGCAATGCCGCTACCACTACTCCAACATAGTCATTTCTATGTTGCTGGAGAGCAGGGGGATCAATGGAGATTCGCCCAGTTATTTTCATATAGTTAGACACACTGCAACAGGAATCTGCAGGGATTTCTGTGTGTTCTTGGGAGGTGCTTACAGTGTGTCCAGCTACAGGAAAATAGCTGGACAACAGAAATGGCCATGTTGGGTGGAACTGCATCACTCAGAAGGTGATTTTGGTCATTGTGTGGTCAGTAAAAAACTATAACCTAACCAATGAGCAAAACAGTACGCCCACTATCATAACTCACTAACAGGATGCTAGCCATTTGTATTATTTTTAACTTGTTTTTCAAAATTACTATGTACTCAAAGTGCCTTATAGTAACAGTAAATATATTAAAAGAAAAAGCACCAGAAACAGCTATCTAAAGCAGCTGAGAAAGTAACTATAAGGTAAGAACATTCACAGGATGTTATTTTAGCTCTAACCATATAAATCCACTATTTTTACTGTTCTAAAAATGGACAATGAAGTGGGGGAGTATATCTCCTCCGGGAAGCCATTTCAGTACTGGTACTTTATCTTAAAAGACTTGCTGTTTTATATGTGCTTGTCAAACATTCAGTGTTTTTATGTACCTAGGAAGTGCCTTACATGCAGAAGAGAAGTTGTAGAAGCAGAAGATGTATAATGGGTTTCTAAAGTCAGGTACGTTTCAAGGTTGCAGCTTGACCAGGAATAAAAGCCCTAACGTGCTCCTGTGTCTTTTAATAGCAGCTTATTCATTGAAATTAACAGATCAAGCTTTCCTTAGTGTGGAAATAAACGCCATCCCCTAATTCCTGCAGATCCATCAGGAACTTGTTTTTTTAAAAAAAGATGGCAGTCATTTTGATACATTACTATATGAATGGGTTATTGTGTTTCCAATTTATAGCGACCATATCATGGGGTTTTCTTGGCAAGAATTGTTCAGAGGAGGTTTGCCATTGCCTTCCCCAGAGGCTGAGAGCATGTGACCTGCCCAAGGTCATCCAGTGGGTTTCATGGCTGAGCTGGGAATCGAAACCTGGTCTCCAGAGCCACAGTCAAATCACTCAATATTGAAACCACTATGCCACTAGGCATGGTGAAAGGAACAGAAGGGCAGCACAGTTAGCTCCATCCCCAAACCTGTGCTACTGTTCTCAACATCGCAATCACTGTGTTTGACATAACTTCCAAACTGGAATGCCTGTTTTACTAGCAGAGGCTCCCTATTAAATTTGAAAGAGTTCAGTGGCTATGCTGGCTGGGGGTTCTTTTTATTTATTTATTTACATCCCCACCTTTCTTCTGACATGGGATCAAAGAGGATTCTGTGTATTGTAGTGCAAAACAATACCCCCCTAAGCTCTGAATTTAGACCTATAAATTTTGTGGGAGCCTTCACAAGTACATAAAACTCCCAGCTTCAGATGTTACTCCAAACACAAGAGCAAGAGGAGTACTTGGGGTTGGTGCTAAATGTTCTTCTCTTACCAAACCTACCCCATTCACATAAATAAAGCACGAGTAGAACTAGCATCACAGACTGTACAGTCTGTTTTGGACCCTGTTGACTTCATGGACCTCTCATAAAAATTCACGTCTGAAACAGAAAATCAATCATCTCCATCAGTTTGGAGAAGGGGATCTCCCTTGCTGTACAGGGATACATTAGTCTGAGTAACATCTAATCAGGGAAATAACTACCCAATGCCACAACCAGGATTACAAACACAAAGAACATAAGGACTTCAGCCTCAGTTATGACTGAAAGGGTAAACAAGAACTGACACAACATTCCAGATCAATCCCGACATCCGCTAAAGAACTCTTGAAGGGCACGTATTAACAATTTGGGGTTGTTGGGTTTTTTTTGCAGAGAAGTGACCACTTTTTGAACAATGCATGCATGTTTCTGATATCTGTATAATACAATGTACTCTTCAAATGTCTCTGTGTATTGCACCCAGTTAATCTTATATAATTTCTATGTCCAGCCTTTTCCTGTAGGATCCTATTGAACCAATAATTACTGAAACAATTGAGTTTGTTGTAGACTCTGTCCTCACCCCAGTGGAAGCATTGTACAAATATTTGAACAGATTATTTATCTTTCTCTTGGACATTAATGCAACAGTTCTTGTTTAACAAATGGAGTTCACTGCTCTTCAGCTCAAGGTAAAGCATACACTAAAAACCTTTTGTATGAAGTTTTTAAAACAACCTTTTATATATGAACCAAAGCCCTTCAAATATCACTGAATTAATAAAATACTGTAAATGCTGATGCACATACCAACAACAGAAGTAATAATACAATCTGAAAATGCTTCCAACTTTTGTTATTTGTATGAGTACATCTCCAAATGAGAGAGCCAGTGATATGTAGTGGTTTGAGCATTGGACTCTGGCAACCAGGGTTCAAACCCCCACTCAGCCATAGAAACCCACTGGATTAACTTGTAGAAGTCACACTCTCTCAGCATCAGAGGATGGCGAAGGCAAACCCCTTCTGAACAAATCTTGCCAGGAAAACCTCATAGGGTCACTTTCAGGTCTCCGTATGTAGAAACGACTTGAAGGCATATAACAACAAGCTCCAAATGAATATAACCATTATTTGTTCTGTGGAATATTCAATAACTAAATCCTCTTGAGTTAATAATAAGTGAAATTGTATATAACAAGAATTATCTTGTACATTACAGAAAAAAAATTATTTTTCTGACAATGTTAGTACAGAAATGTCATTTTCTATAATGGGTTAAATCACAGGTGGGATTTGTGCAGCATTCCAGATGTCATTGAATTGAAACAACCCACAGTCCTAGCCAATATAACCAATGGAGAGGAATGTTGGGAGTTACAGTCCAACAATATCTGAAGGGATGCACAATTCAAGCCACTGGCTAGACTAAACTAGACTAATTGAAATCATTGGGACATATTAAATGGGGACTAACATGTCCCATTCATTTCATTGGAACTACTCTGTTTAGAATGATTATTGAGACTAATATTGACTCAGTCTCTTTCCCTTACAGCCCAGTGTTCAGCCATCCATGATGTTTAAGAGGAATTGTAATTACGGCACGTAGTACACGGCATTAGATGAGCTCGAGTGGCAACACTGGAACCCAGATCTGCACCAAACTGTGAATGTGATTTGAATGCAACCTCCCCTGGATAATGACCTATCAACCAATGATAGTTCTTCTATCTTCAAACTGAGCTTCGGTTTATTGGCTTTCATCCAACCCATTATAGAGATGCATATTGGGTTACTGCTGATGGTCTGCATTTAGCTTAATGAATTCTGTTGACCTTATCAGAGTGTGTGTGAGTTTTCAAGTCTCCTGCCTACTTATGGTGACCCCATGAATGTCATAAGCTTTTTCAGACATGAAATATTAAAGATGTGGTTTTGTCAATTCCTTCCTGTAAAATAAAGCCCACAGTGCCTCATATTCATACCTCTCTTAAATATACCTGCCTGAGGACTGGAGACTGGTGGAGCAGCCATCATCTATATCTCACCAGCAAAAGAGGGAACACTATGGACTTTATCACATGTGGGAAATCTCATGCAGAAATGGGTATTAAATAGAAAAAAAATCGTAAAAGTGGGTAGATTTTCACATAACGTCTAGGGAGTTTATCACACGGGGGAAATCCTGTGAGGAAACAGGGCTTTAAATTAGAAAAAAAACGCAAAAGGGGTTAGATTTTCAGATGACGTCGCTGTTAAAATGGGGTTAACCCGAATGGAAAGTAGTCAGAAACTGCTTCTTTTTACTTTCAGAAAATCCTGAAAGTAAAAAGAAGCAGTTTTTGACTACTTTCTGTTCGGGTTAACTCCATTTTAACAGCAATGTGTGTGAAAATCTGCCCGCTTTTGCGGGTTTCCCCCATCTTTTAAATCCCATTTCTGCACGGGATTTCCCCCATGTGACAAACTCCTAGGTTAAAGTGTACTTTTGGAAAATCCCAAAAATAAAAAGAAGCAGCTTTTAACTACTTTCCATCCGGGTTAAGCACAGTTTAACATCGATGTGTGTGAAAATCTACCCACTTTTGCAAGTTTTCTCCACCTTTTAAATCCCATTTCTGTACGGAATTTCCCCTATGTGATAAGGTCCTATGATTGTGGAATGCCTGACCAGTTGGTGCCAATGCTGGTGCTATTCCAGTGGTTTTTTTTTTTTTTATTAAAGAGGCCTTGTTGATTTCATGTGTCCCATGTTTTGAAGGGATGTCACATTAAGAATGGAGCAAGCTTGTTCTCAGCTGCTCCAGAGACTAGGACATGGAACAATGGATGCAAGCTACAGGAAGAGATTCCTCCTAAACATTAGGAGGAACTTCCTGACAGTAAGAGCTGTTTAATAGTGAAATACACTCCCTCAGAGAGTGATGGAGTCTCCGTTGGAAGTTTTTAAACAGAGGTTGGATGGTCATCTGTTGGGGATGCTTTTATTGTGTCTTCCTGCATGGCAGGGGGGTCGGACTGGATGACCCTTGTGGTCTCTTCCTTTTCTATGGATTCTATGAGTCTATGTTCAGTTCCTGTCATTTTTCGATATGCTATGAAAGACTCTTGTCTAAAGCTATGGGAAGTCACTGCTATTTAATATAAACCAAGGTAAGGAATGGGATCCCTCTAGATGTTTTAGACTACAGCTCCTACAATCCCTTAACACTGGCTATGCAGGATGAAATTCATGAGAGCTGTAGGCCAAAACTGCTAAAGAGCTGTGATAGTTGGTGGCTTTCACGTCAGTGGAGCAATGTCTGCTCTGGGGCTGCTTCCACACTGCAGAATTAATGCAGTTTTACAACTGCTTTAGCTGTCATGGTTCCATTTTTTTGAAATCCTGGGATTTGTAATTTGTTGTGGCACCAGAGCTCTCCGAGAGAAAAGGCTAAATATCTCACAGAACTACAAATCCCCGAATTCCATAGCATTGAACCATGGCAGTTAAAGCAGGTAATATCAAGCTGCATTATTTCTGCAGTCTGCATGCAGCCTGGGTTTTAATCTCACTTTTAGGAACTATCCGAGGAACTGAACACTACCCCCTTTAAAGTTTAGACTAAAATCTGGAGCAGATTCTGTCCCATTGAAGGGACACCACCAGATCTATGGCTGGAGAGCCAAAGGTTATTCACCCTGTTGGACTACAGACAATCCTGAACTAAGTGTATCAGTACCCTGACCTGAGAAAAAGCAACTTCCTATATTCCTATGAGCCTCAGAGTTTTTCTTGAGTTCCAAATTTGCTGTGATGTTAAAATATAAACAAAGCAGACATATAATTTTATTTAATGTTCTATAAATGTCCTATTACCCAAGGTTTCTGGAAATGTACTATAAACACAGCGACATTTCCCAGTTCTCTCGTTTTGTCATCTTGAATGTTCACCTCAACTAGAACAGTTAGACTAACTTTTCAATTTTCCTTTGAAGAAAAAAGCTAACAAAGGTTGAGTCAAGCCTATATTTACACAACAAATACAACATAATTTTTTTTTGCACTAACTGGCCAATTCCTCTTTTAAAAGAAATCCTAAATAAACACTAATTTCACCTTTCTTATCATCTTGGGAAAAGAGCACAATAATCTAGATTTAAGAAACCTTCCTTCTATCTCCCTTTGTACTAATCATTCAATTTCTTGATAAATCAGTCAATAAACCACAGAAAGGTCAAAATTGCTCAACTGGACACACAGTTTTTAGCTTCAAAAATGAATTGTTTCAGTCTAAATCATTTTGTCCTCTAAAAACAAATTGCCCATTCTTTTAAAAATCTAAAGGATTTCCATCTAAAGGATTGTCTCTAAGGTCACAGAAATAAAACCAAAAGCAATGCAAACACGTAAATGGAAGCTAAAGGTGTCAAAGTATCATAGTACCTTTCTTCCTTCTCTCATTCTCTGGAATCAACAAACAACAATCCCTTAATCACAAAGAAACATAAGCATCTTGGTTTATATTGTTATATAATGCATTGTATCACAAAGTGATTGGACAGAAAATCCTATACAGAGCCACTCAGAAGCCAATCTCATTGCTTTCAATGTGTCTGACATTAGTTTCAGTGTGTTTAAGTATAAATAAAGTGAAAACTTTAAGGAACAGTACAGGTCTGTTTAGTCCCAGGATTCTATTAAATCAAGAACAGGGGATATTTGGTCCCCAAATGTTTTTGCCTATAGTTCCCATCAGCCATACCCAGCATGACAAGTGGTAAGGGTTTCTAGAACTTATAATCTTAAATATTTGGAGAGCCAGAGGTTCCTGACCCCCACAATTCACTAATTCTAGTTTGTGAGGAAGGATAAAACAGAAAGTCTTACCAATATGCTACCAATATGCATATAGTTAAAGATGAATCTGTCTTTATGATAACCTACTTGTTAGACAGCATAGAATAGCTTGTTGGAAGTCCTAACTAGAGCAGACCCATTAATTCAGTTGTTGAATGGTAAGTCAACAAATTGTTTCCAAGGCTCTGCTCTGAAGAACAATACAATTTAGGACACATGCTTATACAAATAATTTCTTCATACATGTGAGGCACTGCTTGCTATCTGCATTTTTATTAGAAGTACTTGCATGCAGAATTTTTGCAAGGAAGCTGTGTTAATCTCTTGTAACATAAAAAGGAGGAAAGAAAGAGAAGAGAAAAAAAGGAATGTGACTTCTTCAAATGCAGAATAGAATGATATTAAAGCCTCAGTTTATAAATCATATTGATATAGTTGTGGGAGTGGGGTCACTCCATACTTCATCTGAAGAAGTGGGTTCCTATCCATGAAAAGCTCATGCTAAAATAAAAACCAATTGGTCTTAAAGGTACTGTCACATTCCTTTTTTCCATTCCCCCTCCCTTTCTTCTTGTTATGAATTCAGAATTGTCTTTTCCTAAAAACAAACAAAAAAACAAACACGGGCAACTTAATAGTACAGAAATAGTTACTTAACTGTTGTGGTCTTATTATCATTGGATCTATGTAATTCCCGTGTAATTCATATGTTGAATAGGCAACATTGTAGTGGGTTGTTGTCCCCCCCCCCCCCCCCCAATATTAGTAGTCAGAACTGAGGTTTGAGAGCTAGAGAGCTATTTTCACATTTCTAGCTGTGCACCATCTTCCATTTGACAGTAGGATGGAGACTCAAAGTCAAAATCAAAGAGATCAAAACATTTTCCAAAGAGGTCAAATTAGGGCCTTTGCAGACTGCCAGAAATAGTGCAAACTGAGTCCATTTCAAATGCCCTGGCTCAGTGCTAGGGAATCATGGGAATTTTTTTCTGAGACATTGAGCCTTCTCTGTCAGAGAGCTCTGGTGCCCCAATAAACTGCAGTTCCCATGATTCCCTAGCACTGAGCCAGGGCAGTTAAAGTGGCCTCAAGTTGCACTATTTCTGGCAGTCTGCAAAGGCCCTTAGTCCCATCACACTAACTACCAGACGCTCTCTGTTTGCAATATGGAGCTCTTTCAAACTACACATTTATAGCGCTATTATTTCACTTTAATAGGCACTGGAGCATTTTATGGAATCCTGGGGACTGTGAGCTGATCAGAGGCACTAGAACTCTCTGACTGAGAAGTCTAAATGCCCCTCCCTACACTGCAGATCCCAGGAGTCCATGGGATGGAATCATGACAGTCAAAGTGGAATAATAACACTACAACTGCGTAGTGTGAATGAACCCATGGTCTCAGCATTCTACATATAGGACTAATGCAGAAGTAAGTCTAAGCGATCTTGAGTCTGGTACTTCAGAGACTGCCTCCCATGTTCCTACCACATGCTGTTCTTCATCAGAAGCCCTGCTCCAGGTCAAAGTCATTAAGACTCTTTATGGAATGCCTTTCTAAGAGAAAAAAAATATAGTAAATCCAAAATTCCATTATTAGGCCACTCAAAAAAAGCCATGTGTTATCGTCCTGTGGGAGGCTACAAGCCACTTTGTAGGCTGAATACAGCAAACATTTTCATCATTGCACAGGTCAGATACAGACTAGATCTCAAAGGAATTGTGTTTGTATCTAACAATGAAGAAAAAAGTGCCCAGCAAATGGTGTACCCTTTGTCTGTATCAAACCTCCCTCCACCACAATCTTAAACTCATTTCAAGAAAGATACAGCTCCGTGGCTCTCCATCATCATATTTCTTCCTCTAAAGCAGTGATTGCCATACTTGGTTCTCCAGGGTTTTGGACTTCAACTCCCCAAAGCCCTAGCCAACTTGGCCAGCAGTCAGGAAGTCTGGGAGCTGACGTCCAAAAACATCTGGGGGACCAAAGTTTGGGAAGCACTGCTCTAAAGTAACTTTTAACATCTATGCCTGATGCAGAAGCTTGAATAATGTGTGTTCTGCCTTTTTGGTTGGCCTAATAAAGGAATTGCTGCAATGTTTATGGTTTTTTGTTGGGAGGAGGTTTGCTATATTTTGCTGTAATGTTGAGTGTAGAGGCTAGGACAGTGGGAAGTAAGAGTTCGTATCCCTGCTTGGCCATGGAAACCCACTGATTGACCTTGGAAAAGTCACTCTCTCTCAGCCTCAGAGGAAGGCAAAGGCAGATCTTCTCTGAACAAAGCTTGCTAAGAAAACACCATGATTGTTTAACCTTACTGTTGCCATAATTTGGAAATGACTTGAAGGCACGCAATAAGAATGACAAATATGGTCATGGCAACTGCAGGGCCAGCATGGCTATCCCTGGATATACAGTATATTTCTAAGAGGCATTTGTCAGGTCTCAATGCTGTATAGTTTCAGGTGTCTGGTCAAAACATTACTGATCCAGAAAGCTTTTAGTTGGCTATTCTCTGGGCTTCATCTTTCAGCATAGTTCTCTATTACTGTTATTTTATGATTTATTTATTTATTAAATGGCATAGTAGATGTTTTAGGTATCATATGTTGGTTTTGTGCTGTGAGTTGCTTCGATTTTTCTTGTGAAAAAGGTATGGTCTATTTTTTAAAAAATATATACAAACTTAAAATAATACCAAGGGGAAATAATTTCAGAAGGGGAAAATGAAGAAACCACCAAGCTGGACTGAATACCATGGAGCACCCTATACAACATCATTTTCAGATGGCTAATGAAGAGGAATTTCCTGGAGTTCTCACTGCATGTATTACTGTCAGAATGAAAGATGAGATGGACATTTTGTAAAGAGGTTACACTAGGGCCTTGGTATCTACTGGGGTTTTGTTCCAGGATAGCCCCCTCCCATAGATACCAAAATCCATGGATGCTCAAGTCCCATTATATACAATGGTGCAATAAAATGATGCCCCTTATATAAAATAGCAAAACCAGGGTTTGCATTTTGGAATTTATATATATTTTCTTTTTTAAAAAATTCAAGGCATGGATGGTTGTATGTGTGGATAAAGAATCAGCAGATACAGAGGGCTGACTATATAAGATTAGAATATAGATTATGCCTTTTTGGGTTGAGGGAAGAAATGCTGTCTAAACCAACATTTCTCAGAGTATGTTTTGCACTTTCATGGATGTGACAAACAGGAAATAAATCATGCTTGCCCCAAATATGTCACCTTCTACCTTATCCAAACTGGCAGCAGCAACAAGTAACAGTTTATCAAATGATTTCAGGGAGATTTCCTCATATGGTCTTTGGTTAGGGAATCCTCTCCAAGAGAATATGGACCACTCTAGGAAGCTAGGTGGAGATTATCACACTTGGCTATAAACCGGCTTATCTGAGCCTGCTTAAAATTAGAAGTGGGCAGCATCCTGATAGTATCAGACACGTTTAGCTGCTAAAATCACCACCTGGCTGCAGCCTGTCTCCATCGCTGCTCCGAGGGGCGCTCCTCGCACCTCTTTTCAAAGCTGGAAGCACCCCTCGAGTGCAATGGAGCCGGGCTGCAGCTGGGCAGCGATTTTGGTAGCTAAATGCATCTGATACTATCAGGATGCCACCTACTTCTAATTTTAAGCCGGCTCAGGTAAGCCGGTTTATAACCAAGTGTCATAATCTTCTTAGAGTCATCTCAGTGTCAAACCTGATATGATGTTAGCCATACGAATGTCATCAATCTCATATGGCTGTTTCTGGTAACAATAACCAGTAAGGGATGGAAGATAGCCAGATCAGGATTGTGACATGAGGGATATAAACTTCTTTGTCCCCTATTCACAGTGGGAAGATAAATGACATGTCTATTTTGAGCTTCAAAAACACTTTTCATGTAGCTTATTGCCTTTTAGTGACATGTTTATGGTCCTACATGCAAAGTTAGGAAAAATGACTCGTACCCATGAATCTTGTAAACTCATAGACTCGTCCACATCTTAAAGATGGACAGGAAAACATTTCCAAATCTTAAGACTAAAAGAAGGCCACACAGTAATCCTTGAATAACAGTAATTCTCAAATAGTATGAGCCATTTCACAGAATAAGAGAATCACTTTTTAGCTGTTTGAACTTGGGAGATGGCTATTATCCAGGTGTTCCTCTTCAGATCTTCCTTCGTTCAGGTCCTCCAGAGATATAGGTCAGGTTTCTTAAAAATGATTACTGGAAGGGATTGCTCCATAGATCAGCTTGTTCTATAGTTTTTCCTCGTTTGCAAAGCAGGAGTTGTGGGGGCGGCCAGGGGGTGACAAATACATTGCTGTTAAACACAAGAAGAATGAGAGCCAGCAAATCCTGGAAACACCCCTCAGGAAGAGGCTGCCCTTCCTCCACACCATCCCACCTATTTACAATATTGTGTCCACCCACCATGGGCCACCTGATCCCTTAAGCTGGCATTGTGCAGTTCAGAAAGCAAGACCAGACCTCAGAAGTCCACAGCATAGCATTGACTAAATACTGCCTCTTCAGCATTTGGGAGCTCACAGAGCTGCAGACACAATGAAACCACGGTTCAACATCTGGTTGGCTCTTCTGTCTTCCCTCTTATCCACTTGTATTGCAGTAAGTGTAATCTTATACAGGATAATAATCTGTTGTGTTATTTTAATGGCCAAAGTATTCAAGAAAGTAGTAAAAATCACTGAAACTGTTATTTCTCTCTCTCTCTCTTTTAAATTTAGTATGTTGCCAACCAAGATAACTGTTGCATCCTGGATGAACGATTTGTAAGTTGATATTTGTGTTATTATTTTTTCCACTGCTTATTATTATATTTATTATAGGCATATTACTGCCTGGAAATATTAAGAAACTGTTACAGAAGTATATAATTACATTTTAAGTTGTCTTCTGAATGTATGTGATATTTGTAATAAGCTTTTTTGTCATTATATTTTGAGTCATTTAGATCTCCCATATTTAATGTCCCCCTGCCCTGCTAGTATCTGTAATGGAACAGGGAGGGCGGGAATACAGACTATTAAATGTGGTTTCTTGTTTAATACAATTAAGTGTTCTTTTTTGCTATAGGGCAGCTTTTGCCCCACAACATGCGGCATTGCAGATTTCTTGAACAGATATCAACCTGAGGTGGATCGGGATCTCCAGGTACTTGAACATGCCTTGCAGGACATCTCTAATTCTTCAGATATAACAGAACATTTGATCCGTCAAATAAAACAAGTGCACAGCCCAGCCCCCTCCACTCAACCAAGTAAGAACACAGAAGCCATTATGGCACAGCTTTACTTTACTTGCCACTTTAGTCAACATTATATCACTAATGATCTGTGAAACTTTGTGCCTGTTTTACAGATGTGATTCCAGGTTATACCCAAAAGTCCAGAGAAATCATTGATGAGATCATCAGATATGAAAACGTTATTGTTGGCCATGAAAATACAATACAGTATGTAACAATAATTATTGATTCAGAAACAGACTATATTTGTTTAGTATACTTCCACTAGTATTATCAGTCTCATTTCCCTCATAAAACCTCTAGTAATACATAAAGGAAAATACTTGCATGGTTTGAGTTATCTGCATAATTGCCACCTGCAATTAATTTATTAGCCACCAAAAAGACTGTCTACTTTGTTTGAATCCTATGCATTATTCCTTGGAAGCAAGCCTCACTGAACACAATGGGGATTACTTTGAGTAAAGGTGGTTAGTATCAGCATACACCAGATTGTTTTTGTGCTTCCAAAAAGGCATAGGTTGCTAGGTAAATTGGATGGGGGTTTTTGGCACTAAAACAGAAGTTAATTATTTATTTTTAGTCATACATATACTTGCCCTGCACAAAGAATTCAGGATAAAGAACAACAACAATATTAAGAGAATAGGATTGTTTGCTTGCTTGCTTGCTTGTTATCCCACTTTTTCTTCTAGGCAGCTCAAGATTCTTTCTCCCACCTCATTTTATTCTTACAACAACTCTGTTAGGTTATGAAATAGTGACTGGGCCAAGGCCACCTAACAATCTTCCTGCCTTTCTAGTTGTCTTCATCAAAAAGTGTCTCCTGGTATCTCCATTTCTTTATCATGCTTAGTGTTCATATTCTTGTGTCACACAGAAACAAATAGGAGTTGATTTGGAAAGAATTGAGCCATCCATATGTGTCCTAAATGCATGGAGGGAGGAGTAGGCAATTCCTCATCGGCCCTACCTCAAACTCTATGTATTAACTGCAAGGTTAATTGATCATGTAGGAGAGAAGGAACAAGATTAGAGGCCACTGGTGGCTCTGATGTCAATGAGGTGGTGTTTAGCACCTAATCTGAACTTTAAAGGGGCTAGATAGGGTGTTTCACCCTCACCTAAGAATAGATTTGGCATCTTCAATCTCTATATTCCCACTACTGAATTGTCTAAATATTTCTTCCTTTGAGTCTGTTATTGAGTCTTCTTTCCATTCAAATATTTGGTTCTCTCCAATATAAACTGATAAGATATGATGTTTTGTATTTCTTTTGGCCAAA
>CM034708.1:53856773-53895674 GCA_020142125.1 Phrynosoma platyrhinos | reverse complement strand
AAAAAGGTCTTCCAGGACATCTTATACCAATTATAATTCAACTGAAATGAATAATCAAAACACAAGCACAATGCTGAATGTGATACAGTTATCTCCCAGATGAAGCTGGATAAAGGGATAGTGAAAGTGTGTCTAGCAGTAGCTTTGTATTCTTCTCACTGTTAGCTGGGAGGAAGGAGTTTCTCAGCTGGAGCTAGATTCAGACACGACAACGTCAAGCTACAGACCATGGAGATAATGGAAGAATGTGGTAACTTGTTGTTGTGTGCCTTCAAGTCATTTCTGACTTGTGGTGACCTTAATGTGAACCGATAACAAGATTTTCATGGCTAGATTAGTTCAGAAGAGGCTTACCATGAACTTCTTCTGAGGCTTAATATGAGAAACAGGAGAAACTATCTAACGGACAATGATACCCAGCTATTCTTCTCACCTTTTTCCAATTTTAATATAGTGGACATACACGGGAATAGGGTGGCCACGTGAAAAAGAAAACAGGATAGCTACACTTTTCACAATGGTAATTTCCGCTGGTGTAGCTTGTCATGCAAGCACTCTTGCAAACAATCATGAAAAATACAAGAGGCCTGTCATCTTTTTTATGCAGCCACCTATTTGGAAGTCAGTAATAATCTAGAAATGAATGAATAAATTTAATTATTGTAATATTAATGTAATTTCACTAGGAAATAATTAATTATATTGCTTGGGTGGAGCCATGTGTGTCTTCACATTGCCTATCACATAAGTCACTTATGGCACTTATGCCATTAATTTTTCATAGTGTTTTCTTAGGCAAAGAATACTCAGGGGTGGTTTTGTAAGTTTCTTCCTCTGAAATATGACCTACAACACCTGGTATTCATTGGTGGTCTTCCATCCAAATGCTAATTGTGGCTGACCCTGCTTAGCTTCCAAGATTGGACAGGATCTTGGTTATTTGGGTTATTTAGGACCTTTAGGTGATTTGAGCAGACAGCATCTTCAATAGCATCTTTAATGTTCAGAGTGGATTCATTTCCCCACTGAAATCAGAGCCACTAACTATAACCAAGCATGGCACACTCACTTTTGTGTCCACATATTCAGTGTACATGTAGAGCAAAGGTCTAAGAAGACCTTGCTCCATCAGGTATTGTTGTAATAAATCTACAAATTATCAATTTTTTAATTTTCAGACAACTGACAGATATAATTATATCAAACAATAACAAGATCCTACAATTAAAGCAGAAGACAGCTCAGCTTGAGGCACAGTGTCAGCAGCCATGTAGAGACACTGTCCAGATACAGGAATTAACTGGAAAAGGTAAGGTTGACAAGGGAATACCTATATTTTAAATTCATGCTTACAATACAGTTTCTGTTCCAGACTTTTCTTTCCATATTGGGATATTCAAAGCATCTGACAGAAACAGGCCCCTTTCCAATTACTATAAATAATAATCTGCTGTCTGCAGATTGTAACATAGATTGCTGACCTTGGAAAAGTCTGTCCCATTTGCCACAAATAGTATTGAGGGCATACTCACATGCTCAGGCTATCAATCAAATTATTTTGTTTTAAAGTGATGTACAGTCCAACAATTATGGTACTATAAGGTAAATTAGTACAAAAGCAGGCTTGCTGCTAAATATAAAGAAAACCAAAATAATGACCATGGAGGATCTACATAAATTCAACCTAGATAACAAGAACATCAAAATAGTTAAAGAATTTCCTGTACTTTAGATCAACTATTGACCAGAATGGAGACTGCAGTCAAGAAATCAGCACACTAGGAATGGGAATGGCAGCTATGAAAGAACTAGATAAGATCTTAAAGTGTAATGATATACAATTGAACATTAAAGTTAGAGTGTCCAAGCCATTGCATTTCCCATCACCATGTACACATGTGAGAGCTGGATGATAAAGAAGGCAGACAGGAAGAAAATCAACTCATTTTAGCTGTGCAGCTGGAGAAGAGTGATGAAGATACTAAGGACAGCCCAAAAGACAAATTCTCACTGGAAGCCAGGTTGATGAAACAGGCTGTCGTACTTTGGCCACATTACGAGAAGGAATAACTCATTAGAAAAGACAATAATGCTAGGAAAGATAAAGGGCAATAAGAGGAGAGGTAGATCACATGCTAAGATGGCTAGACTCAGGACCTTATCCCACGCTGCTCTCAAAAGTGGCAAGAAAGTGATATGAGCATCATTGCAGTACTATAGCGCTAGTATAAATATGGCGCTAGCGCTATAATAGCGCTATGGATAAGCTAGCGCTATTGCAATGCCCGCTGAAACCGACATACAAAAGAACCCGAATGATGCTGCATTCCGAGCGGTTTCTTGTTTGATTCTGAGCGACGTCGTGTAATCACCCAGAAAACTATAGCGCTATAGCGCCTGATTCTTAGCGGATTCTGAGCGACGTCGTGTGATCACCCGGAAAACTATAGCGCTATAGCGCCTGATTCTTAGTGCATTCTGAGCGACGTCGTGTGATCACCCGGGAATGTATAGCGCTATAGCGCCTGATTCTTAGTGGATTCTTGCTGCTTTTGGCCCCGTGGGATAAGGTCCTCAATCAGGGAAGTCATAGAATTGAGCCTGCAGGACCTGAGCAGAGCAATGGAGGATAGGGATGTCTTGGAGATGTCTCATCCATGGAGTCGCTATGAGTTGAGGTTGACTATAAGCAGTTAACAACAACAAACAAATCCCTGCAGACACATACTGAAAACATGCCTACATTCTGAGCCAAGAGCAAAACAAAAGTCATTACTATATAGAATTGAGTTTCAAGAACATAAAATATGAGCCTAGCTGAAGCAGATATTAAGCAGTACATCACATTGTACAAAGCATGTTGATAATGATTTTGAAATCCTTTACTCTGATGAATTTTATAATAAGTGACTAGGGCCTGAACAGACTGCCAGAAATAATCCAGCTCGAGACCACTTTAACTGTCCTGGCTCAATGTTAAGGAATCATGAGAACTATAGTTTTTTCTGAGGCATTGAGCCTTCTCTGTCAGAGAGCTCTGTTGCCACAATAAACTACAGTTCCCATGATTCCCTAGCACTGAGCGAGGGCAGTTAAAGTGGTCTCAAGTTAGATTATTTCTGGCAGTCTGTTCAGGCCCTAAAGTAATATATAACTAGTGTGGTTTAGAAGACAGAATGTTGGACTTAGACCTGGGGGACTTGGTTTCAGATCCATATCTGGACTGAACATCTTCATAGGACTGTTGTTATAGTAAAATGAGAAGCAATACACAATTTGTGTTGCCCTGAATACCTTTGGGCAAAGGGCAAGTTAAAAATGAATTAAAGATTTCATAGAGTGACATTTTTAAAATTTACTTAGTTAAAATGTAAATACAATGGACTGAACATTTTTTTCCTATACATTTTTTATAGATTGCCAAGACATTGCAAATAAAGGTGGTAGGCAAAGTGGTCTCTACTTCATCAAACCTCAGAAAGTCAAGGAACAATTCTTGGTGTATTGTGAAATCGATACACTGGGTAACGGTTGGACAGTTTTCCAGAGGGTAGGTGGTTTGAAACCTATTTGTGTGAAATATAATGGTTAGGGTTAAATCCAATTGTTAGTCCCACTAAAATAAACCCACTGAATCAATGAAAACTTGGCAAGTCAAGACTTCAGTCTCACTTATTCCATGTGTCCACTTTAGCTGGAACTAACTGTTGAATTTAGCCTGCAATGTAGAACAAAATATCTATTTTATTTTAAAAAATGAAAGCTCATTCTGAATCTCCTTTTATTTATTATCAGAGGCTTGATGGTAGTGAAGATTTTAGGAGAAACTGGATTCAATATAAAGAAGGATTTGGGCATCTGTCACCAAATGACCAGACAGAATTCTGGTTAGGAAATGAAAAAATTCATTTAATAACCACTCAATCTTCTATTCCGTATGTCTTGCGAATAGAGCTGGAGGACTGGAGTGGCCAAAAAAGGTATGCCATGAGTAAGATTTCATTAGTGATGTGGCAGGCAATTCCTGTCAATCATGCTAAGAACTGAATTTTAGCTTGTTAACTACCTGCACATTCTAGGCACTTTAGTAAGCACCTACAGTGTTTATGACAAGGGACATATCAGGGATTTTCCCTTACAATAGTTCCAAACAACTTTCCTTTCCATGATCATGGGAAGATTTTGAAGCTGTTAGTAACTCTGCTACATGCAGCCAGTCCCAATGGTTAAGAGGAATAGTAGCAATAGCAACACTGTTGTTTTCTGATTTTGTTGGAATTATGTACCACAAACAGCAAGTGCTGTGTGTTTGCTTGTTACTTATCACATGGTGGTAGTACTGTACAGCTGTCAGACTTAATGAACTTTGACCATTCAAAGTTTATGCCAAGGATACACAAACTATGGCCCAGTTGATCATCTGAGTTGAGACAACACAAATCTTGACTGCTAGGATTCAATAGGTACAAACCTCTGCCAACACTCAGCAATCCCACCTCCAAAATGGTTATTTTTCCAGCACTAGTTGCATGAGTGTGTATAAATGTACAGTTGCCGCACCCCAGGAAACACCATTAGATGTGGTTTTCAGCACTGAAAAAAGTTGTGTATTCTCAGTTTATGAATGCAATTGTGAAATCCTAGAGTTTGGCCAAGATGATTCTGGTCTCAAACCTGCCATCCCCATTTCTTTTCCACCTCTCCTTTGGTTTATGGGTCAAAATATACACATCCAGCTTTGGTCTTATCAACAGGCCAGCCCATTATACAGTGCTATATACCTTTTTCTCCCTCTATCTATATCCAATATCTAATGTTATTAATCTTAAAGTCAACTATCATTGATTTCTACAGATTCTACTGCTTCCTGGATCATCTGGAACAGGTTGCTTCCCAGCAGTTCATATTAGATTTTCCATTTTGGAATTTATTTCTGGAAACAAATTGATTATCCTTATTAATCATATCCTATTTGATATTTCCTATACACTCTTGATAATTCATTATTTTTTTGGAATCCAGCCCAATATAAATTCAGACTGTAAGGAAGATGCATCAGCCAGGGAACCTTTTTTTCAGAAGCCAATGAAATAATCCAAATACATATCTACACAGCACTAATGTGGGAGGGTTTGGGGATTTTTGGAGTTGTATTTTAATATATTGTATGGTATTTTAACTGCTGTAAGTCGCCCCGATTATTTGACAGAGGGGCGGGATACAAATAAAATTTATTATTATTATTATTATTATTATTGTTAATGAAAAACCACTGAAATGCCCCACTATTATTTTCTTTGATTGCATTGTGTTAGAGGATAATATAGGGGTGAAGCAGACCAACAGTTTGGAGCAGCCTCTGGCCATTCCAGCCCCAATTGGCTCCTGATCGGCATGAGACCACAGTGACCAGACAGCCTGCCTTCAGAGCAGGCCGCCATTGTGTCTCAAATGGGATGCCAGCAAGGAGCACTCTTTTTCAGTGCTCCTTTCTCCAGCTGCCTTGGGCCACCTTAGGAGGCCCCAGTACAGCTTCCATTTGTTCTGGGGCCAAGAATCATCTGTACAGCCTGCCTGCAAAGAGGCCAGAAGCTGCACTTTTAGGCCCATCCGTTTTGGGCCATTGTTTGACAAAAATAACAGAGATAATGAAAGAAGAAGAGATCAAATTTAGCACATTGTGATATGATCCAGAGTTGGTTTGCACATGCTCTCGCTGTCCAGTATTAATTGCATTGATAGAAAATGTCTCTTCTGCCCTGCCTCCCCACCATACTGCCACTGCAGTAAAAATGACTGCTGTGTATTTGTAGACCTGCAGAAATCCAGTACTTTGTTCCTGATGGAGTAAACTATAGCTATTTAAGAAAGTAAGGCTAACACATCCACAGTTAACACTGAAATGCTTGCATCATGCTACACAACTGACTATATCTGTGTCAGAAAATGAAAAGCAGAAAATATACACCTCTAATTTAGAATTTTTAACTTTTCTTTTTTCTTCTAGCTATGCAGATTATGCCCACTTCAGAGTGGGAAGTGAAGCAGACAAGTATCGTCTGACCTATGCCTTCTTTATTGGTGGTGATGCCGGGGATGCCTTTGATGGTTTTGATTTTGGAGATGATCCAAGCGACAAATTTTTTACCTCCCACAATGGCATGCAGTTCAGCACATACGACAATGACAACGATAAATTTGGTGATAACTGTGCTGAACAGGATGGATCTGGATGGTGGATGAACAAATGTCATGCAGCTCACCTCAATGGCAAATATTATCAAGGTAATAATATGAGCTTCCTGGGATACTCAAGCATTTAGGAGAAGCTCTATTCCATGCCTCCCTCTTTGATACTTAGCAGCCAGCTTTCTGAGCTGTAGGATTCCATCTCCCAAAAGAAGCCAACTTATTCCATCCCTGCTTTGAGTCCAACACCCCACATACATCTCAAGATGTTTTGTTGCCTAATCAAAGAATTTTTCTCTCTCGTTCTATTTCACACACAAAAGTGCAATGGACTGGAAGTTGAATCTTAGTGTTAGGAAGACACCATCCTTCACCACACCTGACGGCAACAGTCTAGCTAAGTGGGTGCACAACAGGCCAAGTTGTGAATGGTCAAGGAGCTGCCACTGTTGCTGTCCCTTATCTCTTGCTGGGGTAGTTACATTGCTTTGCCTAATGGTAGAGTTGGCCACTCATATTGGCTTGGAATGAGTGGTTTTCCAACAAAAAGGGGAAATAGTCTGCACTATAAAATTATCACACACGGAAGGAAGGAAGGAAGGAAGGAAGGAAGGAAGGAAGGAAGGAAGGAAGGAAGGAAGGAAGAGGTAAAATGCACCATGTGGTGAATGCACCTCCTATCTTTCTTTCCATAAACATTAAAATGCAAGATTAAATATACAAAATATACCTTGTCTCACTGCCACCGGTGTCACCAGAGTCCAGACCTTAGTGGCACTGGACCCTGGAGGGCCAAGGCGGGGAAGGGTGTCAATGGGGCCTTGCTGCCTGGCTGACCCCAAAACAGAAAGCAGAGACTGCCCCCTCGCACTTAAGGAAGCCCCCCTCCTGGGCCCTGAGGCAAAGGTAAACCCAGGGGTACAAAAAAGGGGGAGGGAGGGGAGGGGAGGGGATACTCAAGTTCCAATGGTCCCCAATGGCGATGCACCATTAGGGACAATGGGAACTTGAATATTCTCTAAATTTCAAATTCACAGGGCCCCCTGGAACAGATCCCCCATGAATCCGGAGGGACTACTGTAATTAAATTATCTGACCATAGCCAATTAGTGCATTTCCCTGCTGTTTAAAAGCTACCATTAACACAATTGAAGAAACTAGATATGATAGGTTTCAATCTGAAAATGAGCAATTCACTGGTTAATTGACATTTTGCACATCACATATCCAATGCTGTGTAGAAATAAATTAAGCATTTTATTAGGATTTGTTGTAAGCTCCATTGAAGTCAATGCAACTTAAGTTCAGGCCTTGGAAATAATTTGACAGGAAGGCTAGCAACATTAAATCAGGTCATGGAAATACTTATTTGGTAACTGCAGTTTCCAGCATCTCTTAATCAGCATGGTTATGTAGTAAAAAAAGTAGTTTTTCCACATTTTGAAATCGTTGATATAATTCTGCAAAATGTGTAGAAAATATCTCACACAATCCACTCACACAGTGTTGCTTGCATTTTAGGTGGTACGTACACTGAGAAAGATGCGAGTCCAGGTGGACATGACAATGGTATTACTTGGGTCACCTGGCGTTCTCGGTGGTATTCCATGAAGAAAACAGTGATGAAAATCATTCCATACAGTCGGCTTTCAATAGTATCAGGACAGCAAACTGGAGGAGTAAAGGAGGTTGGACTAGGAGGCCGAGGAGACATTTAAAAAAATAACAAGATATGACAAAATCTACTGTAAATTTAGTCAAAGGCAATTCTGTATCTGAACAATGTTTGAATATCATGCAAGTCTCTTCTAGAAACTGTTCTCATAACTATGAGCACTTTCTACCTAAACAACAGGTAGAAAGTTATTATACACGTTATTATACTGATCTCTTGTGTACTGGTCTTGTGGAAACTCTTCTCAGAATTTAACATTCCTGCTTGGGAGAAAAATTGATATCACACACACACACACATAGAAACACACTGGTGGTCTCCTCACATGTCACATGGATCAAGTGGTACATGTGTGTATCGCAAATACTTGGAATTTGCTGCCATTCCATGTAATAATGCCCCCTAATGTTAATGGATTTAAAGGTGGACTAAACCAGTTTACCAATGTTGAGTCCACAGAGATTGCTGGACTACAAGAATTCTGGAAGCTACAATCCAACAACATCTGTAGAATCTCTGAATTAGATAGATTGATGCAGTTGGATCCAGATATACTCAGACCTTTTGAAACTGATGGGACTTATATTGATCTTGAGTCATGATTAAATTAAGTCCTGTTAATTTCAGGGGGTCTAAGCTATGTATGATTAATTCTGGGTCCATCTCATAATGCTGGAAGTCACTGATAGTCTGTCAATAGTGATTAGTGCTCAGAAATTACTCAGTTTTATTACAGCTCCTGTAGTCATCCAGCTAAGGTGATCTGGCCATGTTGACTGCTATGTCTGCCAATGGGATATTATGTATTGCATAAACCAAGTGTATATCACAAATGCACAGTCTTGTATTGTAAAAATTAATGGCTCACTAGTACAAGTTTATCCACTAAGATTTTTGGATTGTGTCTGTCTGTGAGCAACAAAAACATGGCATTTCTGTGAATTAAATTATTTCTGCATAGGCAAAAAGTTAGTGGATGTAGATTAGAACCACTATTTCTAATGACTTTGTAATTATGTCTTCTTAATATATATTTGAATAATGATGAACAAATAAGAATAAGAAGACTAATTGCTTCTTAGGTACCACACACACACACAAAAGGGAAGAATTCTACAAATGTTTAGAAAGGATTGTAAATCTGAGTGAGTACTATTCATATAGTGAGGATAGTCCAAGCCATTGCATTCCCTATCACCAGCTATGGATGTGAAAGTTGGACAGTGAAGAAAGCCAAAAATAGGAAGAAAATAAAATTCATTTGAGATGTGCTGGAGCAAATACTGAGAATACTATGAACAGCCAAGAAGACAAGCCTGAACTCTCTCTTGAAGCTAAGATGACTACACTGAGGCTAGCCACATCATGAGGAAAAATGAATCATTAGAAAAGGCAATGATGCAAGGAGAGGTAGAAGGCAGTAGAAAGAGAGGAAGTCCATATGCCAGATGGTTAGACCTGATCAGGGAGGACACAGGCCTAGGCCTGCAGGACTTGAGCAGAGAGGTTGAGGACAGCGGGTCTGGGAGATGTCACATTCACATGGTTGTCATGAGTTGAAGTTGACTCGAGAACAGTTAACAACAACAACATGTACTACTAGTTTATGCATCAGTATTCTACATTGTTCAATAAGCAACGCCACACACAAAAAAATTGCATTACATATATTTGACTATTGTTGAATGACCTTTAGTTAAACCTGTCTATGTTTTATTGGAGGTCAACAAATGAAATTTTAGAATGCAAATTGGTTTGTTAATAAAAAAAATCAAAACAAAACTACCAAAATTGGTGAACTGAGTTATGAAGCAAATGCCATCTAATCCATCTTTGCCGAACACCAAGTTATTCTTTCTTTGCAGTTTATTCCCCCCTCCCCTGAAATAATTCCTCTTTGTTTCATGGAATTGAAAGAGGACTATAAGAGCACTTTTTAAAAGTTAGGAATAAAATATAGTTGTACCAACTATAAAATATAGTTGTTCCAAATACTTTACTGACAATTCAAACTTGAAATTAATTCTTTTAACAGTAATTGGTGAGCTATATTGGTTAGTCTTTGTGAATAATTTGCCTGTCTTTGATCAAGTGTTATGCACATACACATGTGTACACACAGACCTTTTAATCTGATGCCTGGTAGCACCAGCTTAAAACTGCAAGCAGTGGCCTGCTTTGGGAGTGGGCCATGTAGTCACCGTGGTCCCGGCTCGATTGCAGCTGGAGCAGCCAGAGACCTCTCCTTCCCAGCCATCTGCTTTTTCCCAAGGAAACCAGGGTCCAATTTACCACTCATCCATAGCAACCCACTGGCTCACACTCTCAGCCTAAGAAGGTGGCAATGGCCAACCTGCTGTGAACAAACCTTGCCAAGAAAACATAATAAGTTTGCCTTAGGGTCATCATAAGTCAGAAACTACTTGAAAGCACATAGCAATAACAATAGTAGCTTCATTTATATACTGCTACATACCATACTAAGCAGTCTCTAAGCGGTTTACAACTGTTAGCTAATTGCCCCCATCAAGCTGGGTACTCATTTTAGTGACCTATGGAAGGATGCAAGGCTGAGTTGACCCTGAGCCCCTAACTGTTATCGAACCCACAACCTTGTGGTTTGTAAGCGGGTGGCTGCAGTACTGGCATTTAACCGCTGCATCACCAGGGCTCGTAACATATAACCAACACCAATATAACTGAAAATCCGGCTGATTCACTGAAGATGAATGGTTGGAAACTCGGATACAACAAAATACTTCTTCACACAGTGCACAGTTAAACTGTGGAATTCACTGCCAGGGGATATAGCTATGGCAGCTAATTTAATAGTTTAAAAAGGGGATTTACATTCATAGATATTCGATCAAGCAATCATTACTAGTCAGGATGGGTATATATTTGCCAACAGTATCACATTATTATTATTATTATTATTATTATTATTATTATTATTATTATTATTATTATTGTATTCCTCTGCATACAGCTGCTAGGGAATTTCGAATACAGGTCACAATCACACTCATACTCTGATTGATTGTTTCCCATTGGCAACTAGTTGGTCACTATATGAACAGAACATTGGACTAGGCAGACCTTTGGTCTGATCCAACTTAGCATTTCTTATGTTCTTTTAGAAATACACACACACACACACACACACACACACACACACACACACAAAGAGACACCAACCCACCCCTGCTGAGCCAGCTCATTCTTTTGGAAGAATTGCATATGATAGCAACAACCAATCTACCTTGCTTTAAGAAGAAAAAATCAGTTATGTTAACATGCATCCTTTTTTTAATGCAGCTGTGTGCTGTCAGGGGTTTTTGGCACAAACATTTTAAAATAAGGACTCCTCTGTAAATATCAACTTTTGATACATTGCTGTGATGTATTTTGGTAAGTTATACTTTAAATTACCAACCTTGGAAAAATTAGAAATGCTTTTGAAATCCATGGGTTTAAATTACTAGCAACATACTTCTGTTTGCAGTTCGTTGCTTTCTTGTCAGTGCTGTCATTTACTCTGGCTTTTATTCTGAACCTTAAAGGAGCTATCCAATGTGCTGAACTCCATCCCCCCAATACTTTCAACTGCCCAAAGTTATGACAAAAATTCAACTGTATACTCATGTCAGCCACACAGTATCCAGGTGTACACAGAAAACATCAAGAGGATGGGTGCTTCTTAATCAGTTGCTAAAAGAAGCATGTGGCCTGGCTTTAATAACCAGGAGGGGAATGAAAGCATGTCAAATCATGTCTAGGTTCCTGCAGAGAAAATGAAGCATATTCTCAGCAAAAGAAGCAAGGGGTGGTGGTTGGCAACTTCTTTTTTAAAGGGGCAGTGAATTAACTCCAGGCTTCAATCTGTACTTGAAATTAGCTATTCAACGTGCTGAACTTCACACCCCAAAATACTTTTAGCATGAGTGTCATGAGAATACAGTTGAATTTTTGTCATAATTTCAGCAGTTGTGTCATCAGGCTCAAGATGATATGCCCATCAGATCCAGTTGAGGTCCCTTTATGGGACCGCTATGGTAACAGAGTCACACCCAACTCAGAAGCAAATGGCTCTGGTCCATTTCTGGGTTGCAGGGAATCCAGTCAGTGTAATCCCACACCGGTCATTCCAGATATACAGAGCAGATGAGCTGGATAAGTTGGTTCCCATAGGCTAGTAGGCAGATCAATCAATGCCTGGATCCAGACCATGCTCTGTACAACCTTGCATCCCATACTGGCAGAAATGTGGGATATTAAACAAATTAGATTGTGACATTTTCATGCCAACAACTGCATTTTGTGGCTGCAACCCCGTGTGGCTCAATGTAGTGTAATAGTTCCATGTGCAGACCTATACTAGGCTTAGCCATATACCACCACATATGGATTGACCATACACCTTCAGCCCTTCCATGGTTTGTGACTATTCCATGTTTTTTGAAGAGCAGGCAGGATAAGAGAAGCATGTCTGTAGCCAGACATTAAACAATTTCATTAGCACTGAGATCCTCTAGGGTCTTCCAAATGTCTCAGCACTACTATAAACTTTTTGCATTTGGCCATGCAGGGGACTTCAGAAGCTTCATGGTATGTCCTGAGGGACTTTTGGTGCTATGGAGGGAGGGAGGGAATACCAACTCCTGCAGTACTCCAGAAAAGAACATACAAAAGTATAAGGGAAACTCACATGTATGCATGCCTGTGCATATTATTGCTGTGTTAAGTCCACTCATGGGTGAGTGCACAAGGTAGGGATCCAAATCCTCACTTGCTTCATTCTGACGTGCAAAGTTTTTCAAGAATTTACAAGAACCATTTTGATAAAATTCAGATGGGCTGTTAGCATCTTTGTGGTGAGCTGTAATGCCATGTATGTATATGCTTTGTTTTGCAAAGGGCACACACAGGAGTTTTGCATTGGGAAACTGCATAACCTTGACCTCAAAAAGTTCTGGTGCTAGAGACAAGAAATTTAATGAAAGTTAATAAATTCTTAAGCTACCTCATCAAGAACAACCAATGTACCACAATTTCTTCACACCCCTATGGCATCTTTCTTCTTCCTGTAGCATTCTGACATGTCAAACTGAAAGTGATGCTTTCCTTGTCATTTGCAATTTGGTCATTATGAATTTCACAGGGTTTTTAAAGGCAAGATATACTCAAAGTGGTTTTGTCAGTTCCATCCACTGAAACAGAGCCTACGGTACTTGGTATCTGTTGGCAGTGTCCCATCCAAGTACTAACCAGAGCTGAATGGGATTTGGTGGACTTATGATATTTAGACACTTACAAGTAGATATTTGTAATTTGTTTTTGTATGTCGTTAATTAATTTCCAATTTATTGTGAGCCTTGTTGTTGTTGTTAACTGCCCTGGAGTGTACCCAGCTTGTGGCAGCCCTATGGAATCCCCTGTCTTCTACTCTGCTTAGATCCTGTAATTTCAGACCTTGACCTCTCTGATTGAATCTAGCCATCTGAAGTACAGTTTTCCTTTCTTTCTACTACCCTCCACAATTCCTAGCATTGTTGTTTTTCTAATGACTCTTGCCTTCTCATGATGTGGCTAAAATACAACAGCCTCAATTTAGAGGCAAAGCAGACAGGCAAGAAAAAGTGGTTTGAAGCTGCTTTTTCCGAAGCCACATTGAAACACCACCAACCACACTGCTGTCTCCAAAAGCAGCTAGAGTATGCATGTCATGGCCACACAGCATGGTTTCAAGCCGTGCTGCTGGGTACTTTTTTTTTTTACTGTCCCACCACCATCCCTGCGCATCTTTGCAGGAATGCACTGCCGGCAACTGCCATCCCGTCGCATGGCCATCCCTGTGAACTTGCACACATTTGTATGTGCAGCGCTTCACTTGGGCAGGGTATCAGAGCAGAGGTGAGCCTGTGCAGATGCCAGCAAGGTACAATCATGCCTCCCTTCACCCCTCCCTTCAACTTATGCCCCCTCTTTGACTGCCAAGTTTGTATATGTTGTACTCATCTCCATGAGGGGTTCCATGGTTTTTCTTTTGGGCATTGTCACCCCCACCACTTGTGTATGACAGCTCTGTCTCTTTTACGTGTGCTCTTGTGATGGGGTGTTTACATGCACAATTAGGGATAGGGTTTGGAAAGAGTGCCCTTTAGAGCCACATTGGCATTGGTACATTAATACGCACATGCAAAAGTGCACACTTTTCAGGAAGAAGTGGAAATTTTTCTCCCCATAAGGTGCCTAGAGGGCGCTTTCCTGCCGGCTCCAAGGCATGAGTCATCTATATGCCATGCCCAAGCCAGCCTGAAAGCATCTATTTTTGCCCATCTGTTTAGCCCTTTAGGGCCTTTGCAGACTGCCAGAAATAGTGCACATTAAATCGAGGCACTGCCCTGGCTCAGTGCCAGGGAATCATGGGAACTGTAATTTATTGTGGCACCAGAGCTCTCTGACAGTGAAGGCTCAATGTCTCAGAAAAAAAATACAATTCCCATGACTCCCTAGCACTGAGCCAGGGCAGTGCCTCAATTTAATGTGCACTATTTCTGGCAGTCTGCAAAGGCCCTAGTCTCTGTGGCAGCCTCAGTTTAGTCACCTTCCAGTTTGTCTTTGTGGCTGTCCGTAGTGTCCTCAGCACTCTTCTCTAGCGCCACATCTCAAATGAATTGAATGTTCTTCCTATCTGCGTTTTTCACCATCCAGCTCACACATCCATGCAGGATGATGAGGAACACAATGGCTTGGACAATTCTGACTTTAGTGTTCAGTTGTATATCTTTAAGATTTTTTTCTAGTTCTTCCATAGCTGCCTTTCCCATTCCTAGTTTTCTTCTGATTTCTTGATTACTGTCTCCGTTCTGATCAGTATTTGATCCAAGGTATAGGAAATCTTTAAGTATTTCAACCTAATTTAATTTATGTAGATCCTCCATTATCCTTATTTTTGTTTTCTTTATGTTCAGTACTAAGCCTGCCTTTGCTCTTTCTTATTTAATATTTTCTCTATACAAGTTGAACAAATGGGTTGATAGAATGCAGCCTCACCTTACTCCTTTGCCAATTGGGAACCATTCTCTTTCTCCATATTCTGTCCTAACAATAGCCTCTTGTCCCAAGAACAGAATGCTGAGGATACTATGGACAGCCAAAAAGACAAACAAATGAGTCCTAGAACAGATCAACCCTGAAATCCTTCTGGAAGCCATGGTGACTAAACTGAGGACTATCAAATGTAGTGACACTCCCATTTTTTAAAGAGAATTCCATAGCTTTTTGTGACCTATGCAATCAAAAGCTTTGCTATAGTATATAAAGCACATGTTCCTTTCTTTTGGAATTCTTTGGTACTCCTTTATCCATCATATGTTTGCAATGTGGTTCCTAGTGCCTCTTCCTTTCCTGAACACTGCTTGAATATCTGAGATTTGTCATGTCATGTATGATTAGAGGCTACACTACATAATTTTGAGCATAATTTTGAGCATAATTTTGCTTGCATGGGAAATTAATGGCATAGTCCTATAGTTGCTGCAGTTTTTTTGTGTCTCCTTTTTTATGGATGGGAGTGTAGGTTGATCATTTCCAATCTGTTGGCCACTGTTTTGTTTAGACTTTACTTAGTCTAAGGATATAGCAACATTTGTGTTAGCCACTAGCTCTATCACCAATGATAGACAATCTTGGTCAAGACGTAGGCCAAAACCCGAACCATGAATGCAACTGTTCCTATCTCCCATTTCTTTTGCCTCTCTCCTTTCCTTTACTGCTTGAAGCATTTCATCTATCATTGTTTCTACCCCTTTTCTTGGCCATGGCAAGCTTAATTTTGAACACAAAGAAAATAAAAATAATGACCATGGAGGAACCACATAAATTCAACCTTGGAGGTGTCTTATCCAAAGGGTAACCTTGAGTTGGAGACAATTTTGAGGGCAGTTAACAAAAATAACAAGGTCACCATAAGTTGGAAATGACTTGAAGGCACACAACAACAAAGCACATATTGGACTGTGTGTGTGCATGTGCTTTCAAGTCATCTGTCGAGTTATGGCAGACCTATGAATTTTGGTGGGTTATCGTAGCTAAGAAAATAAACTCATTTAAGATGTGCTAGAGAAGAGTGCTGAGGATACCATGGACAGCCAAGAAGACAAACAAATGGGTTCTTGAATAGATCAAGCTTGAACTCTTCCTGGAAGTCAGGATGATGAAACTGAGGATATCATATTTTGGCCACAGCATGAGAAGGCATGAATCATTAGAAAAGATAGCAATGCTAGAAAAGGTAAAAGGAAATATAAAGAGAGGAAGACCACATGCCAGATGGATAGACTCAATCATAAAGGACACAGGCCTGACCCTGCAGGACCTGAACAGAGAGGTTGAGGACAGGGTGTCTTGGTACTGTCTCATCCACAGAGTTGCCACGAATCAAGGCCAATTCAAGGGCAGTTAGCAACATCTTAGGGGGGTTGCAGACTGCCAGAAATAGTGCAAATTGAGTCCACTTTTAGGGTTAGGGTTAGGGCTAGGGATCATGGAAACTGTAGTTTATTGTGGCACCAGAGCTCTGTGACAGAGAAGGCTCAGTGTCTTAGGGAAAAAAAAAACAATTCCCATGATTCCCTAGCACTAACCCTAACCCTAAATGTGGACTCAATTTGCACTATTTCTGGCAGTCTGCAACCCCCCTTAGGCAAGGAGTACTCAAAGGTGATTTTGCCAGCTCCTTCCTTTGAAATATAGTCTATAGCACCTGGTATTCATTGGTGGTGTCCTGCTTAGCTTCCAAGAGCAGACAGGATCTGGTGCCTTTAGGGTATCTTGGCTCTCCAATGATCTTACCTATAAACAATCTGTTGCAAACATTAGTAAAACCCTTCCTGGAAAATAGTTGGATTACTGACTCCCATTAGTCTTACATGTTTTCTGGCACAGTGCAAACAGACTGCCTGCAAACAAGGTTAAGAGCTTGTGCAATAGATCTTGGGTCATCACACTCTTATATTGCATTATAACTCTGCAAACAGAAGAAAAACTAATCATTAATCTGTGGACTCTGGGAACATGAGGGAAGGAGGCAAAGATAACGTTTAAATTCAACCAAAGAGATCTACATGAAAGACATCCCTCTGCTTCCCATCCACATCTTTCCGAAGATGCTTCAGATGAGAGTCTTCTTCACACTTCTGTGCTTCAGCATTGTCTGGGTATGAGACTTGTGTTAATTTTATCTGGCCCTCCTCTTTCTTTACGATATACTGTTTATGAAACTGATATATTTTAACTAAAATCATCCTACTTCTATAAGAAAAGTGGTAAAATGCAGGTTTTTATTCTTCAAATGCTTGAATTGGGAGAGGGTTAGTTCTTGGCACAGCTGAACCAAATCCATGCTTGGCAGCCAAGATGCCATCTGCTTCTGCTGTCTATTTGCAAAAAGAGACCAGTTCCTTACCTAGTTCCAGTTGGGCATGCAACAAGGGCTTCTCTGATAGGGATGTGCTTCCCTGTCTGTCTCAAAAGACTGTCCCTAAATACCCCACCAAACAGTCTCTAACCAGTTTGGTGGGACCTATTTAAGAGGTTCATGTGATGTGGATGTTCATCCAGATATGTCTCTGAATTTTTAATCTGCCCCTTTGTTTATATCAGTCCACCTCCCTTCCTAGACTGATGCTTTACAAACATTTGTTGGTGATATAAATTTGTGCTTGTGTGCATTTGCTTTATATGAAATACAGAAAGAATGTTTTGGTATCCTTGAAATCTGTAATTGTATGTCATAGGAATTATTTTAAAAATCTATGCCACAGCTGAGGGTTTTCAAAATTGAGTTTAAAGTTCTATTACAATAGAGTCTAACCACGAAATCCTAGACAAATCTACTCAAGACTAACTCCCATTGATTTACTCATAGGTAAGTATTTATAGAATTGCATCCTCAATTAATTATTGCCCCAAAATTGAACCACTAAGGTAATTTGAATGAAATCCAGATCCCAGCAACAAATAAAATTAATAGTTTCCACTCTTTCTTTCTATTAAAGTATTTCAGACAGAGAACTGGCTTTCCGAATAGAAAACTGAGAAGCTGAAGCAAGGGAACACCTTACATTAATACATTATAGAACATATTACTAGCTTGTTTAATCCATCAGTGATAGCAGAGCCATCACAGTTCCTCCATATTTGCTTTTCAAGTATACCTATATTAATTAAATAGGCAATTCTACACCCAGAGCATGATTAAAAATGAACAATTTTAAATGAGGAGGGTTGTATCCCATTTTAGATGTAAATCCTTGACTTTACACTTTAACTACGCTTTTATCACTGTAATAATAAGAGGTACTTAGAAAAGTTTGGTCTGTTGTAGTTTGATCATTTTTATATTTTTTCAGTAACTTGATATTTGAGTAAGGTATGATGTCTGACCACCACCTACAGCAATAACTATATATTTCCAGCAGTTATTTCAATGCATATTTGTGTTATATTTGTATTATATTTTAATATTGGCACTAATTTTAAATAATTTAATCTAAATTCAAATGATTGACAATTTCATCTGAAAAATAAGTTTTGTTTAAATAAATTAAACAAAAATCCTTGCAGTTTGGTAGTTACACAATTTTATAATTATCATTATTGCCCTTTTAAAAGCATTCACAGGAAAAATTGGAGATACATCTCAAAAGAGCTCAGTAGATGGCTGCTTTATTATAGAGATAAAGCAGCCATCAATTGAGCATTTTCAGATGTGTCTCTGATTTTTCCAGTAGATTTTACTGGGTGCTATCTGGTTTTTGCCTCTTTTACCTTTTTTAAACATGCCATCATTAAAGTGGGGAAGCAGGCATTTCTGAGTTCTTCTTTTATTTAAATGCCTGGTGTTGAGGAAGGACTTTAAGCCAGCTCATCTTCTTTGCCCAGTTTAAAGTTCCATTATAAAAACTAAAGCAATGACACAAAGCCTTATGCTTCAGTGAGCCCTTCTAACTTTCATAAATTGGTGACAAAAAAGACAGCTTGTAAAGGGACATTTGCTGCACTGCAAAAAATATGTATATATAGTGATGTATTTTTTAAATGTAAATACTTTGTACTACTTTTTTTTACCAGCAACACAAGAGGAAATCGGTTACACTAATGTCCCAGTAAAACCAGTAGGTCTCTAGTCATGTTTTCACATTGATTTCAATAGGATCTAAGTGTAGGTAAATTACTCTGGATCCAAATCTATTTTGTGAGAAGGTGGTTTCACTCATCATTCAAGTGATTCTCTAAAGAACTCCCATATTTTCAGCTGTTATTAGGAAAGTGATATATGTTTCAGGTTGGGCAGAATTAGAAAGAACAGCTTGTCTGTGATGCTGCTGCCTGTAAGATTCTGTGAGTTGCACTCCAAAAACTTCCAAGGTCTGGGATTGTAATTACGAAATTAAAACCAAAGGAAAATTTTCCTCAATACTTGCCTTAATAACTATGAACTAGATCCAAAGTCTGGTTGTATTAAAAGCAGAATCTCTCTGCTTGACTTCATTGGATTTTCAAGGAAGAATTTTGTTCCTTTGACAAATTGAAGTCCATTCTAACACAGCAACAGAAGCCAAAATACAAACTGTGAATCTATAGAAACTATCCTCTTCTGTAATTATACAGATATAAATCTCTTAAGAAACAACACCCTTCACTTAAATGAAAGTCAATAAAGGCTTAACACTGGGTGGATTACGTCTTTCTGAATTTCTCTCCTTCCCTGAATCATTAATGCTACTTTCCCAGAAAGAAAAATACATCATTAACTGAAGTACATTTTCACCTTTTAATTGCAATTCATTTAGGGTTAATGTTAAGTTAAAATAAATAAATTTTAAAAATTGGCTCTCTAGGATAACAAAGAATAATTCCCTACAGATGCAGTTCTACCAATGCTTAGGATTACAAGATAAATAAAATTAATACAGGTCTTTTACAATTAAAGAATAAAACATGTATTTATTAATGTCATTAGGAAAATCCAAATCCCAGCTGTTGACAAGTGCCACTATGTTTGGGCATTATTTTACAGAAAGAACATTATCAGTTGTAAGGTGGAACATCATAAAGCAGGCACTTGCACAATCTGATGTTTATTGATGCAGAGAATAAAAAATAATAATGAAAGAATACATGAGACATAGAACATTGGTACAGAAATTGAATTTTGAAAATATTCTAGTGAAACAACTGTAAGCAAAAATCCACATGTGGTTCTTTTCAATGTGCTTGTTAGTAGTAGACCTTATCTAGTAGGGGCACATGGGTTGTTCTTGTTTTTAACTGAAGATGTTATTACCATAAGACTAATTTGATCTTAATTTTTATCTTTCCCTTCCCCTCCATAACAGGCAACAGGACAGGGAAGCACTTTTGAAGAGCATGGAGGAGGAGTACGTGGCCCTAGAATAGTAGAGCATAAAGCCCAAGCTGATTGCAAGCAAGAAAAGGAATGGGGAGCATGCTCTGATGAAGACTGGGTGAGTTAACAGACAATGCAGAACTGAAGGACACGCATCAAAGTGTAGGGTGCAATGCCCCCTTGGTACAACCACAGCCACAGATGTAATGCAACAAGATGTTCATACTTCAACAGTTGCCACAAAGGGTTATGGCTTTCAATTTCTAGATTAACTGGACAGCAAGAATGTGAAACTGTGCTATTTACTAATTTAAGTAATTTTAGAGAAGCATGTATTTATGATTTTAAAAAAATGTTAATAAAGGGCCTTTGCAGATTTCCAGAAATAATGCAAATTGAGTCCACTTTAAGGGTTAGAGTTAGGGAATCATGGGAACTGTATTTTATTGTGGCACCAGAGCTCTCTGACAGAGAAGGCTCAACGTCTCAGAAAAAAACACAATTCCCATGATTCCCTAGCACCAACCCTAACCCTTAAAGTGGACTCAATTTGCACTATTTCTAGCAGTCTGCAAAGGCCCTAAATCATTCAGGCTATGTTTCTATACATTTACCTAACAGTAAAATCCATCTAATTCAGCTGGACTTGTTCTGCCATGTTTAGCTTCATGGGCATTATAGATTAGTCATCACATATTTGTTTATTACAGCTCTTGGTCTTCAGATATATACATTATTGTTGTTGTTAGGATATCTTTTTTTGTATGGGTCTGCTAAACTTCTTAAATTCCATTAATGTTCACAATGTTTAAGTGGTCTTTGTGCTACAGTTTGACCATAACAACAGAAGAAGACAGAAGAGAATAAAGTGAAGGGATGTGACTCGTTAGAACCACAATATGTGTGGTAGGATAAATTTAGATTTGTATGAAATCTCTTGCATCTGTGTAGGCCAAATACTTCGTTCTGCTCTTTGAGAACAGACAACTGAGCACTTAAATATCTGTAGTAGTGAGATTAGAGGACTAGATTGCAAAGTTTAGCATTCAACAGCTTATGCTTAACACCAGAATAAACAACTGAATAAGATCAGATACAATTAAATCCACAAGACCCAGGTTAGTTATGATTAACTTGTTGATTTCAACAGATGCACTCCATAACTAATTCTAGGTCCAACCCAATGGAATTACATTGGATAAAGCATCTTTAAAAATTGCTTAAATGTTCTTGTTTATATATGGGGACAGGGGGGTTATGGAAGCCTTAGAGAATACACTCTTGTCCAACATGCTCTGAAACTCTCTGTCAGCCATGTTCTAGCCATGGATTATCAACCTGATGACCACCTGAGATTCTGGATGACAACTCCCATAATTACTTATCACTGACTATGCTCACTGGCTTGATAGGAGTTGTAGTTTAAATACATCTGGATTGCAACATATTATCTACCCCCTGTGTTGTAGCTAGAAGAAAGGCTGTTTCCCTGTGTAAATAGCTTAAAAGATATCCAGGGAGATTGATGTGACAAAAGTCACATCACAAAATGTCACAAATGATACATTCACATACGTCAAAACTGCTATGATGTTGTTATTGCTATGAAGCAGAACTAAATCAGATTGTGCAAGTAGCATTCATGCACTGATCACTGCAAGAGAGCAGTGAAGAACAAAAAGAAACACAGTTAAATCTCACCCACAGCATGCTACCATTATTCAACTTCCATTCATCATATGAGGGATTATTAAGTGATACAGCTGATGTTTCAACAATTTTTCTTCTTCTTACTGTTTTCTTTCTTTTAGGGCATTAAATGTCCATCAGGATGCAGGGTGCAGGGACTAATAGATGAAACGGATCAGGAATTTAGCAACAGGATAGACAAAATTAGGAAACTCCTGTTAGATAATCAAAACAGCTATAAGAAATCAAATATTCTGAAACAGGAGATCACTGCTGTTCTAGAAAGGAATCTGATCAGTGAACAAGGTAAGTTTTATCTTAAAACTGTGTTTTTGTCTAATGACAAAAGTTCACCCGTTGAAAAGAATGTTTCATTTGTTGTACCCCTGTTGTTCAAGTGAGCTAAAATGTAATCAGGCTCCTTCTTCAGTGAGACAAAAATTTGTCTGAAACAGCGATCTGAGATATTGGGGGGTGGGGAACAACTTAGCCCCCTTTTCCAATCCCTTATTCAACCCCCTCTGATATCACAATGAAATAATATTCACTGTTAGTAAATACTGTGCTTTAAACCTTTAAATAAACTTTCCTCATTTTTCTTCCAAAAGGAGGCTGCTTGATACACATTCAACTGCATTTTTAAGTAATTCTGAGGATGCATTCTGCCCCACAGTTAGATAAGAGGCCCTGCATTATCCAACAAGAATAGTCCCAGGGTTGGCCCAAACCATTTTGTTCCTCTGGACCCATCATCAAACGGCATTCCCTTATCTCAGTCAAGGTACATAGTACACAAGGCCAGCCAGGTCATTTTGCTACTTGGGACAGAAAATCCCACAAATTCTTCAGCCTAGCAATAAAAACACGAACATTATTCAAACAACAAATATTTGAGGTCTTTTGGAACAACCAAAATTTGCTGCCTAAAGTTACCACCTTGTGTTGCTTAATGCTAGGGTTGGTCCTGGGTGACTCCTTTATTCAACAATCAAAATTCCCCAGTTTCCTTGGAACATCCATACCTGAATATTAGTGCCAGAGAAACTCATGCATAGGGCTAAAACTAGGATGCAGAAATGGGCGGCACAAACTTCTCTGAGAACCAACTTTGTACATTGCATGGGAATGTATGAAGAGAGCTCTGCAATCATATTTGGCTGAATGTGGTCACAAAGCTCCTATGAATGGGATCCCAACTTTATCACATGAAGGTCTAACTCAGTTGTTGCAATGTTTGGGGCTCTGAGAGGTAACAGCGCTAACACATATGCTTGTACCCCTTTTCCCAGTTTTAGCCTTATATGTTTTGAAGTAAATGCCTGAACAAGACTACTGTATATTATTTCCAAAAGATTGCTCACCTAATTCTAAATAGAGAGAGAAAGAGAGAAATGTCATGGTCCTTTATTACTAACTTTCCTATATAATTCCTTAGTAGCAAATAAAGATGTGACTAATTGCAAGGGGTAAAAAAACCATCTTACCTTTCCTGAATTGAATTCTAATTTGGGCTGCATCTGGGTACTATCATATGTAAATTGCCACCAAATCCTCCAGCTGAATACAGCCCGGATGTAGCCCAGGTCCCAAGCATGCTCAGCCAGCCCTTTTTTTGAAGTTGGAAGTTTTCCGACTTTAAAAAATGGCTGCTGAAGTGCTCTGGAGACCCAGGCTGCATCCAGGATATATTCGGACCACAGATTTAGCAGCAATTTACATATGATAGTAACTGGATGTAGCCCGAATGAAAAGCAAGCCAGCTTTTTTACCCCATGCAATAAGGTCCTAATATGAGAAGAACATAAAACTATGTGTTAAAAAAAAGAGTGGCGGGAGCCATTGCACCAATATTCAAGTGCCACATGTGTGTGGTACAATTCTTAAGCTTTCCCTTCTTACATCCATTTCTAAGTAGCCCTTTATCACTTTCACCAAACTCTAGTCTCAACTACCACAGACCCAGTGAATCAATGGGATTTATCTACTCACTATTCAACAATTAATTCTGTGGCTTTATTCTGGTTGTAGGATTCAGGTCTTGATAAATCTGCTCCTGATACAAAGAGAGGTGCTGGGAGTTCCCATACAGCACAAGGACCTGTATTGAACACTGAATAGCAGAGTGATCTTTAAACATGCACAGAGGCACATGGTTGTGCTTTCCTAAAGGCCGCTTTAACCCTAGCCAATAAATTGATCTTATTCTAATGGCAAAAGTTATTTTCTTTTGAAGTAGCTGCTAAAGAGCTTCCCTGTATAGATGGAGGAATAGAGCCTTTGGGGCATAATTTTGAAAGGAAAATAGAATTTGAGGCTAAAGGATTATCCCCATGCCCACCCCAGCACTGAAATCCAAATCAGGACACACACATCTTTTGTAAAGCAAACAAATCATAATAGTAATAATTGTGAGACATAATGAATCTAAAGCTTTGGATTAAAATATGTCACACACAAGTGCGCGTGCGTGCACACCTGTTATTGCTGTGTGCCTTCAAGTGATTTCTGACTTCTGGTGACCCTAAGGTGGTGAACCTATTACAGGCTTTTCTTGGCAAATTGTTCGGAGAGGATTTGCCTTTTCCTTCCTTTGAGGCTGAGAGAATATGACTTGCCCAAGGTCACCCAGTGGGGTTTCGTGGCTAAGCAGGGATTCAAACCCTGGTCTCCAGACTTGTATCCAAGTCTCAAACAATTACACTACACAGTCTCTCTCTCTCTCTGCACACACACGTACACATTCTACCTTTTATTGTGTAATTTCAAAGTGGCATATAGACAAAACAATAAACAATTTTAAATAGCTCCACACAAAAGCAATAAAAATAGCATATTAAAAACTGCAGACCTCTGGTAGGTAGACAGGCAGGTATATATATATATATAGTGAGTGGAGCTAACTGAAGTATCAAGCTCCCAAGTTGTGTAGGACTTTAAATGTTAAATTTAAATTTAGACTAGTAGCCAACTGGCAGCCATAGCAAAAGTACCATTTGGTTTAATTTTCCTATACTTACTATCATACACGCTTATTTTAAATGCCAAAAATAGTATTTCAGATCAATTAAATGACTATTATAGGGATAGCCTCATGTTAATAATAGTTTCTTCTCCTTCAGAGATAGATGACAGCTATGGGCAAATTTCTGATGATTTGAGACGGAGACTTGTAACACTGAAACAGAGAGTGACTGATCAGGTAAACAGGATTAAAGTCCTGCAAAACACCATCAGGAGTCAAGTTGGGGAGATGAAGCGTTTAGAGGTGAGTTGCACCATTTTCTTTAATTTCCCAAGACAGATTTTATTGTGTGTGCAGGGCCACAATATCCCTCTCATGGTGGTGGGGAGGAATTTAAGAAACTTTTGTAGGATTACATCAGAGCTTCAAAATCACTTTTTTGGATGACAACTAGAATTCTCGAGTCAGCATGGCCTCTGGGGATAGTGAGATTTGTTTGCCCATGGGATCCTCATTGATGTCATCCAAAACTCTGAGTCTGGGAATGGTTTACAGTTACAGATCAGATGGCAGTGGATGTTACATCTTTCCCTTCATACCAAAAGCCTGGTCACTATTTCAAGAGGCAGTGAACATGTTGTCAGCAGCCTGTTGGCAACATAATGGCCCAATGTTTAAAAATAAAATTTCCTGATATGATTTAGGGATCACTGTGTAAACACTTGAAGAGCTATATCTTTCCTCCAACCCATCTCTATCTAGGTGGACATTGATATTAAGATACGTGCTTGCAAAGGATCTTGTGCACGAGTTTACAACTACCAAGTGGATAAAGAAAGTTATGACAACATACAGAAGCAGCTTATACAGGCCAGTTCCATCAATCTGCAACCAGCATTTGAAGCAAGACCCATGAGTGTACTGAAAATGAGGCCACTGAAGGAGTCTACTGTTCCTAGCCATTTCAAAACTGCTCCTCTGACTGAACAAGAAGCAAACATACTCAATCATATAAAGCTGGTTGAAGTAGTCTTGGAAAATTCAGAGACAGAGTCCAGAGGACCTTCAGTGGCCACCAAGTATGTTGTGCCTGGAGCAGAAACAAGTGGGTATCCCCACACTGCCAAGGCTGTCACTACTACAGGAGGTGGCTCTGACATGAAAGTTAGACCTGCTACGACAGCCCATGTCACACAGACATGCCTCAGAACCCATACCACAAGAATAATTCGGGGCCCTCAAGGTATCAAAGAAGAGGTTATTGAAGAGTTTAAAACTCCTGATGGTTCAGACTGTTCCCACTTGAAAGGACTGGTCAAGGAAACTGGAGGCACATACCATATCAAAGTCAGCTCAAGCGGTGGAAGTGGCTTGCCTGACTTTTCTTCCCTGGATCCAGATGTAAGAGATTTTTTTAGTTTGGGTGCTGGCAGCAGACTGTCAGAAACCGCCAGTCACCTGCCAACACCTGAAGGGCCAGACTCTTTCCCTGACCTACAAGGGGAAGATTATGATGACTTCTCAAAGATTGACCATGCCTCTCATGGACTTCCATCTAGAACGAGTGGTGTCACTTCAACCCATTCCAAGACAGTTGTGTCCAGCAGTAGCAGTACTACTGGCTTCAATAAAGGGGGCTCTACTTTTGAAACCAAGTCACTAAAACTCCCTGTCTCATTTCGGGAGGTAGAAGGAGTGCAACATGATGAGAGTGGAGAGGATAATCCTGATTTTCGAGCACGGAGCTTGAACACAGGAGGCGAGAAGCAGGGGGAAAGCTACACCGGGACAGGTATCCATCCACTTCCTGGAAAATAATTGTTGAGGGAGCAAAAGTGAAGTTTGCAACCAAACTGACACAGCTAAAATCATTACTGCAATTCATGTCATTGTTTAAACAAGAAAAGCAATGTGTCTGTTTGTTGCCATTTAGGATAGGTGAGGGACAATCATGTTCTTATCATGAGTAATTAAATAGCAAGGCAGTTGCACACACAGTCACATCTGTAATGAAATTTGCATGAAAGTGATCAATTTGGGGTGCAGGGAAGGTGCAGCGTCTTTCCACTGTAGCACTAACTTAAGCATAGCCAGTTGACTTCAGCATGATTTCTGTTTGGATTCCTGTGACCTTGTAATAAAGCTTTACTGAAAACCCCTGCCAACCAGATCAACTTTGTTTTTTTAGACTGTGAGGATATCCACCAAAAACACACTTCTGGTGCCCAAAGTGGCATTTTCAGAATCAAGCCAGCAGGATCCGCTAAGGTTTTTTCAGTATATTGCGACCAAGAGACCACTTTGGGAGGATGGCTTCTGATCCAACAGAGATTGGATGGGTCATTGAATTTTAACCGGACCTGGGAAGACTACAAGAAAGGTTTCGGCAACGTGGATGGCAGAGGGAAAGGAGAGTTCTGGCTTGGCAATGAAAACCTCTACCTACTGACCCAGAAGGACACAGTCCTCCGGGTCGAAGTAGAGGACTGGGAAGGCAATGAAGCTTATGCAGAATATAATATACACATAGGCTCTGAATCTGAAAGTTATAGGCTCAGTGTGTCTGATTATGAGGGAACAGCTGGGGATGCTCTAATCAAAGGCTCAGAGGAAGAAGGCAGTGAATACACTGCTCACACCAACATGAAATTCAGTACTTTTGACAGAGACAGTGATCAGTGGGAGGAGAACTGTGCTGAGATATATGGAGGTGGCTGGTGGTACAATAATTGCCAAGCTGCTAACCTCAATGGGATTTACTATCCAGGAGGTCAGTATGACCCAAGGAACAATGTTCCCTATGAAATTGAAAATGGGGTGGTTTGGGTACCCTTCAAATCCTCCGACTACTCTCTTAAAGTTGTTAGAATGAAAATTCGCCCATTAGCAACAGACTAGATGTCAGGGAGGAAGGCAATGTCACAAATTATATATACCTCAAAATTATGGGTTTCTCTCGCTCTCTCTGTGTGCATGATCTTTTTTATTCCAAAGCAACTGGATTAAGTACAACTAAGACACTTTGCTTATTAAAATAAACAGCTTCACTCTCAAAGAAGTTTCTAATGTGCTTAACTTATTTATAACTAATACCAGGGGTGCCATTATGTGGTGCAAGGGGATGCAGATCACACAGGGTAACACCCTAAGGGACAGTGACACCAGTGGTCCCCAAACATCTGCCTTTTGGTCAGAAACAGGCTGTGGCATCCTCTGCATCTCTTTAAAATGCTGGAGCTCAGCAGAAGAGAAGGCATGAGCAGGGTGAGGCTAAGGGGGCAGAAAAAGAAGAGGTCCAGGTTTTTTTTTTTTACATTTTCAAAACTCTTTTAAATGTTCTTTAAAAACATCACGTTACCAAATTTTCACTTTAACCACATGAAACTATGTAAATGTAAATACATTTATGCTGTACTTATAATATTGTAATGTAAAGGTATAATTTTAATTTCGCTTGTTGTTTATGCCACAACTATTGCTATTAACATTCAGTGATATATAGGAATTACAATTTAAGAGTAACACTAGTACAAAAAACATTATTAAAGATTCTGTATGGTGTGGTATGGAAGGAGGTCCAGGGGGTGGGTGACACCATGAGTTACTGCACTAGATGATGCCAACCCTATTGATGCCACTGTCTAACAGTACAGATAGATCTTTGAAAATATCTGATAGAAGGGTGTCTTGTGGTTAACATATTTGTGCTTTTTACACCATATAATAGTCATGTAACATGTCAAGTAATAGATTGAAACCAATTTCAGAAGTGCTGTTATGACAAACTAGTGTTTGCTGAGCAAAGAAAAATAATATAGATCTTACATATGGTCTGGTCTATTAACTACATTATCAGCAATGAAATTATTTTTCAACGGTGCATCATGTTTGAAGGACTGTTCTAGTTAGTTAGCTAAAAAAGTCTGAGGGAAGGGATCAAAACAGAATAATAACAAAGGGATAACAACTACTAAAAAATGGATCAGTACCTGGTAGAAATGCACTTGCAACAAGAAAATACTAAACAATGGACGTTTTCACACGGGGCTTTAGACGGAGGCAATCCTACCTCCGTCCGGCCCCGCTCCGGGTCCATTGTCAAATTGTTCAGACGACGTCGCATCAAGCCCCTCCCCATCCAGCGCCATCCCTGGCGCTATCCGGCGTCCATCCGGGGTCTTGCTGCGCATGTTCATACGACGTCGTAGCAAGCCCCGCCCCATCCAGCGCCATCCCTGCGCCATCCCCGGCGCTGGCTGGCTTTAGCCCCGTCTTTCTAATTCCTTTTTTAAAAAGGAATTAGAGGGGCTGCTGCCGGAAGCAATCAGGAGCCATTCCGGCGGCTGCTGTTTTCACCGCCGGAATGGCTCTTCTTTGCTTCCAGGCAGCTTCCAGGCGGCTTTAGAGCCGTCCGTGTGAAAACGTCCAATGAAAGGGAAAATATTGGAGAATGTGACAGGAACAGAGACACCCCAGTGATTTGCAGAACACGCACAGAAAGAGCCACTCTTCAGATTGTATACATTAAAAATACAGGAGGGGGATTACACAGTTTAATACTGAAAACTCCGTATGATCAGAAAATTAGCATGGATAAACTTAGGATGGGTCTACAATGGCTGGAATACTCCAGGCTACTCCCAGGACGTTTTCACATGGGGCTTTAGACGGAGGCAATCCTACCTCCGTCCGGCCCCACTCCAGGTCCATTGTCAAATTGTTCACCACCGTTTTCACCACCGGAATGGCTCTTCTTTGCTTCCAGGCAGCTTCCAGGCGGCTTTAGAGCCGTCCATGTGAAAACGTCCCCAGAGTATGTTGGCCCTGAATTCCCCATTACCTGCGCATTCCAGAGTGATGCTGGGCACTTCTTTCCACAGTGTCCTGCTGTGTTGCCTGCTGCTGCATGTTGCTCCCTCTGCTACCAGAAATGAGGTGTGCAGTATTGAAGACATGGCTGGGGCCCTCATTATGATCTGGGTGTGAGTGACCTGCACCAGTGGCAATGGGAGCAGGTGGCACAGTGGGATGCTGTGTAAACAGCCACCCAGAGTCACTTTGGAATGCTCTGGATTTTCTTGGAAGATACAGAACAAATGGTTGTCTTTAAAATTTGATTTAATGCAGGGATGATTCAGATTCACTGCAGAAGTGCCCTATCCATGTGAAGATACTCTGTAGTATCAGGTTTTTAGGCCTGCATTGAGAAGACAGGGCAACACAAGGGCAGGGGGAAATGGATTCATTTGGCCCCTTCACTCCTGTCTGTCCCTATTTGCATTCTGAATTAGTACAGTTCCAAGAATAAATAAAAGTCATGAAGCCATGGGGTTACAATGGGAGCACAACAGTGGCAATAATGGGGACAGTTGTGCCAACACATCACTTCTCAAATGGAAGGAGAGCTTGGGCCATCACCAACAGCATCTTCCACTTGTCTTGCATTTCCCTGCTGCCCTTCAGGAAGGAGTGCTGACGGAGTTCAGAAGGCAATGGCCAGCCAATTGATAGAATGCACAGTGCATGGGGATGAAGCCATTATTTCCCAAGAACCTCTAAAAACTGGAGCCAGTTTTTCATCCTGATCCTGAATGGAATTAAATGTTTTGGGCTCCGAGGCCCATTTTTTTTTTAAAATAGTACAGTCATCCCTCCATATCCACAGATTTTTTTCATGGATTCAACCACACACAGGTTGAATATATATATATATATATATATATATCCAAAAAAAAACCCTTGCTTTTTCTATTTTATATAAGAGACACCATTCCACTATGCTGTTGTATATAAGGGGACGCGCATCCACGGACATTGGTAACCATGTGGGTGTCCTGGAACCAAACCCCAATGGATACCAAGGGCCCACTGTAGCTGGTTCTCATGCTTAAGGACTCACAATTTTTGGAAGTGTTTTATCTAATCTCCATATTGTGGAAGCCAACCAACTGGTTAATTCTAAGGGCAATTTCCCACATTCCCACACCATGTGTACTGGGAGAAGTCAGACCTGAATTTGAGGAAGGCTTATAAGAGCCGCTAGGTTTTTTAAAATAAGAATCCAAAGTTGGTTTATAAAGTACTGAAGCTTGCTTGGTATTTTGGGAATATCAGACTCCCATGGCTTCTTGATCCAAATCTGGACAATTGTGGCCCTCCAGATTTTGATGGATTGCAACTCCCATAATCCTTCATTATCATCTATGATGACTAGGGCTGGTGGGAGTTGCTGTTTAGCAATATCTGAAGGCTTGAAATCCAGTCCTAATTAATTCAGTTAATGCAATTATAGAAGATAGGCAGAAACACTTTCATGTGGCAGAAACTGCTGATGAAATATGGGCAATCCACAAAGCTGACAGCTTTCAAATGTTGTAGCTTCCATGCAGATGTATGACTGCTAATCTCAAAATAGATTTGCTGCACCAGTGCCAAAGAACTTGCAACAGGGCACGTCAACAGCCATAATATCAGTAAACTAAGGACCTTATCGCATTACTGAAAATCCTGACTTACCACTGCCATTTTGAGCTCTATTTGGGAATGCAGCTGGCAATTATTGCATCAAAAACACCATCTTTGCTTCCTCCCAGCTGCATCCTGACTCCCAGCTCCCAGCCATCCTCAGCTGGCGAATTTACAAAGTCGGGATCTTCCCGGTTTTGAAAAAAGGCTGGCTGAGCATGGCTGGGAGCTGGGATTTGGCCGGGATGCAGCCAGGAGGTGGCAAAGGTGGCATTTTTGGCATGATAATTCTCGGCTGCATCCCAAAATAGAGTTCAAAATGGCAGGATTAAGTCTGGGTTTTTTTTGGTAATGTGATAAGGTCCTAAATTACTGGCTCCAGGTTGGAGTTGGGTTTTGACAATGTGCAGTGAGAAAGGACTGCCTACGGAAATAGTGTTTGAGTCACTTCCCTGGGCACTTTCCTTGCCAACTTACTGGTTTGCATTGAAAAACTGATCATCATTTAAAATTAATCTCTTTTGTCCTCTGAAGTGAAGCAAATGTCTTTCTAGGAGAGGAAGGGGAAAATGAGGCTTGTGGGCCTTATGCAACCTCAGAGTCTTTTTGTGGCCCCCAATTCCCCTGCTTCCAAATTATTTTCAACTAGATGCCCATTTAGACAATATGGGAGACAATTCTGGGACTTTAGAACTAGGAGAAGCCTTTTTCCCCCAAAAGAAAGTGACCTGGAAGTTGGCTTTTGGGCAAAGTGACCAGATGTCATAATCACAAAGGACAACAAAGCACGGCAAAATGAAGGACATTCAAGAAAAATTGAGGACATGGCCAAATAAAAGCTAAAAACACTCATAAATGTATGCTTCTTAGTCATGCTTAAAATGGAGAACATTTTGGAATTCCTCCTGGACAGAAGGCTGAAATGTTGGACATGTCCTGGAAAAAGAGGGCATCTGGTCACCTTGCTTCTGGGTAACTTTCTGTTGGGAAAAAAAGGTTTCTCTCCTAAAATGGCCTAGAGTTGGAAAAAATACCCTGAAATTGACCCTCCCCCATGCTCTCTAGTAGGCAAAATGTTTTTCATTTTTTTGGGGGGGGGAGCATTGCTCTTCAGGTTCCTCTGGGGAGCCAAGTTACTTCCTCTCAGACATTGACAATTGCTAATTGTGGGAAAATCAAAATGGCAGGCAGTCTCCCCTAAATGTGTGGCCAGATAGACAGGTGAGGATAGCAGATGCAGTCATAGGCTCTTTCCTAAATTCATTTAACATACTGTGTAAAGTCCAGATGAATGATCTTCTTGAGTACCTACATAGGTTTATACTGGAAAGCTATGCACACTTTCCTGGGAATATCCCCAACATACCCTCTAACTGTCTTGATCTGGCAGGGACAGTCCCAATTAATTCTCCCAATTGTCATCCCCATTTTTCAGTTGCCTTTTAAAAATCCCAGTTTTTCCCCCTCTTCTTCCCACTTTCCTGTGTCCTCAATACACTTTAGCTACTGCAAACGGAATTCAAAGTGCAAGTAACTCAGTAGGGGAGAATGGAAAGGAGAGGGCAGAATGTTGCCCTTCACAATAGATTCAAGCAAAAGCAAACTGCTACAGACTCTCCTAGCTTATGAGATCTTCCTTATTAGTAACTTTTGCAATCTTGACCACACTGTGATATTGCTTGGCCACATGTGTCTTGGTTTCAATCTGTGAAATGTTGGAAGGTATGCCCCAATAGGGGTACTCACCTCTAGACATCTCTGTGTTGTAAAATAAGAATGCTAAGCCAGTGTACACCAACAACGATCACATTAACTTATGAATCTACTTTATAACATACACTTAGTACTCCATCTAGCCCTGGGCTGTTAACACTCACTGGCACGGGTGTTTTAATGCTGCTTTATTAGATCTCCCAGGTGGCCATGCCAGGAATCTTCTGTACAAAAAGCATGTTTTCTCCTAGCTAAGCAGTCTGTACTGTTAAGGAGAAAGTATTCCTTTCATCCCTCCAAAAGTATATATGGTGCTGGATCCATTATGATCTTATATATAATGTGTACTGTGCCCTGTAATTACTCCATTATTTTTAAGTTCACACAAATGACAAGGAGGGTGGGGTGGGGGGAATCAAATCAGAATTTAGAATACATGCAAACTACTGAAAAAGCAATTTTTCAATAGCTGACAGGTAGACTTGCTGACATGTGGCAATGTTACATTGTATTTACAAAGACAAAAAGGTTTATGTCCATAAAGCCTTATCTTGTAGCACCTTTGAGACTAAAAAGAAAAAAAGAAATTGGCAGCATGAGCTTTCATTGGAGTTTATTACACCGGGGGGGGGGGGGGGGGGGGGGGGAATCCCATGCAGAAACAGAGTTTTAAATTGAAAAAAACCCGCAAAAGCGGTTAGATTTTCAGATGACTTCGCTGTTAAAATGGGATTAACCCAAACAGAAAGTAGTCAGAAACTGCTTCTTTTTACTTTCGGAAAATCCCAAAAGTAAAAAGATGCAGTTTCTGACTACTTTCCATTTGTGTTAACCCCATTTTAACAGGAATGTGTGTGAAAATCTGCCCGCTTTTGTGGATTTCCCCCACCTTTTAAATCTCGTTTCTGCACGGGATTTCCCGTGTGATAAACTCTATAGACTTCAGATCACTCAGAAATGGCCTTGTGGGCTGCATGAAGCCTATGGGCCATATTGTCCTCCTCCCTAGTCTCTGGGGAAATCTTGATGCTACAATTTAAACAAATGGCTTTATGTTAGTCTTACTGCACCTCTCCTTTCAGGTTGTAACGCCAACAGACTTTTTGTGGTAGGAATGGCACACTATATATATAGATCTTTGGTGACTAATGCCTGACATTTTCATTCAACACCCTGAGGTGTGTTAGATGTTTTAGCACAAAGTCTGCAAGAGTGATAGTCAGCTTATTCTGGATGGTAAAAGGAACAAACACTAATACATAGACTTCTGACAGCTGGAGGGCAGAAGTAGAAAATTAAAGAAATGTCATTTTAAATAAATGGATAACCAACACTCAAAGGCTAGAAGGAACTCCAGGAAAGAGGCTTTATACCTCTCTAGGCAAAAACAGAGAATGAATATTGTTAGCAGCCTTCTTAGAGGTATCTAGGTGGACATTTCTGAAAATTGAATGTGATGGATTGCTGATCAAGTCCAGCACAGTTTTTCTTGTGCTTACACATTTTTAGCAAAAATTGAGACAAAAAATTAATATATTGCCTTCTTTTTAATCTAGTTTTCAATCTGTTATAAAAGAGCATGATATGAAACTGATAGTATGAAACTAATGTATGTGTAAAGCAAATGATTTCGGGAGTGCAGGTCATTCTAGATAGCACAAATGAGATTTGTAAGTTGTTTTAATGGGGTTGGTAAATTAATATCCATTTTTGCTTTCAATCACAATGCACTTTACCCATATAAGCATGACAGAGTTTGTTGTTTTCATGTAAAACTCAGTTGTCATGAAACAGAAACATATTTTATTTAAATAATCATCATGATGGTTGGGAAACTGGTCGAATCTTCATGCTTATTTTCTTCAATGATTGCCAAGACCCCTTCCAATTCATCCATACAATCCCATCATCTGTTCCATGTTTTGCCATCTCTGGGGTATAATACCCACCCCAGTAATATCTGCCATTTGGATTGGCTGAATGACAGCGATTGTACCACCAGCCTCCACCATCTTCCTTTGAACACTGTTTTTTGGGATCTGGATTTACCCTGTGTGGAAAAAATACACAAAGCCTATCAATCTGCATGTATAGCTGATATAGGTATATCTGTACTGTATGTTGCTAAAAGTACAAATTCACAGATGATATTATGAATTCAAAAAAAAACAATAAACTGGATTCCTTGCTTGGATAAGACCACTCCTATTCACCAGCTCTTCTGTCCCAGGAGATCATATTACAGTTCTCCAAAGGTTCAATGCTGATATACTCTTCCTAACCTCAATCTGAAGAGTATAATCCTAATTAAAAGTAAATCCTACTGATTTTAATAGGACTTACTGGCAAGTACGGCTGAAATGACTGCATGCTATAATGCTCTACTCATGTAGTAGTGAACTTACTCGCTGTCAGGATACAAATGCAAAATGCTTTCTACTACAACATAACTTTTTTCATTTCCCCTCTACAGCCCACCACATTGCCAAAAATAAGGAGGAGTCAGATAGATTTCCCAGCCCTCTGATTTTGATGGCACACAGAAGGCTGTAGGAGGTTCTGCTGGTGGAAGTAGTTCCACTGATGGAAGCACTCTACTGAATCACAGCCATTATTTCAATGGCATTTATGCATACCTACTAGAGTATGATTGTCAATAGTAAAGAATAAGCAATCCAGTTATACAGTACATACATAATCAGATGCCTCAAGTGTATGAGGCAGAGTAGACTTGCAAACCTAGAACAAATTTATACACATACCATCCATCATTGTCTCTGTCAAAAGTGCTGAAGAACATGCCATTGTGGATTGTCATGGTTCTGTTCTCGCCTAGCAGCTGTGAAGCTCCTTCCAGAAAGGCGTTTCCAGCTGTTCCTTGATAGTTGCTAACTGACAGCTGATACTTGTTTGCTTCACCCTGAATGCTGAATCCTCCATACTGTGCTTTAACCTTAGCTCCATCCCAATCTTCCAGCTCAATTAAAAGTTCTGTGGGTCCCAGTTTGGTAAGCTGGTTGATTTTGTCATTTCCAAGCCAATATTCACCTGTGACACAATTAAAAATGAATTGCCTGAAACTATTTTCAAAATGAGCTTTCAGATTCATCCGAAATCTGTTAAAACTGGAACAAATATGATACCAAAGTTTATGAAAAGGAGATCTGTTTGTTTGTACTGTATGGCAATTTCTAACCCTTTGACATTCCTAAAGATCTAAATGAGGATGGCATAGAATCCTCATACAGAATGGTGGAGAAAATTGACTGAACCTCTTTTGCTGAATTCCGACTGACCTGTGGCAAACTCCAAGATGCATTCCCAGCAAGTTACAGGGTATGCCAGGTGAAGGTCTAGTCACATAAAGTAAAACCACACATAGCACTTTTACAGTTGAATCTCCTTCTCTCTACCAACCCAACAACCCAATACCCACCCACAAATGAATGGTCTCAGGACACCCAAACAATATCAGTTGAGTGTAAAGTCGAAGGCTTTCATGGCTGGCATCCATAGTTTTTAATGGTTTTTTTAGGCTGTGTGGCCATGTTCTAGAAGAGTTTCTTTCTGGCGAAACCCACAAAAAAGTAATATCAGTTGAGGTCAAACTATGTGGGACATGAATGGGTTGCCTGCTGCATTTACTTTTTTAAAAATAGTACAATTGGAAGTCCCCCCCCCCATTTTGAATTCTAAAACAAAGTATATCAGAAGGCTGAAATTCTAACCAAAAATGCCCACCCTGAACTGCATCTTGTGATAGGGGAGAAGTTTTCATTTACTGACTGCTTTTAAAGAAATACCGTTCCGAGTAAAATTCTTACCAGGAGTGTCACAATAATTCTTTCCACCACTGGATGCAATATTTCCAAAACCTTTTTTATATGAGTCCCATGTTCTTCCAAAGCCGACGCTGCCATCTTGGCGGTTCTGAATAAGAAGCCAACCTGTCAAATGTAGGAGGAATCATAAAAAATAATGATCTTTTGTCATTAACAAATGCACCATCATGCATTAAAATGAAATCTCTTGACATATATTTCCACAGCCATCCTCATATCCACAATACCTTGGAATGCAATATGATTGATTCTACCAACATATAGAAATATCCTCTGTTGAAATCAATGGGAACTGAGTGCAAAATTTTGATGAGTTAAGATCCAAAACACACAAAATAATAATGGGTAAACCCTAGCACAATTAAATCCTACCATAATCTGAAAAAATGTGGCTCAACCTTAGTATATATATATATAATGTAAAATTTAAATGGTCAGACTATTTTTTTCTTTTATGTGAAAAGCTGAAGTGCAGTCAGCAAAATAAAAAAAATGCTATTATTTTAGTTCTCTTTACTTAACACATATTATAGCTTTAGGAGTGATGGGTTCTTTCATAAGATGAACCCATCTTCTTGTCACCATGACTCATTCAGAATGTGAAAAAGTTACTTTTTGGATCTACGGTTCCCAAAACCCTCCAGCCAACAGGACCAGCTGCCATGGTGATTCTGGGAGTTGTACACCTGCTCCCCAAGTAACTTTTCAAAATTATCTACATAAACTTGATGGTTCCCTTTGAGCCCAATCCTCATTTTGTTTCAAGCAGAAGGCAAGGCAAGTAAATCCTGGTGTTTCTTTTTGGTTTGAAGAAGCCAGGGAGTTTGTTTGTTTTTGCTCTTCCCATTTGTCCACCCACAGGAAGAGGCAGGAAGCAAGAGTAGCAGGCAGCCAGGTCTGGGCATCATCAGTGAGCTGCTATTAGGATAAGCATCTCAATATGTGCCCAAAGATTCCAGCTAATGGCACTGGCCCTGATATAAAATTTACCTCCATTATCTGTGGTCATGTCACAATAAACCTTGTATGGTTTGAAGAAAGGATCAGGCTGGACAAGGTACATCTCTGAGGTTTCACCTCCTTTCCTGATTATGTCTTCACACTCTGCAATCAGAAATCCATTATACACATTATTGAGCAAACATTAATATCTATCAACAGAAGAAATATGTGACTAAATACCAAAGTCAGAATTCATTCATGTCATAGTATTTCCATGCTCCATGAATGACAAAATCCAAAATGCACAAAATAGTGATTTACTGGCTTTTCCCCACTATCTAAAGATGTTAAAAAACATGCAAGAGAAGAAAGGGGATGATGTTAGAACTACAGGCCTACATTTTATGTTAGATGCTACTTCTGTTGTCAGTTGAGATGGTCTGGAGGGATATCGATGCAGGCAAAGGCCACTCCCCTTCTTGACCAGGAACAGAGGGTGGCAAAACACATTTTAAATTGTTATTGTCTGAGTTTTACTGCCACCCTTTGTCCCTAGTTCTGACATAGACAAGAAGGGGAGTGGGGTTTGACTGCACTGATATCCCTCCAGACCATATCAACTGACAGCAGAAATAATATCTGAGACAAAATGTAAGCCTGTGGTCAACTTTCTTCTCCCATATGGTTGTTAACATTTTTGCCTGATGAAGAAGCAGTGAAGCTTTGAAAGTATGCATGATGTATTTTATGCATTTTTGTTGGCCCAGTAAAGGTACCAGTTTTGTGGATTTTGCTGGATTTTGCTGTATGCCAAAAGATATACCCTGAACATATTCTGGACAGTGAAGAAAGATGACAAGAAGAAAATCAACTTATTTGGAATGTGGTGCTGGAGAAGAATTCTGCTGAGAACATGGACTGCTAAAAGGATAAATAAATGAGTCCCAAAGCAAGTTAAACCTGAACACTCACTGGAAGTCAAAATGACCACACTGATGCTATTGTACCT
>CM034708.1:53829710-53839856 GCA_020142125.1 Phrynosoma platyrhinos | reverse complement strand
GGTTGTGTCTTTGAATAATGTTTAAGGTTAAGCTTTAGTCCTAGTGTTATTAATTGGTATTCACTTTGAGCCTCATTTGTGTGTCTTACTAATATTCCCATAAGCATTCTGCAGTGGCTACAACCTTCCTTACATATATGTGATGCCTTACAGTAAGAGAAGTTTAAAACACACACATTTGTTTTAATATATTTGTTTTTACATTATTCTAAGACCTGAGTACTAGCATACGAATGAAAATCAATACCATCTAGTTAGCAGCACATGGCACACTACTGTATCCATGCTGTCAGTGCACATTAAGTCATGCCTTTCATACTACTGCTAGGTAAAGCTTCTATACAGAACATATGGACTAATTTTCTTAAAGTAAACTTTGTTTAAAAATGAACGAAATACAAGCGTTAATGAGGATGATGAGCATTCTGGTGTGTTTTCCTTTTGTACCTGTTGACACTACTCAGGGAAAATAGTTGAAGAGGATGGGAAATAGCTTGTGTCACAAGGAGATAACTGTTGATCATTCTAGGTCATTAGCGATCCTGATTTTCAAACCCTTCTTTCTAAATAGTCATCAGTAGGTATGTAGCATTATAGTATGTCTGCTTGTCTGTTATAATTTTAATCTAAAGAGAAATTCATAAGTAGGTTTACTGGAGCACTTCCATTTGTTTTCAATCTGCAGTTTTGTATAGCTCTCTTTCTACCTATTTTAGCAGTAAAAAACAAAATTTGATTCTATGAAGAGAGCGCTCCTTTAACACGTTTACATATAGTTTTATGTCGATAACTCTCTGGTGCTTAGCCCAAGAAGTTTTATTCAAGTACATTCATTTAGAGCCCAAAACAGTAAATGACAGAGATAGATGGGATCTCTAAGTGGCCATGGCATGCATGGCTGTGTTTGCAGTGCAAAAGGCCCAATACAGATTCCAGATGAGTTGGAATGAATTGTGATGGAGAAGGGATAATGCTAGATGGTATGTAGCATATACCTGTTGCCAGAATTGGGAAAGCTGTGCTCCAGAATTGAATTCAGGGTTCCAGAAAACTGACTTAAATGCAAAATGGATCCATTTGTGCTTCTAGCCATGCAGGCTTGACACCTTAGTGCCATATGGCCTTAATTTAGAAGACAATACCACTCTTGCCTCCAGCACTTTCCTTTGAATTCCACTCTTAGATATTGTAAATTCTGTAGGTGCCATAGGTGCTGTTTATCTCTACCATTCCAACAGACATTGCTGCAGAAAGTGGAAGCCAATATGTTTGCTGCTTTTTATGTACATCTGTTTTTAGTAATGTTATTAAACTGTATTAAATCAACCTCAGTATTACATCATTCTCCAAGGACCTACCTATATTCTATCTGAAAAGAGTACTCTTGATGCCTTTTTTCAGTTGTTATGATGTGTGATTGTATGTGTAAATCAGGTGGATAATATTTTAGTTTCATTCTTGTGTTTCTGTGAATGTGCTTGAAACAAACATCATTTTTACTTAAGATGCCATAAATTAAGCAGGAAGACTTTCTATTACTGTTATTATTAAAAAGATGTTTACCTTTATCCGTAAATGAAAAGGCTATTAGAGCAATTTGAGGATTAAGCTGACTACTGCTCTCTAACTTACAAACTGAAGAACACACACAACTCATGGAAAAAGAGGAGGAAAAAAGCTAGTTCAGATATGTATGTGCCTTCAAGTTGCCTGTTGACTTATGATGACCCCATGAATTTCATAGGGTTTTCTCAAGCAAGGAATACTAGGAAGTGGCATAGATACCAGCTCCTAAAATTACAGTTCCTGTTGTATCAGTGTGTCCAAATACATCTGAGGAAGTAGACTTGAGTCTATGAAAGCTCATGCTGTCAACTTCCTTTCAGTTAGTCTCAAAGGTGCTACAAGATCTCTCTACATACTGATTCTGCAGACTAACACAGCTATATCTTTGAGTTCTTGTAGTAGCCATTCAGCTGAGATGGGAGATGTTGATGTAGCCTGATGGAACAGCTTCCATTAGGTGACAATTGGAGTAGGCCCAAAAGGCAGCTGATCTTTCAGCAGTGATGGTGGAATTCTCTTTCTTTCCTTCTCCTCTTCAGAGTTATAGAATTGCTACCACAGGTAAATAGCTGTGAGAACTAAAGGCAGCTATTCTCTCAGTAAACCCAAAATGATTATTCCTTTTCTCTTCCTCCACTATCAGATGGAGAGGCTGCCTCTGTTAAAGGAAGTATTTGCATGGTACTCAATAACATTATTTGTTACTACATTTAATTCAAGGTCTGTTTGTGCACCCAGGTAATTCTATGCATCTGTGAAAGTTATTGTCATGAATGTGTTTACTGTGTGCTTTTACTCAAGTGTAATTGCAGAAACAGGGCTAGAGATCATGTACCAACACCCCTGTTACCATCATCCCCAGGTACATCTGAATCCCACGACCTTTCACTTTTTGAAGATGAATTCTAGTGGGCTAAATATGGACTAAGTATCAATTAAAGAGGATTTAAAAAAAAAACAATCCAGTGTTACTGTCATATTTGAGATAATGCCTGATGTGTCCCTATAAGTGAACAGCAGCCATTGAATGTAGCAACAATGCTTGTTAGCTAGAGTCATTAAAGAGCAAAGCATAGTGGATTTGAGTCTACAAAAAATGAGCTACGGTTATGTGATGTTGAGCAGGCAAAAAGGTAACAGATCATGTTTAATGTTCTGTAAACAGTGTCCTCTATTCATTGTTTGTTTTTGTCCAGTTTTTACAGTGGTAATAAATTTAGCAATGCTCTAGCTTCTAAATGTACATGAAAAGTGATCTTCTAGACAGGCAGTGAGAACCTTTTATGTTAAGATTTGTACCCTAAAATGGAAAAGAAACTTTTGACAAAAACATCTGTCTAATATCCTTGATCTTGACACTCCGGAAAGGGAGAAAGTTAACTTAATAGTTCATGGAGGAGATTGGGTTGGACTTGCAAGATTCTCTTGCAAAATAAATATCTACTTATTAGACTGAGGGCAAGAGTTCAGTTTGCTTCCTTTTCTCATTAGTCCTTGAACCTTGCTGTCTCAGAGTGTAAGTAACCTACACTTGCTGTAAACAGAGTAAGGCAGAGCTAACTGCATAAGCAGTGCCAGTGTAATACTTTTATGAAGGCTAACTAATATATCGCAAAGTTGTCAAACCCATCTAAAAATACTACAGCAAATTATCATTTTTAAACTAGTGCTTTATTTTCAGTCCAGCGTGTTAATGGTTATTGTAATTTTATTTATTCAGTTTTTTTAATGGCAGTCTAAAGTTAGTGTTAGTTTTGCTAGAAACTAACCTATTGAAATGAATGGGGCTTGTTAGTGACTAATTGCGTAAAACTTATTTTTTCCACTGAATGTATTTTAGTTAAGATTAACATTGCTTTTAGATTAAAGTGGCTTATTTAACAGTAATAATACAATAAAACAATAACAGTACATAACAGGTTAAGAGCAGCCATTAAAACAGCGTGTGTGGAGAAAATGGCTAAAAACGTATATTTCATTTATTAGATACATGTTCTGTTCTCCTACTGAACATTTCATAGTTAAATACATTGGGATACAATATTTTTTTTTAAAAAAACAGTTAGAAAAAATGTAGATGCCTTTTGCTTTCTTTGATTGTCCCCTTCCCCGCATTCAACTTCCACTACTGGGAAGTTGAAATAGAAAATTTAAAGAGCCCTGGTGCAAAGTGGGCAATAGAGAGCATCTCCTCACCAGTATGAACCAAATTCCCTACTTCTAAATGTTACTGTTATAATGCAGTGCAAAGAAGATAGCCAGAGCAACACCTGTTTTTTTTTTTTTTTAAACTCATTTTGATCTGTAGGATAAAATCCCTTTTATATTATTGTTTGCCAGTGCCTTCAGTCTCTGGGAAGGAGTGTTCTCTCACCTTGTAGAGCTTTAGAGCAATGAGTAGCTGGCTGTACTTTTTCCTGCTCCCAGGCAAAGCAAGAGATGAGGGCTGCCCACCATGAACTCTTTCTTAACTAGGAAGAAGAGAGAATATTGTCTCTTATGCTGAGATTTGGAACAAATAGAGTGAGAGGCAGAAATGAAGCCTTTTTGCTTGAGTTCCCTGGAACATGCTGGGGCTTCAGGAATCATGGGGTCAGTAGTGACAGTGGATCATGGTTGTCTGGTAGACTTGGCCAGGCCGACATTTGAAGAACCCCCATCTTTAATAAAATTCCAAATTTCAAGTATTGACTTTGTTTCTTTCCTAGGAAGTGCAGAAGCACTCTGTGCATACACTTGTATTCCGATCTTTGAAGAGGACACATGATATGTTTGTGGCTGACCATGCAAAACCTGTATCATTGGATGATAAAAGGTAAGATAAATAGTAATGTTTCTGAAGGTACAAACCAGCCTGTAATCACATTTAAGTGCACTACAGTGGGCTCTTGATATCTGCTGGGGTTTGGTTCCTAGGCACACACACAGCTGTGGATACCAAAGTTCATGGATGCTCAACTCCTTTTATATACAACAGTGAAATAAAATAACATATTTTATATAAAATAGCAAAATCAAGGCTTGCTTTTAGGATTGTGTGTGTGTGTGCGTGTGCGAATTTTTTTGAATTGTGATTGGTTGAATCTGTAGATGCAGAATTGTAGGGTAATGTAAGTTTCCTAAGGCTTCAGCCTTTAGTAAGGGAACAAAAATATTGAAATAACAAAAAAGTCAAAGCCAAGCCTGTTAGGATCTACTATTAAATTAGCAGAGTAGCAGAAATGTGCCTTTATCTAACTATACTTCCTTAAGAATTGAGGCTGACTTAAAAACAACAAACATGTAGCTTGTAGTTTAAAACAAAAGTTTACTAATGGCTTTAATCTATATTTACATAAAAGTCTATATCATAATCTAGCTATATATCCAGTGTTGCACCCTCATTTATTTGTGGTAAAATTGTTTTCCTCAGTGCATACAATTAATTAATTTCCACTGGGTTTATGCTTAATAATCAGAATGATTTGTTCATAGCGGAGGTACATGCAACTCAAATCCAGAAAACTCTGAAATAGAATAGATTACTTGAAATACAGGTAATCTCAGTTTAGAACAACCTGTATCCTATAAATGTAATTCTGTACAAGCACCAGATTTTTAAACTGAACTTTTGATTGAATTCTGATTGAATTTATTCCCAAATGTGGCATTGTTATGATCAAACAGTATATGAACATGAAAGATGTAATGAAGTGTTTTCTCATTCAGCCACAAAATAAAGATGGCAGTTAAACTTCGTACAGAGTATAGTTCAGTGCTGCACCTGCCTGTATTGAAAGAAAATGCTCGAGACAAGGGGTCTCAAAGTGCAATTGATTCCTATGGACATAAGCAGTATCTTCAAAATCCAGGTATGGTTACAGTTCTAATTAAATATACATAGATGGCAATCTTACACTTATTTAACTCCCATTAAACTCAGCAGATCTTATCTCAGGTTAGACATGCATAGGATGATAATGTTAGATATCTGAGTCTATTTACAGACAGAGAGAGCTCTGCTGTTCATCTGGTTAGGGGAAGGACAGGTTGATCACACTCTGTGAGAGCATGCTTTTTCTTTCAAATAAAAATATTTTACTGCATCCAAGTGTGAGATTAGAACAGTATGTGTATCAGATGTAGCATGTGATAATCTTTGTCTTAAACTTATTTTTTCAATGTCTTGAAATTTGGGGGCGAATGAAAGATCATTAAAAAGGAAAGAGGTGTCCTTTTATACCCTTCAGTCACTGTCAGAGTGAAAAATATATATTCCCTGATGCTTTTTTCATAATATGAATGAATGAAGCAGATAGTCAGATCCAATTCATATAGCTCAAAAGTGGGACTTGGTTTTTGTTTTGTTTTGTTTTCTGGATTGCTATGGAGTGACCAGTGGATGAATATGCATCTTGTTAGGTTGCACAGTTCTTGCAAAATTCTGTAAATGGTTGCTTCTTCCTCTGTAATTACTTGACCATCTTTCACAACACTAGAATATGTCTACTTCTGTGCATTTTAACTCTAGCAGTAGGTTCCAAGTGAGTGAAAGTGTGATTGTATTAAGAAATGTTATGCTTCTTCCAGTATTGTAGAGTTTATGGAAAATTCACATTGAATTAACAGAGCCATAAAATGATAGATGATAGGTAATTATTGCTATTTTGGCTTCCACTTACTACAGGTAAATCCTGAAGTAGGAAAAAAATTGAAGATACATCACATAGTATTAATTTTGCATTCAAGAAATTGTAACCCAGTTTAAGTCTGGCTGAGACCATTAATTCTCAGACTGTCACTGATGAAGATTTTGATAAACACGAAAGCCTGCACACTGAATCTATGCTGTAGTTGGACAGTATTATGCTCTTGTTGCTCTTTGGATTATTTCAAATTTACAAACATCACATATCATAAATGAATTTAAAATGTGCATTCCTCCAATTCTCAGTAAACATATGCATATCAGCTAACATATATATTTACAAGGCAAAAATGACCAAGCATTTTTAGGAGTGTTCTAATGAAAAATCTAGTGAAAAGTGTGTTTAGGAGTCTAAGGCAACATCTTCTTATAATATTCTAAAACAATAATGGACAAATATGTTATTTTCTAGGAGAAGATAATGAATATTTGATAACAGGAACACATCCATATCCCCCTGGACCTGGTAAGTAAGTTCTTGGGTAAAAACATTGGGCCTTTGCAGACTGCCAGAAATAGTGCACATTAAATTGAGGCACTGCCCTGGCTCAGTGCTAGGGAATCATGGGAACTGTAATTTATTGTGGCACCAGAGCTCTCTGACAGAGAAGGCTCAATGTCTCAGAAAAAAATACAATTCCCATGACTCCCTAGCACTGAGCCAGGACAGTGCCTCAATTTAATGTGCACTATTTCTGGCAGTCTGCAAAGGCCCATTGTTGGCTTTGGTAAAATTGTGTAATGTTCTACTATAAATTCTTAAAGGAAGTATGTGTAATTGTGCAATGTTAGGTGTCTGTTTTGGACAGCAGTTTTAACTCATACAAAGTACTGAGATTTATTGAGTTCTCTGAGAGTTTTCTTTGTATAATCAGTTCCTGGAAAAGGCCTATTTATTCTAAGATAGGAAAGTGATTTGGAAATTGCTGTATTGTCACTTGAAAATTGTGACAACTGAGCAAGAAATATTCCTTTCATTATTAGTTTTTCAATCTTGAAACTTAAGTGAGAGTCTAAACAACTTTGCATTTTAAATTACCCTTTTTTAAAAAAAAAAACTTAAATATTTTTATAACAGTTCATATTTACTTGTCCTATATATCTGTCTACCTACCTTTACAGATTTTCAGATCTTTCTATACAAACCATGTTTAGTTCATGTGCTATGTTACTTTATCGTATGTAGTTCAGTTTTATATGTTCATAATAATTCCCTTATTGCTTCTAGCTGCTAATTGGTCGGTACAATAAGAAACTGTGTCAGATTCTTCCAGAGTTATGGAACTGGATTTCTGGAATCTTAAAAGCTATTAAAAGCTTTTAATAGCTTAAAAAAATGAATAGCTTAAAAGCTATTAACATTGTGGGTCACAATATTAGGTAGATATGACCAGTAATGATTTCATGACTCTACCAGCAAGAACTGAACAACAATAATAATTTAGTTGTTAACATTGTCTTAACTAAGTTGTTTTCTTTTTTACAAGGAGTGGCTTTGACTGCAGACACCAAAATCCAGAGGATGCCTAGTGAATCAGCAGCTCAGTCATTAGCTGTGGCACTGCCTCCTTCTCAATCCAAGTAATTATAATTTAATAAAGCAAAGATTCATTTAAAGGTCCAGAGTAATTTTCTTCAGGTTACTCTGGAAAACACAAATTGGTGTTTGTGAAAGCACAGTGTTGAGTTTAGTCTTAAACTAAACTCTTGTTTATTTTCATTGATTCTATCTAAATTCTGATAATCTCATCCATTCTTCTGAGCCTAAAGTATAAAGTTGTTTGATGGATACCTTATAAAGTTGTTTTGTTGGGTACCTTCCCCTTGTATAATTAATCCATGCCATTAGCTGTGTTAATACTGATCACCTCTTAGGAGAGGAAAGAAAAAGAGAGACAGAAATTTAGATTAGAGATTGGATCAGTAAGTATAAACAACACAATCTTATCTTAATTGAGGAAGGAATTTGAAGACCTTACAGGATATTCTGGTGAGAGCTGGGCTGCAAAGTGATCAAGGATTTGAATTGTGACTCAGGTAACCCTACTTTAAATTTCATCTGAACCATGAATAGTGCACTTCTAACCATGTCTACTAGGAAGTAAATTCCACTGAATTCAGTTGGATGTACTTACTAGTAAGAATGCTTATAACTGTATTATAATTTAATTAACCAAATTTACTTAATCAAAAGGCCTCATTTACCATATGGGAACATTAATACTGACTGGCTTTACAAGGTTGTTTTAAGCAGTATTACTCTGTGAAATTTAAAATGTGCCTTATACATGCTGGCTACTGTCGTATCTTCCAAGACATTTTTTCTCCTCATATTTCTCATGAAAAGGTTCTTACACTTCATTTGAAGGCAGAGGTATTTAAAATAATAAGCCTTGGCTGATGGTTAGGGGAGGAGATGGCACTTGTCTCAAATTATGTCTCTGCTGGATAACTTCTTATGTGAGGTCTTCCCATAGTTAGAGAAGTTAGCAATTGTCATTGTAGATATTTCCAAGTGGTATGTTTCTCCCTATGGTTTATCTGCAAAAGTAGTTCCACATCTATCCATTTTTACCCATATGGAAATGGCTTCTTCGGTAAGTATAAACCCTGTTTGGGCATTCCAAATCAGTTACACTGAAAGGGCAAGGAGCAAGAGCTTGCTAGCCCCACATTCCTTTATTATTGCTCTGCACACATGAAGAGTTACAGCCTAAAGAAGAGAGCCACTGCTGTATGTTTTCTTTAGGGTTGCAAATGGTGTTGAGAGCCCCTTTTCAGAGTGTTGCTCTCCATATGTGAAGAGTGGCAATAGTGGTAGGTGACTCCAGTGTGTTCACATACTCAGTTTAACACTATACTGAAAGTCTGAATTGGACCCCAGTTTTTGTTCTTTTCAGAATGGAGGCAAGTCGAACGGCTGCTGGTGTAGGTGATATATACAGGCATGCTGGGATTCCCGAGCGTTCACAGCCTCCAGGCATGACTATGGTAAGTCTGTTTAATCCAGAACCTCTGATGGCAGTGCTACAGACTTAACTAAACTAGGTTCTAGTTTTATAGTGAGCTTGTCAGAGACAGGACTTTCTTATATTGGCTGACAACATGAGGATAATAGAAAGTCTGAGATGGGAAGTAATTATTTGTAATTTAACATTTCTTTTCCCTATATAGGCTATAATGGAAGCAGGGGGGAATAAAAATTCTGCATTAATGGCAAAGAAGGCTCCAACAATGCCAAAACCACAATGGCATCCTCCATGGAAGCTGTACAGAGTAAGTAATTAATTGTTGCTTTTGATATTATTAAGTGACATCAGAACAGTTTCAACTTAATGGTAAATTTGTGAATGAAAGACATCCAAGCTACCCTGCTGTTAACAGCCTTGCTAAGATGTCATAAACTCAGGGTTCGGGCTGCTTGAATCTTTTCCTGCTACGTTCCATGCTACCATGCATTATTGTCTTTTCTGATGAGTCATCTCATCTCATGACATGTTCTAACTTTCTAAGGTTTTTCCTTTATGCCTCCTTTAATCAGCACAGCAAGTTAAAAATAATATTTTGCATTAATTTTGGTCCTTCAGAAGATGATCAGTCATCAAAACATCTTCCTTATCTCAAAAATCTGGCCATGACCTTTCCTGCTAATCTTTGAATCTTGAATTTCTTCAGGAGAACCTGAGTACCACTACTGCAAGGGCTGTTGTTTGGTCTCCAGATCATAGTGATGTAACCTTGTTTCATCAACAGTGACATGTTGTTCCAAAAAATTATCACTAGATCACTCAAAATGCTGCAAAATGAACTTGGAAGTATTCACTTGATTTTGGGGCAAAACATACCACCTGTCCGGGAAAGCTGCCAACACGTGGCTGATAAAGACAGAGGTC
>CM034708.1:53766440-53777260 GCA_020142125.1 Phrynosoma platyrhinos | reverse complement strand
GGGGGGGGGGGGGGGGGGGTAACTGGGAAAAAGGTGAATAAAAGAACTAGCTAATTTTATCTGGGACACTGTATGTGGGTGGATTATCTCCAAGGGCACAATTAACAACATAAAAATAGCTAATTTGGCTCATTAAAATGTAAACCTTCTCTAAGTCATTAGAAGGCATAAAAGGCATCCCAGGGAGACTAATAAGAATAAAGCCTGAAATAGCATATTGTTTAAATATAAGCCACACAGAGAATTAAATAATAAAATGGCTGTTTCTAATATGACAAATGAGTGTCTTATTTTTTAGCTCCTAGAAAAGTGGCTGTCATAGTGGATGATTGATGAATAGACTGTGAGTTTCAGGAGTGATGTGATGTAGTGTGTGCATATTTATGCACAAGGTGTCTCTATGAACCATAAACAAAATATACATCAAGGCTGATCCAAAGATTAATAAAGGCTCATGCAGCAGCTTGCAAAACTTGCACCAATAGATGATCATGGTGATGATGATGATTGTAAAAATCTTGCTTGAACTGATTTCTTTCTGTGGGTTATTTTTCAGAGTTCTTTTGAAAGCTTTCCTGATTTCAAAACCACGGACTGATGGTTAGGCAGCTCAAATTTATTTCAGCACTAATGAATGTGTGGCATATACACAAGCATACACGATTTTGTCCTCCAAGAGCCAGGATGAATACTGGCACTGTCTCCAACATCTGAATAGGTTGCCTCACTCTGCCTAATGATAGAGCTGGCTTGCCCAATACCAGTGTAACTTACTTTTGAGAAAATTATGCAGAGGATCACACACCTCATAATGTCAAGCAGTGGTATTCTCCTTCAGTATGAGCAGGGGTAGGCAACCTTTTTGAGCCGAGGGCCGGGTTGCTTTCCTTCAGACAACTGGGGGGGCCAAAGCACCATAAATAAATAAATAAATAAAAATAAAAAAATTAAACAATTTAAAAAATATGCATGCACACTCTCTCAGCCCCAGAAAAGCCATGGCAAAACCCCTGTGGAGATTTTGCCAAGAAAACCCCCAAGAACAAGTAATAACAACAATAATCAATATCATCATGGCGGGTGGTGGCGGCGGCAGGACTGGCCTGGGGCTGGTCCAAAGGCTGCAGGGGGCTGCATTCGGCCCCCGGGCCTTAGGTTGCCTACCCCTGAGTATGAGGATTGGTATGGTGAGTTTTGAACTGAAACTGGGGAGACTGCTTTGAAACTCAGCTCTGTCCCTCTTCCTTGGCCTAATGGATTGTATATTATTGCAATGAAGGAATAATGGTATGTGGGTTCCGATGAGTCACATACACTGCCCTGAAACCCTTGGAGGGAGCAAGAGTTAAAAATGGAACCAATAAATAATGCTAATGAATATGTTATCCTCTCCTGTGGTGAATGAAATTCATTTAACTGTCTGAATTTTACTAAGCTTCTGACTTGCATCATAAGTAGGACTGCAAAGTCTTCAAACTTTCTGCTTTTGACATTGGTAAAATGTTTATATTAGAAAAATTTGGGACACGTTGTGATGGATTTTGTTTGTGTGTGAGAGAGGGTGGAGGTGATATATGATTCTGCCTAAGACCATGAAGCTGGGGTAGGTTTCTACATGGGGCGTCTGTGTGCTGCGCACTTCCAGTTTCATACAGTATACGAAATAACAAATTAGTTTCATCCAAGGTATAAAATAGGAAGGTCAGAAGAATGAGTGACAAAAACATCAGAGATATTTGGTGATCATGATATGAAGATCTTGGCGTTTTCATTTCTTAATATGAAAGTTACAACTGATAGCATAACGGCCGATACAGCATGGCTTGCAAGAACATAGTTGTTGCTCAATAAAAACAAAAGCACTCAGGAGAAACATCACTGAAGGTATCAAAGTGGGAGTAGTAAATGATATATAGATTTCTAAAGAAAAGGGAGTTGTATTATAGCCTTGACTGGCTGAGATAAAAGTAAAAATATGTCTGATCTCTTGAAAAGGAGATAATGTAAGATAGTCTCTTGGTGCATCTACACTGTAGAAGTAATACAGTTTGATGTCACTTTAAGTGCCATGGTTCCACCCTACAAAATCCTGGGATATGTAGTTTTGTGAGGCACCAGCACTCTGGCAGAAAAAGCTAAAGATTTTGTAAAAATACAAATCTCAGGATTCCTTAGGGTGGAGCTACAGCACATAAAGTGGTGTCAAACTGCATTATATCTACAGTGTAGGTGCATCTTCTGTCTTGTTGATTCATATTTAGTCCTATTTTTATATCAGCTGTATTAAAAACAGAAATGACATCAGACTACACCCAGCACTGGTGGTCATGTCCAGGGAAATGTAAACAGAGATGGTTTGCACATTCCAAAAAACTGAAGGAAGCAGAAATAAACATTCAAAAGTAATCTTTAATTCAAGATGACCACATCTTTACTTCAGGCAACATCTATGAGCACCCATTTTGCATTCTCAAGTATACAAGTGACCACCATTTAGACAGTATCTTTTGACCTTGTTGCTTTCCAATACTACAATCTTTCTGAGAGACATAAAAAAGGGATGGTCTTTGCCTCCATTAATAGCAATGATAGAAAGCAAATGATTTTGTATGTCATTGTATCTTCATTGTATTTGGCCCTCAGCCACATGGCCTTCAAAAGTATATGAAATTATTTTGTGTCTAAAAATAAAATAAACAAGTACCTGTAGTCTGATCTTCAACACATTTCCCTGGACACTAGTTCCACTCATTTCACCAGAACTTACTTTGAAGTTAAGTATGGTTTGGACAGCAGCCTAAATCAAAGAAACATCCATTAGCTTCAGACACAAACACAGTAAGATTCTGCCTTACAGAACATACCTGCAATGAAAAAGGAATGGCTCTTATCAAAGTTCAGTCAACTTCAAAGCAGTCTATAGGTTTATCTGAAATACAGAGGAATCAAATTTCCTGGACAAATTTCTCCACTGCAAATGTTGAGGGCTGAATATTAATTAGATATTGAATATTAAAAATATATACATAGTACCCATTGGGATTTGACACAAGATAGGACTGTGATCTTCAAATCTAGCATCTGGTTATGACAGATTACTAACAAATTTTCAAAATGAGCAGAAAGAGGACTATCTACCAACACCTTGGACTTTGGTAGGGCTAAGGATAGTTTTTTGGGGGGTTTTCAGGCTGTGAAGCCATGTTCTAGAAGAGTTTCTTTCTGACATTTCGCCAGCATCTGTGGATGGCATCTTTCTCTGAAGATGCCAGCCACAGATGCTAGCGAAACGTCAGAAAGAAACTACCACACAGCCCCCAAAACCCACAAAAAACTATGGATGATGGCCATGAAAGCCTTCAACTTCACAGGGCCAAGGATAGCTTCCCATTAAAACAATGAGGAAAGTCCAATCTGAAATTTAACTCATCTTGATCATGTGTCCAGCACTGTTTTAAAGCATAGTGGGGTGAACCAAAATCCATTTAAAATTTATATGAGCAAGCAGACTTTCAAAGAGGACAAAAAATTCTAATTTTTAATAAAGTACAGATTTATAGGCACTTATGTATATTAAAAATCCTAAAAGGAAAGCATGTGCCCCATTATCTCATTGTTTCTTTGGTCTCTGCCAAAGGCAGTAGTCTTACTCAGTATTCCCAATTCCAGATTTTAGGTCAGAACTATCCCACATCTCCTCCTTCCAACTGAAGCCTATCTTTTACAATCTGCAGCACAGCCATTTAGTTGCTGGTGAAGACTGAGGGGTGGGATGTAAGAGAACCATCCAATAACTATACAAGACAAATGGTGAGTTGAAAATTAATTTGAGTCTGTATTCTCCAGAGTCAGTCCTTCAATTGAGTAAGGCTTAAAAATGCTGACTGTCTCTTAAAGAAGCAAAATAGCCTTACATCATATGTTCTGCTATTGTTAGCATTTTGTTCTATGTAGATAAATTGCATTAAATCCTGAATGTGTTTGATAATTGACATACAGTGGTAATTTGCTTTGTCCAGGTAGCATTCAACAACCACCATACAGTGACGTCCAGAACTTGAATATACTCCTGTTGGAGAATTGAAAGTGTGAGTTCTGAGAAAGATTTCTGGCTGGTATGGCTTTGTTTAGCCACTATCAGAAAAGCTAACATATAAAATGAGTTTACCAAAGGAGAATTCAAAGAAGATAACTTTGAAAAAAAATTGAAACCCTTTATTATTACCCATGAAAACTCTGGATTTAGTTCACCATTGGATCAAACTTTCCTTTTGAAAAAAATCTATTTTGAATGTTAAGAATAATACAGAACACAATTGTTAATACTATGAAGATATGTTAGATGTACAATGATAGACAGTGAGATATATATATATATAAAGTTCTCCACCTCTGACCTAAATGAAACACAAGTCTAACTTATTCTTGATAACTTTTAAATTTATGTAATACTAAGATCTCTCACCATGGCACTATCTTTCTGCAATAGTGGGATTACATGTTACTATGAAGCAAGAACTATGGTAATAGTGGCAGTACTGACTTTGCTGAAGAGCCAGACTAAATGTGCCAAACAGCTACTGCGCAGCAGCAGTAATGTGTGGTGACACTGGCAGAGGATCTCTCAGAGACAACAGCAGTGGTACTATAGCTAAGACTTATTAGTACTGTGCAGAAGTCACGGTAAACCCCTCTGAATGTTTTTTTCCCATGAAAATTCTATAATGAGAAAATCAAAATGAAACAAGGGATAATGCCAGAAGATGAGACTCCCTAGGTTGAAAGGCACTCAATGAGCTACTGGGGTAGCTGAGGCAAAGTCAGGTAAACAGAAAAAAAAATCATTGTATTTTCCCAGAAGTCCCCATGTGCTGTGGAGACAGACAGCAGTGGATGAGTTTAAGGTATTTCCACCCATGTACTGTTGTACTTTAGACATATGAAAAGACATGATTCACTAGAAAAGATAATGCTTGCTGAGACAGAAGGGAGTAGGAAAAGAGGAAGACCACATTCTAGATGGATAGATTCAACCAAGGATGCTATAGCCCTGAATCTACAAAACCTGACCAGGACTCTTGATGATAGGGTGACTTGGAGATTTCTCATTTATAGGGTCACCATATGGCAAAAACGTCTTGACTGCAGTTAACTACAATGTTAAGATCTAGTCCAAGAAATAGAGAGATTCTTAACTGGTAATTGAAATTGATTCTGTCCAGACTCCAAGCCGGTTATGATATGATGTAATGATTCTTTGAACTGATCTATTAGAGCAAGCATGTGTTATGTATGAATTCATCCATGCAAATTTTCCCAGAACAAACTCAGGAGATGAATTGTGCTTTTTTTTTTTTTAAGGGCAAATAATCCAGTCTGATCTAACTTCTTCACATTATGGAATCATTTGAAAAGGTCATTTAAAAAAACCCCAGTTCATCAGAATCTATTCCTTCAGAGCAAGTGGACTTTCTGTAAGACAAAAGCCCTAAATTATTTTTTTAAATATTCTTTTTGAAGTATTATTCTCTTATTGGGAAACAACTATACTTAAAAAAGAAACAAGGGTTACAATAACATTCTTTTGAAGGATGTTCCACTACATCAGCACAACTTCCTTCCAATAAGTATTTCCAATAGCTTCCTGTCTATTGTTCCTGCAAGCAAAATATACAGTACAGTGACAACCAGATGTTGTCACATGTGGCTGGGATCCAAAGACAAATTCACAGAAAGGAAGTTTCCTGTTTCCCTCCCCATCTCCTCTATTATTACAAAAAGCCCTTGTGAACACTGTGGGATCGAGTCCTAGCAGAAGGCTACCATGAAAAGGAGAGAATGAGGAATTTTCCTTTACATGAAATTCCTTAAATTAATTTTACCTTGGGCTCTGAGTCAAACATTTTATTAGCCCTGACCCTGGATTCTGAATCTGGGTATGGGATTTCATCCCCCCCCCCCAAAAAAACCTCCTTACTCTTTCACAGCTTATTCAGGAAGGCCTTCTGGAGAGTGTGGCGACAGGAGGCAGGAAGGTATGAGAAACTTCTTTTTCATAAAGTATCTGTCTGCTTGAAAATTGAGGGATTGGGCAGACTTCTAGGGACCTGCTGCCACCAACTCGGACATTCTTCATGGCTCAAAGTTTTCATAAGAGGAAAACCCAGGTTTGAAATCATTGCCTGTGGGCAAATGGTGGCGTTGTCAGCAAGAGTCACACACAATGCCATATTTACACACAACATACATATATAAATGCTGGAAGCATGAATTATTCTATAAAAAGCAATGCAAGGCAACACATTGATTCAAACATAGGATACAAGCCACTACTGTATTGGGTAATATAATATGCTAAACCCAAAAACATTGCACAGGTTTGGAGAAATATAAAATGTTCCTTTGTTTTGGGAGATGGGTACAGTTAGGCACATAAGCAAAATTCTGTGTGAAACAGGCTAATTACCAGAGTTTCCACTCTGTTTACTTACTTCTCCTTGACAATTATTTAATATATTCATATATCTATGCTTGCTGTGAAACATGGTATATTTTCCCATTTCTGTCTGCTTGCCTTGGTGAGAAAAGCCTTGAGTAATTGTACACTATTATCGGCATATAGCGTTTAGTATATTTGCAAGTGTTGCCTGTTGTACAATCTAAGCATTTTGCAAGAACCTGTGTATAAATGCACATGCACACCTACACCTACACACATATACAATATTGCTAGGTTGAACACATTATGGCCTGAATCCTGTAGTGACTCCTAATAAGAGTGGATCAACTGAATCAAAAAGATGATACATAAATATTTATTTTATTGATCGAATGTGCCCGCTCCATTTGGGTTTAAATCTAAATATAGGACAACCATCTTTGAAAAGTAAAATTTTCTCTTTGCTCCTTCTGTAGAATCCTGTGTGCTGTCTGGGTACATTTATTGTATCTCTGGTGCTTTTGGTATTCATGTTTGCACATTACATTGCTGCTGTTCTTCTCTGTTGTTTTGGACATTTACACACAATAGCTACTATGGTTTGCTGAAACCCCCCTATGTCAATGAAGAAAGGGGATCCATGCAAGAGTAGGAGGAGGGAAACTGGAGAGGATGGAAGCTTGCCAAAGCCTATTTCTTCACGGTTTCCCATTGCTTGTTAATTAATATATCCCATGAAGTCAAGATAACACAATTTGGAAAGATACCTTCTGTTGCAGTTATGGAAGAAATATGAGAGCGATCCTGTTTCTGTGACATACCTGGGTTTGTCAGATACAAGTGAAGATCTGAGAGAAAACATCCAGCTCCAAAAGAATTTCTGTGTCCATAAATGTTTCCAGACACGTGGATGTGTAAGTAAAACCAAGATAAGTCCTAATGGACCCAGAGATTATCTATCTAACCCAAACATTTTGTATATTTCCTCTGCACTGACCTGCTACATTTGTACTGATTCAATCAAAATGTAGACCAGTCCTATTGAGAAACTCTGCACTTGCTTCCAGACGGTTTTGTTTAGTCCTATAGTGATCACATCTCACTTAAAACATGTTTCATTGGTTTCCTTAATGATTATAGAATAAGCAGGATGTGGGGTTCCCCCTCCCCCAATAATGCCACAATTCAGTGATCCAGACACTTTCCTGTCAAATTCCTTAGGGACACCCCATGCGGTTGACAGTAAAACTGGCACCGGGTTCTGACTGCTTCCTCAAGGGATTATCACATATGTTTGCTTTCTGTGTCTGTACTATAGACAAGAAAATCGGCATTCTCCATAGAATCACTCTGCCTCTACAGAAAGAAATAACAGATTCTGAACTAAACTGGGAAGGCAGGTATGTATACCAGAATGCTAAGTTCCTTTCTTCAAGGGTTGCTGCTAAAAGGTCTATACAGGTATCGTTGTTGTTGTGCGCCTTCAAGTTGTTTCTGACTTAGAGGGACCCTAAGGCAACCCTAATGTGGGGTTTTCTTGGCAAGATTTGTTCAGAGGAGGTTTGCCGTTGTCTTCCTCTGAGGCTGAGAGCATGTGACTTGCGCAAGATCACCCAGTGGGTTTCATGGCCAAGCTAGAAATTGAACCCTGGCCTCCAGAGTCCAACACTCAAACCACTACACCAGGAGTAGGTAACCTTTCCCCTTTAAGGGCCGAGGGACCTCAGCTCCCAGAATCCCAGGCACTATTGGCCAACATGGGACTATTGGCCAACATGGCTGAGGCTTCTGGGAGCTGAAGTCCCTCGGCCCTTAAAGGGGAAAGGTTGCCTACCCCTGCACTACACCATGCTGACTTTACCCAATACAGAAACAAATGTGTTCCTGGACATTACTTCTCTGACAGAAAATTTGGTACAAAAGACAGAAATAAGATGAGGGGAAAATAGGGATAGGTTTCTACACCACAAGAAAGAAGAGCAGTTCAACATGTTTCAACACATGCTTTATCCAAAACTAAAAATGTGTGTGTGTGAAATGAAACAAACAGATTGAGTAAGCCTTGTGTAAGTAACCAAAACATTTTGAACTTTCTAGAGACCACTTCCAAGGCTTCTTCCAAAATGCATCCAGGGATGCCTTTTTATTTCACTCAGCTCCACCTTTCTTGTGATTTCCATGTTTGTGGCCACGCTCTATGCTTTTTAATTTACTGACGGGAGTTGGCAAGAAAGGTTTATCTGCTCTCCCCCTTTCTTTCTCTTGCTGTTTCTGCATGCTCAGTAAGGGATTCCAAAGGTAGTTGCTATTGACCTTACTTGTTGTATGCAGGCATACACAGCTACAGTAGGATTGACTAGAGCAGACTCATGATCTTTCCCACCTGAGGCTTTTTTATTGTATTGTTTATTGAAGAGATGCTGCTACAACCTGACACAAAGTCTGTATTTGTCTAGCCCTCCTCCATCCTCCTCCCAATGCTGATGTTGCTCAAAAACTCTTCCAGCTACACAGGGAATGAGGAGGCCAAGGGGTCTGGATGGGCATAAAAGGCCTTTGTAAAAAGGACTTCATTGTTGGAAGCATTGTTAACAGAGATATGCCTGTACATATCAAAAATAGCAATATATGCCATAATCAGACAAGTGCACCATTTGTAGCAAAAGCAGAGTCGATGCCTCTCTCCTTTCACTCCGGGAGCATCTGTACTGTAGCAAAATGCCGTCTGACACCACTTTAAGTGCTGTAAGTCCATCCTATGGAATCCTGGGATTTGTAGTTTCACAAGGTCTTTAGCCTTCTCTGCCAAAGAGTGCTGGTGCCTCACAAATCTACAAATTGTAGAATTCAGTAGGATGGAGCCATGGCAGCCAAAATGGTGTCATTATTTCTACACTGTAGATGCACCCTTAGTTTTATTTATTTATTTACTTACAAAGTGTGCAGCCATAGCTGGCCCTACCATTGGGTTTTGGGTGCCACGAAAACCTGCTAGGTTTTCTTTTCGGTGGCTGCTCCCACCTTCTGGAATGCCCTTCCTTGGGAGGCTAGGCTGGCCCCCTCCTTGCTGGCCTTTTGCCGGCAAGTAAAAACATTTTTATGCAGGCAGGCATTTTGTATATAATGCATAGCAGGGCAGTTTTTATGGAACAGGTGGGGTTTTTAGTCTGTCTTTAACTTTTGTATAGTTTATGTGATTTTATATTGGATGTAGATGTTTTGATTTTTTTGAATTTTATTGAGATTTTAAATGTTTTATCTGTGAGCCGCCTTGGGTCCCTCTGGGGAGAAAGGTGGCATATAAATGAAATGAATGAATGAATGAATAAATAAATAAAATAATTTCTTGTTATTATATTTAACTGGTGGAGGAAAGGGGCTTGTGGGGAACTAACCTCCTTTCTGAACTGTGGAGTTTATCACAAGGGGGAAATCCCGTGCAGAAATGGGATTTAAAAAGTGGGGGAAACCCGCAAAAGCAGGCAGATTTTCACACACATTGCTGTTAAAATGGGGTTAACCCGAACGGAAAGTAGTCAAAAACTGCTTTCTTTTTACTTTCGGGATTTTCCGAAAGTAAAAAGAAAGCAGTTTCTGACTACTTTGCGTTTGGGTTAACCCCATTTTAACAGCGACGTTGTCTGAAAATTTGCCCGCTTTTGTGGTTTTTTTCCAATTTAAAACCCCGTTTCGGCACAGGATTTCCCCCCATGTGATAAACTCCTGTGTATTGACTTGGGAAGGGGCCATACCATTGCTGCTGCGCCTTAGGCATCAAAGTATCTTGGTCTTGTCTTGTTAGCTTCACCAAAGTGAGAAAACATCCTACTCTTAATAGGTGGGGCAAAATCTTCCTGTCTTTGAAGGCTAAGGCTGGGAGAACTGTCTGGGTTTAGTATATGGGCATCTGTGTGTGCTTGAGAGAGAAATAAAGTTGAGGTCTATCAGTATATTTGCCTGGATGTAGGTGCTGGGTATGTCTATAGTGCTACAATACACTGCTTCTCCCTACCTTTAGCCCTCTAGGCAAAAAGGTTGACCAAGATCCAAAACACAGTATAGAAACAATCCAGTTTGATACTGCTTTAACTGTCCTGGCTCAGTGCTAGGGAATCCTGGGAATTGTAATTTATTGTGGCACCAGAGCTCTCTGACAGAGAAGGCTAAATGTCTCACAAAACTGCAGTTCCTAGAATTCCTTGGCATTGAACCAGGGCAGTTAAAACAGTTTCAAACTGGATTATTTCTGAAGTGTGTTTTGGACCCAAGTTTGCAAGAAAGATAGTGGAGAGTGATAGCTCTGATGTCAGAGTCACAGTAAATCTGCTCTTGGTTTTAGGACATTATCACACGTGGGCCAGAAAGCGATAATAAAGTGGAA
>CM034708.1:53735366-53754989 GCA_020142125.1 Phrynosoma platyrhinos | reverse complement strand
TACATTGAGAGCCAGCATGGTCAAGCTGGGATTTGAACCCTGGTTTTCAGAGTCATAGTCCAACACTCAAGCCACTACACCATGCTCCCCCTGAAGCTGAGAGAGTGTGACTCAAGGTCTGCGTGGCCCCACTCTTCTTGGTGAGGTTTCTTCAGACCGTTTGCCATTGCCTTCTCCCCCTGAGGCTGAGAGAGTGTGACTTGCTCAAGGTCTATGTGGCCCTGGTCTCCAGAGTCGTAGTCCAGCACACTCTCAAACCACTAGGCCATGCTCCTGAAGTCCTTCTTCAGTAGATGGGTGCCCTATTCACAAGTAACACATTAATACAAGTACTGTATTCATATGATGTTCTTGTGTCCCTTTAGCTTGTCCCGACTTCTGGTGATCCTCTCATAGGGATTTCTTGCTGAGGTTTCCTCAGACGGGGTTTGCCAATGCCTCCTCCTGAGGCTGAGAGAGTGTGACTTTCCCAAAGTCACTCAGTGGGTTTCTATGGTCAAGCTGGGATTTGAACCCTGGTTTTCAGAGTCATCCAACACTCAAGCCACTACACCATGCTGGCTCTCCATGTAAAGAAAACACACACACACACACACACACACACACACACAAATATATATGCACTCTAGGGTCAAATCTTCTCCATCTAGTGCTTCTGCATTTTCTGCTCTGCTATCGACCTCTCCTGATCTGATGCACACACTTGATTGATAACAAATATTAGGCCATGCTGGATCTGGGAAGGAAGAACCCTGTGGGATTTGTAGAATGGAAAGGGCCACCCATTTGTCATCTTTAACGGAGAACCGATGGGGGAAAAGAGGAATATTTTGGCAGGTGCAACCTTGCCAAGGAAGCCAGTGTGATGTAGTGGTTTGAGTGTTGGACCTGAAGGGTTTGAATCCTTGCTCAGTCTGAAACCCAGTGGGTGACCTTGGATGAGTCACGCTCTCTCAGCCTCAGAGGCTGGCAATGGCAAACATTTCTGCTGTGAAGAAACTTACCAAGAAAATCCCGTGATAGGTTCCCCTTAGGGTTGTCATAAGTTACACAAAAGGCATGCAACAACAGCAATAACTGTATTCTTGATTTGGCTGGATGGCGTCTTGGAATTCCTGCAATCTTATCTCCTCCTCTAAAAGTGATGAGCTATGATCCTGGACTGTGGCATACGGAGGACATTCCCCCAACCTAAGTAGAACTTGGAAAAATTATTTTTGGGGATTCCTACTGGCTCTTTGGCTGGGGGGTTCTGGGAGTTGTAGTTCAAAAAACTAACTTTTTGTGGCCTTGTTTCTGAAAATGTCCTTGGTCCAGCTGCCTGCTAGGGATGCTAGATATTCTGCATTGAGGCCTCTTCCAATTCTATGATTCTGTGTGTCTGTGGTCCAAAACACACTGCAGAAATAATTCAGTCTGAGACCACTTTAACTGCTAGGGAATCCTGGAAATCCTATATTTCATTGTGGCATAGAGCTCTCTGATAGAGAAAGCTAAATGTCTCACAAAAATACAGTTCCCAGAATTCCCAAGCATTGAGCCAGGGCTGTTAAAGCAGTCTCAAACTGGATTATTTCTGCACTGTGTTTTGGACCTGTAATTCTATATATGAATAGTCTTCTCTCTTGATACATGGTTTGGCTAAGCAGGTTCTGGAGAGAGAATTAATTACCCTGTGTTTTATTTCTATTTATTATTTCTCTTTCTTATTTTGGCATTGACTTAGGCAACCTTTCCCCTTTAAGGGCCGAGGGACTTCAGCTCCCAGAAGCCTCAGCCATGTTGGCCAATAGTCCAATGTTGACCAATAGCTCCTGGGATTCTGGGAGCTGAAGTCCCTCGGCCCTTAAAGGGGAAAGGTTGCCTACCCTTGTATGCTAACATGTGCTTCTGTGTTGCAGCTCATCATTTAGTGTGGCTAGCACTGATCTTCACACTTCTGACAGTTCCCCTGTCAGACCACTGTATTCTGTTCTGAACACCAAAACTTCAGGGCAAATGAATCTCTGTCTTTGGATGGCATGTGTTTAGAGTAGACTTGGTGTTTGAGGCTTCAGACTACAAAATGCTGAAACTGATGAATTGCACATGAATACCTGAGTCCCAGAGTCTGTATTGGGATTTAGGCTGCATCCACACTGCAGAAATAATCCAGAGCTGGTGCCACAACAAACTGCAGTTCCCACAGTTCCATAGCCTTGAGCCATGGCTGTTAAAGTGGGGTCAAACCGGATTATTTCTGCAGTGTGGATGCAGCCTTAGACTGCATTGCAAAATGCAGTTGGGGGGTTATTCAGACATTGGGGTTTTTTTTAAGCGTGACTATCTGAATAATCTCACTGACATATTCTGGTTTTGTTGTTCACACTATTTTTAAAAAAATCAGGACTGCATCTCTGCGCATCTCTGCAAGTTGCTCACATGTGTCAGCATTCGAATAAAGATGGAGTGGATGATGCGGAAGTATTCAAAACATGTTCAAGGCATGCAGAGTTTTATCCTGGTTTATCCTAGATCTATTTGCATCGGTTATTCACACGGCCAATATTTAGGAAAACCCATTCCCACCCGCCCCTGAGATCGATTATCCCAGGTTAAGTGGGTGGGTTTTTTTGGTAGTCCCCCTAAAAAACTTACTTGGGTGCATTTGAAAGGCACATGAACAGCAAAGATTGAACCTACATTCTGCTGGGATTATTTTCATCATCTGAATAATCCCTTGGAAGTGGTAACTGCCTGCTTGTGAGATGTCTGCTTGATCGCCTTGTCCTTTGGGCATGCCTCAGGAATTGTATGGCTAGCAGCCAGTGCTGGGCCTGTCCATTTTGGCAAGCGTCACCCATATGATGATGATCCCGTTGTCAAAATGTCTATCAGATCCCATGGCAAAACACTGATCCAGTGCGAAAGCATTGCACACCTCCCTGTGGAAGAAAGGGCAGTTCCTTCATGTCTGATCTTACAAATGGACGCCTACAGCAAAAGAAGCCAAGTAACAGCAACAACAATGTTACAGAGATAGAAGGTGTAGAGCAGGGGTAGGTAACCTAAGTCCCGGGGGCTGGATGCGGCCCCTGAGGCCTTTGGACCGGCCCCAGGCCGGTCCTGCCGCCACCGCCGCCGCTGCCGCCCGCCATGATGATATTGATTATTGTTGTTATTACTTGTTCTTGGGGTTTTCTTGGCAAAATCTCCACAGGGGTTTTGCCATGGATTTTCTGGGGCTGAGAGAGTGTGCATGCATTTTTAATTTTTTTACATTTTTATTTATTTATTTATTTATTTATTTATGGTGCTTCCGCCCCCCAATTGTTTGAGGGACAGCAACCCGGCCCCTGGCTCAAAAAGGTTGCTTACCCATGGCGTAGAGGATATCGTATGACACAGGTATCATTATCAGCCTGCTGGACAGAAGCTGGGGGGTGGTGGTGTAACAATTAATTCCTTTCTCATTTACCTTGAGGCCAAAGAGAAAGGCTGGTGGGAGAGGTCTTTAGGAATGTGGTAGTAGAGTCCAGGATGCTTCTGATGGAAAGGGATCTTGTGGCATCCTTGAGACAAACTGTGTGGAAGAAGCATTCATAGACTTGGTCTACTTCCTCAGATGCATGGCATGAACTCTTGGGAGTAGACCAAGTCTATGAAAGATTATGCTAAAACCTCTTTCGCACAGTTAGTCTCAAAGGTGCTACATGATCCCTTTGCATACTGATATTCTGTCAGAAATAGTGCACATTAAATTGAGGCACTGCCCTGGCTCAGTGCTAGGGAATCATGGGAACTGTAATTTATTGTGGCACCAGAGCTCTCTGACAGAGAAGGCTCAATGTCTCAGAAAAAAAATACAATTCCCATGATTCCCTAGCACTGAGCCAGGTCAGTGCCTCAATTTAATGTGCACTGTTTCTGGCAGTCTGCAAAGCACAGCCATGCCTTTGGACTCTTCTGATGTTATGGAGAGTGAGAATCTTGAGGTACAGGAAGGACGCCTACTAAAGGACGCCTACTAAAGTGAGGTGGCCTTTGGAGCTTCTGGCTGGCATGCCATGGAAGGGCTGCAAATTTCTAGTTATTTAGTTCATCACGACTATAAACTGAGTGGTGCGGTGTCTGTAGGATGTCCACCTCAAGTGCCAAAGTTACTTGAGGGTATCATGCACCTTGTTTTGTGTGATTGACGGACACCATTTTCTTCCTCAGGTAGCAAAAAAGGTTTTGGCTGGAAAAGAGAAGATCAATGCAAGGTAGAGGAAATGTTACATCCCATGGGAACTATTCCTTGTGTATTGCTATCCTTATGTAATCAGAATATTTCCCCAGAAGCTGCTGGGGCTACAGGGAGCACACAACAGCCTTATTGCAGCATTGGCTGCCAGTCTGTTTCCAGTCAAAGTGCTTATAGAGCCCTATATGTTTTGGTTCTGGGCTATTTGAAGGACTGTATCCCTGTGTTTAAAGCCCATTAGGGTTTTAAGATCATCTAGAGAGGCCCTTCTCTCTGTCCCACCACCTTCTTAAGCTTGTTTGGTGGAAATAAGGGAGAAGACCTTGGTGGCTGCTCTCAGGATCTGGAACTCCCTCCCCAGAGAGGCCAGGCTGGCCCCATCCTTCTTTTCCTTCCAGCAGCAGCTTTAAAATGCTTTTGTGCCACCAGGCCTTTACAAATTGTTGAGGTTGGGCTCTTAATGCGATGTGGTACTGGTCTTGATATTTTTAAAGAGTCTGTATATAGCCAGCATGATGTGGTTTGAGCATTGGACTAAGACTCTGGAGAACAGTGTTCAAATCCTGGCTTGGCCATGTAAACCCACTGGATGACCTTGGGCAAGTCACAGGCTCTCAGCCTCAGAGGATGGCAATGGCAAAAACTCTCTGAAGAAAATTGCCAAGAAAACTCCATGATAAGTTCACTTTATGGTGGCCATTAGTTGGACATGTCTTGAATGCATACACTGCCAACAAATATAGTTGTTTTTTTTTTTAAAAAATGCATTTTAGTACAGTCAGCCCTCATCATCCATGGATTTTTTATCCATGGATTCAAGGATCCATGGCGTGAAAATACTTTATATATATATAATCCAATAGGCAAACTTTGATTTTGCCATTTTATATAAGGACACCATTTTACTCTGCCATTGTATATAATGGGAATTGAGCATCCACGGATTTTGGTATCCACAGGGATTCCTGGAACCAAACCCCAGCGGATATTAAGGGCCCACTGTATTTTTAAATTATTGTCATATGTGATTGTTTAATTTTATATTTTATACTTTCATTTAACTTTTGTAGTGTTTTTAATCTGTATTTTAAAAATGTTGTTAGCCATCTTGAGTCCCATTATTGGGAGAAAGGCAGGATATGCATGTATAAAATAATAATAAATAATAATAATAATAGTCATGAGGCAGTATGCTTCAGGTTTAGTGTCTGGTAGGTGCCTCTGAATACTAGTTGTTGCTGAATGTCAACAGAAAGTGGCTATTGTCTTTATGATCTACTTGTGGATTTCCTGTAGGCATCTTTAGGAAACAGGATAGCTATAGTGGGAAACAGGATGCTGACTAAGGACCTTATCCCACGCTGCTCTCAAAAGTGGCAAGAAAGCGATATGAGCATCATTGCAGTACTATAGCGCTAGTATAAATATGGCGCTAGCGCTATAATAGCGCTATGGATAAGCTAGCGCTATTGCAATGCCCGCTGAAACCGACATTCAAAAGAACCCGAATGATGCTGCATTCCGAGCGGTTTCTTGTTGGATTCTGAGCGACGTCGTGTAATCACCCAGAAAACTATAGCGCTATAGCGCCTGATTCTTAGCGGATTCTGAGCGACGTCGTATGATCACCCGGAAAACTATAACACTATAGCACCTGATTCTTAGCCGATTCTGAGCGACGTCGTGTGATCACCCGGGAATGTATAGCGCTATAGCGCCTGATTCTTAGTGGATTCTTGCTGCTTTTGGCCCTATGGGATAAGGTTCTAAGTAGCGCACAGGTGGGAATTACATGACCTGTGAGCTGCATGAACTCTTCATATAGGGGTTTTTGTTTTGCTTTTTGGCTGCCTTTAGGTTTCACCCAGACTCCTAAACCTTTCCAATTTGATGATGGTTGTCCCATACAAATTAGGGTATTATTGCTCCCAGAGGCCTGCATACATGGGATTTTAATGCCATCTCTGGCCCTGCCTGAAAAATATATGAAGTTTTAGAACTCACAACTGAAGTTGACTTCCAGTTTAGAATTAGTACTGGAAAATAGTGCCAAAATAGGACAACACAGGCCACTGTAGTGGTGGTTGTTATTGCTATCAAGTCAGGTTTTATTTAAGGTAAACATATGGATGCCAAACCCTCCAAGAGACCCTTTTATTAACAGGATTGCTGGGATCTTGTGAACTTAGGGTTTTGGCTTTTTTGATTGATTCATCCACATGCAATGTGGGCTTCCTCTTTTATTGTCTTTTCTAATAAGCCATATTGTCTCATGGTAAGTCCAAAGTACGACAACCTCAGTTTAGTCATTTTGCCTTGTAGTGAGTGTTTAGGCTCAATTTGCTGTCAGACACATATATTTGTTGTTGTTGCTGCTGCTGCTGCTGCTGCTGCTGTTGTTGTTGTTGTTGTTGTTGTTCTTCTTCTTCTTGTTTTGGTGGTCCAGGATAGTGATAGAACTTTCCTCCAGCACCATGTAAACCGCCTAGATTGGCTCACCACCGGGTGGTATATAAATAAAAATTATTATTATTATTATTATGTTTCAGATGAGCTGATTTTTCCCCCCGTTAAAATTAGCCCCTGTATTCACTACTTGGGAGTCAGCATGGTGTAGTGGTTCGAGCGTTGGACTATGGTTGCTGCACACTGGAGAATTAATGCAGTGTGACACCACTTTAACTGCCATGGTTCCAGCCTATGGAATCCTATAAATGGGATTTGTAGTTTGTTATGGGATTTGTAGTTTGATAAATGGGATTTGTAGTTTGTTATGGCACCAGAGCTCTCTGACAGCGAAGGATAAATATTTCACAAAGCTACAAATCCCAGAATTCCATAGCATTGAGCCATGACAGTTGAAGCGGTGTCAAACTGAATTCTGCAAAGTAGATGCCCCCTAAAAAGACCAGCATTCGAATCCCTGTTCAGCCATGGAAAGCCGCTGGATGACCTTGGACCTTTATCAGCCTCAGAGAAAGCAAAAGCAAACCTCCACTGAACAAATCTTGCATAGAAAATCCTGTGAAAGGTTCGCCTTAACAATGTCGTAAGTTGGAAGTGGCTTGAAGGCACACAACAAGAACTCACTACACATGTCCACCTTTGAACTTGGCAGTCAAGAAGACTACCAACAGTACTTACGGGACAAGATACCCATACTAAGGTGCAATGTGACTGCATACTGGTCAGGCAGGAGTCTTACGTTGTTAGACTGGTACAGAGAGAGAAGTTGTATGTGTGTGTTTATATTGTATGAAAGTAGCCCCTTTGGTGTGAACAAATTTGTTGCCATTACACCTGTTCCTAGCAGGGCTTTCTTGAAGGCACACAACAATAGATTGAGGTGGTTACTCAGGCAGTACATTTTGGATGTCATAAAAGGGAAGCAAATTCCTAATTATTTACATTTCTTGTTATTGTTATTACTGGAGAAGTGTTTTGGGGCTGCTCTGCCATATGAACTAGGATAATTTAGCTGGTGTGTCTTTTGCTGTGCTGTGTCAAACAGTAAAATGTCTTATTTCAGCCCAGGCTCCTGGTGTTACTTAAGGTTGCTTTGATGATAAAGATATTCATTTGCTTATGTACACTTTCTACACTCATTCATTATCTTGGCCATTTCAATGTAGCAATCCTTTACTTAACCATGTTGTCCTCTCAGACAGAAGTCCTATGCAGCTGCTACTCCCAGGTTAGTATATATAGAATTTCAGCCTTACTTTCCCTTACTTTCTGGCTGGCAGATTCTTCTTGGCAAGTACTTTTCAGTATGTGAATGGCAGAAGGTTCATCAGACACCCGATCAATGCATACGAGCAGAAACTACATCCACAACAGCATGAATGGAGCAGATATATGTGACTGGAGAGACTCCAAAGTGATTGGAGTGATTACTGCAGCAGAAAGCCAAGCCAGCAGTGCACTCTAAAAGAAATATTTCTGCTACAGAAGACCACATTAGTTGTATGGAGAAAGTCTGAGTAAAGGGCTTGCTGTTTGAACCACATGCTGGCTGTTTTTATTCTCCCCCCCCCCCCTCAAGGTCTCAGCATGCTTGCTGAGTTCAGTGTGGCTGAACACCATGTTGTGGAAAGATGGAACCAACTTTTGCTAGTACTGTAATATCAGTGTTTAAATCATTATTAAGTTTGGCCTAAGAGGTTTAGTAAGCAGTCAACTGTGAAACTAAAGTTCTCTTAATATGTTAATTTTATGTACTCTTCATAAGGTGTAGTCTTTAAGCCCTCCACTGAAATGATCCAGACTGAAAATTAGGAGATTGTCCAGATTTTGAGAGGCTTGAAAAGTTATTTTTCTTTGTTTGAATATATTTGTCAGTGTTTACATGGCTCCCTTCAAGTATGTCTATTGGGGAAATTGCTCCCTTCTGCTCCTCCCTCAAGAAAAGGGTACTTTGTATAAGTGTTTCCATGAAATTCGATCACAGATGATAATAATAATAATAATAATAATAATAATAATAATAATAATAATAATAATAATAATAATTGGTAGGATGTTGTTGCCAATCATTCCAAATCTAACTCATTTAATTTCAGCTTTATTTCTTGTTCTGTCCTTAGTGGATCCTGGGCTCAGGCTTGACTCAGGCCTGCATCCTTCCGAAGTCGCTAAAATGAGTACCCAGCTGTTGGGGGGCAATGAGCTTACAGTTGTAAACCGCTTAGACACTGCATAGCGCGGTAGGAAGTGGTATATAAATGAAGCTGCTTTGCTTTTGCTTTTAACACTAGCCAGTTCCTCTAACCTTTTGCTACCAGACTTGCTTACTAGATCTTTTAGACCAGACATGTTGAACGTACAGCACACTAGCCATTTTTGGCCTATGGAGCCTCCAATATGGCCCATGAAAGCTTCCAATGTCACAACTTACCTGCTGGATTCTGAGGAATCTAACACTAAAGAATTGGAATGCAAGGAGTTTCTAGCTCCAGTTGATGGCTCCTAGATGAATCTGAGAAGTGGCTGGCTGAAGCACCACTGATGGGAACCTTGAAGAGATACCTTTGAAGCTAAGTGAATAGAATCAACATGTCTTAAATGGGAAATACTGAATATATAAATCATAGAATCCTAGCTTCATAGAGTTGGAAGAGCCCACCAACTGTTGGGGGGCAATGAGCTTACAGTTGTAAACCGCTTAGACACCCCATAGCGCAATATGAAGCGGTAAATATATGAAGCTGCTTTGCTTTTGCTTTGCTATCACATTCCACCTCTTGCCACACAGGGATATACAATCAAAGCACAGGTAGCCATCCAGCCTCTGTTTAAAAACCTCCAAAGAAGGAGACTCCACCATGAGTGAGCCACCCGTAAATCTTTCAACAGCTGCTGGGAGTCCTCATTGCTCACAACTGTTCAATCGCAACCAGTACTTTCTGAACTCTTGTGTTTCTTGGGATTCTTGATTTCTGGACCGGCTTGACTTAGCCTTTTGGTTTTGATTGTCTGGACTACTGGCTTTATTTAATGAATTTTGACTGGCTGAGACTTTGCCCCTGTGCCTCCCTTCATCTTCCATGAATTTCCTGGTTTATCTGCGCATGACCTGGATTGGCTTATTTACCTCTAGATGCTTCTTGTATGATAACTTGTCTCTCTGGGCATTTGCTTCATGTAGCCATAGGATACCAAAATGGTTCCGAGCTGCATGGTGGTTTTGCCCCCAAGGCCATCCAATGCTTAACCCCCCCCCAACCTCTCAAAAACTGGCCAAAATGAAATTGATCCCATTGTATTGGGTGTGTCAGTCAAATTCTCTGAACGGTGCATGGTTAAAAATGCATCCTCCCCACTCTGCTTGGAGTTCTCTCCATGACATGTTGTGTTTGTGTTGACAACTCCCACAACTTTTCCAGCGAACTTGTTGTGTATTTACTGAATTCACCAGTGGACTCGATGTGTTTCTTGGCAGAGGTGGACAATATACTTCCATTTTTTTTGGTTGTCTTTAGGTTTTGTTGTTCATCTGATTTTGTTGCTTTTGTGTTTGCCAGGTATTTATACTCTGTACCTTACCCTGCCGCCCCAGATTCTTCTTCGGTTGCTTGCATGGAACAGTGGGCATATAAATTTTTGTCATGCCCACTTTGCCTGAAGCTGTGAAATAGAAGCACTGAATGAACTTATGTCATCAGCCTGAGCTTTGCAACAGTAATTCAGTAGATCTTCCTCATTTGAAAAAACTGGCACTATTAAAAGCTGGCATTTGATAAATGCAACATAATATACTTAATACAGAACTGAAAGGAAAGCAACTAATTTTTTTTTAAGGAGATGTTTCTACTCTAGTGTACTATTAGTATATGTGTTCTTCAATTAGCTATCAGTCTTCCTGGTTGAGATCCAACCATTGGATATGAATCCGTTATGGCTGGCATCCAGAGAACTGCAAACAGAAGCCCATTCGTGCTTTCCCCTCTTTTTCCTGGCATACAGTCTTTGCTCTCCCCATCCATTTATTATGACTATGCCCAAAGTGGAATAATAATTAGTAGTTTCACTTAGGAGAATTATTAGAATTAGAGATACTTTGTAGAAACAGAAATACCTTTAGCTCTTCTGCATTCCAGTTGGGGGGGGGCAGCTATTTTTATGTATTAGTGGTATTTTTGTCATTGGAAACAAAGTTTCAATGTGAATTTTGAGGGCATTGACAATACTTTCCTTTCATAATTTCATCCTAAGTAATACAGTATAGCCTTAAAAGACTTCTCCCTTGGATTACCTATTTAGGATTACCTAGATGTGCTGCATATTCATACTTCTCAGGAATTCATAAACGCCTATATTATTTTGCAGTTACCTTGTTTTATAGAAGTGCTTCAAAAAGCAACAAATTGACAAGTAGAAAATTAGTTTTCAGGTACATTCTCACCCGCAACATTCATTCATTCCAGTGTTCTCTACAATATGTTCTAGTTTGCTGCTTCAAGATCCCATTTTATAATGCTGCAGTGTCTGGACCAACAGTAGTGCATTTCTGCATCAGCATTTCTGTGACAATCACTTCTTAAAGTGGGGCTAGTAATAAAACAGTTATGTTTCTGTAGCCTGCACCTTCTGGAAATCACTTTTATCTTTGGAAGGTTAAAGAACAGATGGAGAGAGTATCACTCATGTACAATTGATAGAAAGAATCAGATGTTTTAACTTCTGTCCTTTTTCATTTCTGAAGTGCTATCCATGTAGTAGCAGCTTGCAGAGTTTCACAATGGGGAAAAAAATAAAGACTGATCCTCTCCCCAAAGTGTTTACAACCTCTGGGAATCAACTCTAGCCTTAGGCATCCTGCTTAACAACCTGTGTCTTTAGTCTTGGTTGGTGATTCACGTGTCTGTTCTCATGAAAAGAACTCAGCAACTGCATACATGGCATCAGTCTCCCTTTTTGGATACTGTTGCATTCACCCAAAAGCTTTTTTCTTTTTTTAAAGCCCCTTTGGATGAAAAACAAACAAAAAAAATCAGTAAAAATGAAAGCAACACCATAAAACAATCAAAAACATCTACTGGTGTTATCATCCAAATCTGGATATGGAAGGTCTTTGAATTAGCTGAAATGGATTAACTGTCTATTTTGATCAAAGAGAAGATACTGGATAGTTGATAAAGGACTGGGAATGTTTTATATCTTTTATGGGAAAGAAAGAAGGAATGACTACACTTGTGGGGTTTAAATATTGAGTTTTGGGGGTTATTTCAGGCAGAAGTGTAAACATATATTATATAGTACTGAAGACGAGTATTCAAACAAAAATCCATCAGTGATACCTTTATTGGCCGACAGAAATGCACAATATACTTGTTGCAAGCTTTCAAAGCTCCATGGGCTTCTTCATCAGGAAAGATGGTACAAACTAAACAGGAGAAAAACAATTGGAGATGTTAATCAGATACCTGCACGTTGTTTCAGTCCTTAGTTAAGAGGGTATATGGTGGGGAGGATATCTTTTGTAGGCAGGCTTCTTCTCCGTCTGGCTATGTGGCAATAGGGAGATTTTCAAAGTCCAGGAAATTTAAAAAGCCCATCTGCATCTCAACAAGGACAAGCCAGCAAGCTTGTAGGGGAAATGCTGGAAAGTAATCAACTCCCCTTCCCCTCAAAGTCACTTCAGTGTCAGTGCTGCAGATCTGTGAAACTTTTTAACCAGCTGGTAACAGGCCAAAGTTTCGTTGCCTTTGGATGGTTTGTGTGCTTTCTCTAGCCACATTAATTTTGAATGTCCAAAGCTGATGGATTGTATTTCTTCCCAGGGGGAGATGCCTGTGCTACAGATATGGAAAACTACTGCAGGAGTAGCCCTCTTCTGCAGGAGAGATACATAATCTTAAAGTAGCGTTTCAGCAAATTTGCAAGGACAGCTCAGATTCTCTCACTTTTCCTTGTGTACACTCTCAAATGCAGAACAATGTCATTGCAATTGAGCCCTGTAAGTCTGGGCATGGAGAAGCAAGTTTTCTTCATCATCTCCTGTCCCTTTCCATGCTATTAATCATGATACACATGGCAGTATGCTGTAGAAATGGTGTCTCTTTGCAAAAACTGGTTAGAATAAGTTTTACTAGGAGAAAATTCATACCAATGGGATTTTTTTTAAAATTAGATTTTTATTGAATTTTTACAATAAAACACATAACATCTGTAGAACAATGACAACAATAACTAACTACAATAAAAAAAATCTATGGAAATTGCAGATGGTAGTTCCTGATGGATATTTGCTTTTTTACATACACATGACACTTCGATAATATTATTTTTATTCATCTATAAAAATATTTATATCTGTCCTTTTTCTGAGTATTTGAGGGCAGTGTACAGTAAAATCAGCAGTTTGGATCAAAAGCAGTATAGTTCCAAAATGCAAGAGGTACAAAACCAACTTAAGAAAAAGCAACAACAAACTTTCCTTGTTACAATTAGTTCAAGCTTCCATGGCTTTGAATTGTTCTCCCGATGGGTGCTAGGTGACTTTGCATAGCAAATATTATTCAATTGTTAAAAGAAATGTGGATTTTCATCATAGTTCACATACCTTGTTCCCTGTAGCCAGGATATCATCATGTGCCTTCATGGAAGTGGAAGTTGGGAATTACTGTGCATCCAAAAACATTCTTTGAGGAGTCGTAGGCTTTCATGGCCGGCAAACATAGTTTTTTGTGTTTTTTTCGGGCTGTGTGGCCATATTCTAGAAGAGTTTCTTTCTGACGTTTCGCCAGCATCTGTGGCTGGCATCTTCTCTGAAGATGCCAGCCACAGATGCTGGCGAAACGTCAGAAGGAAACTCTTCTAGAACATGGCCACACAGCCCGAAAACCCCACAAAAAACTATTCTTTGGGGAGCTGAAAGATTCTTCAGGAGGGCCAGGAGAGTCTCTTGGTTATGTAATGCTACAGGGGTGGGTAACCATATGGGGGCCTAAGGTCAGTGACTCCCAGTCCCTCTATGGATTGCATCCTCCCCACCAAGCTCAAATACAGTCAGACTCCCACATTTGTGGGTTTGACTTTTGTGGATGTGATTATTCATGGATTATTTGCTGCCACCTCTGCTGCTGCCCTATGTTCATGTTTAATAGGGACCACAAGCCTCACATAACTGGGAGACTGCAAATGTGCTGCAAGGCTTGTAAGTCCCCATTAAAAATGGCATAAGGCAGCAACAGAGGCCTGACAGCCACCTGCTTCTGCCTTGTGAAGGAACCCTTGAAGACATCTACAGTGGGTTGAATCTGCAGGTCATACTTTTTTGTGTTAAATATGAGAGGAGGGTAGAGTTTCCCCACTTTTGCAGGGGTCTCATGGTTTTCCCACTTTTCAGGGGTCTTGCACCCTAACCCCATTGAATGTGGAGGGCTGACTGTACCTCCATTTTACACTGCAGCGTCTCTCAAAATGGGGAGAGGAGATGACGGGATGTGTCTTCCTGTTGCCATTTTGAGAGGGACCACAGAGAAAAGTGAATGTACTTGGGACAGTATAGGGTGCTAGGGTGTTTGTGAGGTCGAGTTATTTTTGCATGTTTTACATGGTCAGAGGGTTTTCTGCACGAGGCAAGAATTTTCTTAAAAAATTGGGGGGGGGGGGGGGTTGGGGGCCTGGGAGGTGTTCAAAGGTCAAAAAAGTCGAGGCCAGGGGCTGTACTTCTCTGCACTAGTAGATGAGTATTAGTGTAAAATTGGATTTGTGTCATCAATTCCAGGGATTAGTCACTGTCTAAATAATTTATGTGAGATATGTGAAGGCTTTTAAACCAAAGTAAGAACAGTATGTATATCAATCTGTGTTTGTTTTGTTATACAGATGATGATATATGTTCTGCAATATCCATAGCTATCATTTATGTCTCTATCTGTATTTCAGAATTTCTAGTTCCCAATCTTATGAACATACTGCAAATCAAAGCCCTGGGTTAGGGTTTGGTGCCTCTTATGCAAGACCTTGGGCAAGTCACATACTCTCAGCCTCAGGGGAAGGCAATGGCAAACCTCCTCTGAACAGTTCTTGCCAAGAAAACCCCATGATAGCTTTGGTTTGAACACAACAACTTGAACACAACAACAAATGCATGACATATGTGTACAATAATGTTTTTAATTGTACTTCTTCATATTCCTTTTTTCTTGGGAATTCCTTTCCCCTCCATTTTATTTTTTTAAACAGAGTGTTTTGGACTAATTGTAAATGCTGCATATTTTTTTCCACTGGGTTATCAAAAAATTCCATTGAGCTAGTCCAGCATCATTGCTTTTACACAAGCAATATTAATCTGATTCATCATTAAATACCTATTCTTTTGCAAAAGTAATGTAACCAGGAGCAACCATTGATTCCAGTGGGGAGTGGATTCACGGACCTTCTGCTGATTGTTCATTCCATACTGCGTCACCCTAATTTACATTTTACTGAATTCCCTGGTCCATGACTTGAATTAAGGTTCAATCAATTGGCTGCAGTAATATGACCTTCACAAGGGCATGCTGGTTTCTGCTTACAAGCCAATCTTTTCTTGTCACTATGTTCCTGATAACACACATTTTTAAATAAAATCAAAAGGCAGCCAAATTAACATTTTCTTCCTGAGGTTAAAGTGCTTTTCAGATTTAAATAAATCTTTCACAACTACATTGATTCCTTCTTGCAGGCATCGGTATATCTTTTGTTGTCTTTTGTCCTGTTATTTCAGCTCAGGGATGGTTGAAACTGCTTAAGATGTCGAGATTTGCTTCCCATAAATTTTGTTTTAAAGGTAGAAATGGTGAACTTAGCAAAGGTCATTGTGATGTGATTTTAGATGTAATGCTTCTATGTCCAAACCTGAGAGATCTATCCAAGGTTCTGGAACTGTTTGGAGGATAGAGTTCAGCTCTTTTCAAGTCTGGACAAAAACCAAGAGCAGATTTACTGTTCCTCTCACATGGAAGCCACCAGCTGCCATGATGGGTGGCAACTCAATAAAGAGCCTTTACATCAATGGATGCTTATCCTTGGACTATGCCTTCACACTATACAATTACAGTGCTATGATTCCACTTTAACTGCCATCTCATGAAATCCTGGGACTGAAAGTTTAGGGCAGGGCACAGCATTTAGAATTCTCAGCCAGAAAGCTTTAGTACTTCACCAAACTACGAACCCCAGGATTACATAGGATGCCACCATGGCAGTTAGAGTGGAATCATAGTGATAGTTGTGTAGTATGAAAGTACTTCTGGAAGGTTTATTTAGACAGGGGAACTAAAAGTCACACTATGGTACGACTTCCTATTGATCAATTTCCTCCTAGGAAATTGATATCTTGCCTCATTTTATATATTGATAAGTCTCTGCATTTTTCTTCCTTAGGTACAATCTGTGGAAAGGAGATGAGAGCTATACAAGTAGATTTTTTGTTCTTGCTGTATGGAGGTTATAATCCAGTGTTTTGTTAGAGTCAGAATGCTAGAGATGTTTTTTGCCTTCTCCACCACACACACCCTTAAAAAACCCTTTGAGAAAATGAAGACCAGCTGATTAAGAAAGGTTGCCTCTTTGCCTCCATCTCCCTGCCCCCAGAGCATTTATGGGATTTTGCTGCAAAAACCTTTCTTGTGCAACTGCCCATATAGTGTACACATTCTAAAATGCATATGTACCTGGGAATGTTAGCACCACAGTTGCCTTTGTATTGTGTGTCCACCTGTTTCCCCACCTCTAACTGCAGGCTTTCTATTGTAAATCACATCATGAACACTTGCAGTGGTAGTAGGCAAGATACAAGTGTTTAAATAAAGCAAAGTTTACTTATTTGATATATTGTTCTTCTGCTTTTGAACTCAGAGGCTTCCCAGAGGGATCTCAAATCAAACAAATTAAAACAGCAGTAAAAGCACCAAAACAAAAACCAAAAAAACCCTGGATAATTATTTAGAATAAACTAAACTACAGTTGGCCTTCTGTTTTCATGGTCTTCGAGTCCACAGTCTCTATCATTCATGGGCCAGCAAGCCCTATTAGCTAAAATGGCGTGCGCCCAGGGGCCGTGCATGGGAGTGCACGGCCATTCAAGCTAGTGGAGCTTGAATATCTGTGAGGTTTCATTTTTGTGTGTGTGGGGGCGGAACGGATCCCCCATGAAAATGGAGGGATGACTGTAATTCTAAACTAAACAAAACATGCTTGTAGGTTATTTGTTCAGGTCAGCATCATAGAATTCTTGTACAGCAAATCCCCTTTATTCTCTGTTCCTGCATGGAACAATTTTAATGAAATGGTTTTAATAATAATATTTGTAAGGTGTTTTCCACACTGGATCTGCTATGTTTAAATTTAGTCTACAGATTTTTGTGGGACACTGTAAAGAGTAACATGTTTGTCTTGTGCTGGTAAGCACCCTCTCTAATGAAGCATGTGGCAATATGGCAGCTTTTGGATGAAGGCCACGATAAAGCATATTGCATGGTGCATGCCTTTTAATATTGGTTTAATTCATTTTAAGAATCATAAACTCTGTGAGAGTACAGACGAATTATATAGGCTATAGCCCACAAACTGCTGAAGCTGACTTAAGATCAAGGACTGGGGAAAATGTAGCAAATTCTTAGGAGTTGGTATCAAAGTTTAATGGGCACATTTTTGCAGCATCATCAGTAAAATTGTGTTCGCACAGGAAGATTACTCATATATATGTGTGCATGCATTTGCACATGTGCACACACACACACAAAATACACACACAAAGAACCCATGCAACAAAGAATCTATATTTTTTGCAAGATTGTGTGAAGATATTAGAGTTCTATATGCATAAACCAGTGGTAGTAGCCTGTAGTAAATGCTGTGTTGTTGTCAATTTTGATTTCTAAAAGTCTCCATAGAATAGCAGCAGTAGTACTGTAGTAGTTTTTAAAAACCCTACACACAATTAATTGCTAGGGTGCATGAGTGGGAGGACAGTATTGTATTCATGGCCTCCTAGTGGGCTTTCTGTTGGCATATGGTTGGCTCCTGTATGAACTGAATAGGGTGTGCGTTGATCCAATCTAGCAGGACTGTTCTTATAGTCTCCTTTTATATTGATAAAGGTGTACATCTGTATGTGTGTGTATCCACCATGACTCCCAAAACCATGAAAGTTGGACTTGTGAAATATGGCATGGGAAACCCAATGGGTGTGCTCCTCAGTGCTGGGTTTTTGTAATGAAGTTTAGTTAATTTGAATCTGGTTGTAAGATTACAGGAGTATTTTCATTTATTTAGACTTCCGAAACCAAAGGAGAGGTCTTGTAGGTGCCTCCATGTGGGGCAGAGGCATGATGGGAAAAGCAACACACTGAGGGACATTGCTGCTCTCCTGTGCTGGATCCCTGAACTTTTCAAACAATTGGGAAGGAGAGAGGAAGAAACTGGCAGGGGAAGAGAAGAGAAGTGAGCAATGTGAAGGTCTGGATGAATCCTGTGGTTAAGGATGGAGGGGAACAAAGACCTGTTGGGAGAAAATAATTAGAGGGAGCACACAGAAAATTTGTCATCATCTAGAGCAATGCGAATGTGTACACCAATATATTAGATAGAGCAAAAATTTGTTTTCTATCATATTAGAATGGAGAGATTTCAAACTAATCATTGGAGACTTGAATGCTAAAGTTGGTAATAAAGAAGAATCAAAAATAGTAGGAAGATTTGGATTAGGAAGAAGAAATAAAACAGGAGAGTGTCTGATAGATATTATGTGAGGCCAAATGCCTACCTGCTTCATATATCCAGATAGGAGACAATACACTTGCACATCACCAGATGGTAAACACAAAAACCAGATAGACTACATAATTGGTAGTAGAAGATGGAGAAACTTTGTTTTTGTGGCCAAAACCAGACCGGGAGCTGATTATGGCACAGACTACGAACTGCTCATAACAACGATCAGAGTTAAGCTGAAGAAGAAAACAAAAAACCATCATTATACAAAAATATGACCTGAATAACATTTCAGATGAATTCAGGGGCAACGTAAGAAACAGATTTGAACTATTGAATATAATCAACTGGGAATCTGAAGAACTGTGGACAGAAGTCAAAGACATAATTAAGGATGAATGCAAGAAAGTACTAACAGTGGTCAAAAAGAAAGATAAGAAACAATGAATGACAGATGAAACAGATCATGCAATAAAAGAAAGAAGAAAAGCAAAAGCAAAGGGAGGTAGAAACAAAGCAACTGTCCAACGTCTGACACACACAGATAATTCTACAATGACCAATGCAGAGAAATTGAAGACAGCAACAAAAAGAGATGAACAAGAGACCTCTATCAAAAAATCTGAGAAATTAAAGCCAAGCTCAAACCAAGGGCAGGGATGCTCTATGGAGAGAGAGAAAGAAAGAACATCATACAGGAACAAGAAGAAATAAAAAGATGGTGGAGGCAATTAACAGAAAAGTTATACAAAAGAGATGAGGAAATGAATGATATTTGGAATGAGGGGCCATATGAAGACGAACCCCAAATTCTAAGAAGAGAAGTGGAATCTGCAATAAAAGAAATGGGAAAAAATAAATCACCGGGAACAGATGCTATCCCAATTGAACTGCTAAAGTGCCTACAGACAGATGCAACTTTAGTGTTAACTGAAAAATGCCAACAAATATGGAAAACAAAGCGGTGGTCAACAGTCTGGAAATGTTCAATATACATACCAATCCACAACAAAGGAAATACAAAAGACTGCAGCAACTATAGGACAATAGCACTAATCTCACATGCAAGCAAAATAGTGCTCAAAATTGTGCAACATAGACTCCAATCATATATGGAGAGAAAAATTCTAGAGGTGCAAGCAGGGTTCAGAAAAGGAAGGGGCACTAGGGACCATATTGCAAACATACAATGG
>CM034708.1:53702837-53723402 GCA_020142125.1 Phrynosoma platyrhinos | reverse complement strand
CCTTAGGTTGCCTACCCCTGTTTTAGAGGAAGGAACTGGCAAAACCACCTCTGAGAATTCCTTGCCAAAGAAATTCCTATGAAATTAATGCAGTCACCATAAGTCAATAGGCAATTTGAAGGCATGTGAACATGTGCACGTTCCTGAAACTTGAGTAGTAGTGCTGTTGGAGGGATTATAGCACCTTTCTCCTTGGCTGCTATTTTTCTGATCTGCTTTTTGTAAGTCTTTTTTTTTTTTTTTTTAAGAATGTGTTCTCACTGATAAATGTCCTAGTGATTATTCTGTTATGTGAGTAGGAAAACTGTAACAAAGGAATATGCTTTGTACAAGTTTGCAGTTACAATGATGTAGAACTTGAGGTAGTTGAATATATTACATCCAAATAAATTAATATGATACTGTATTCCTTCTTTAGAAATTACTTTATGCTGCACATACAATAGGGGATAAGAATACATTCAACACTGATTGAAGTGGTGGTCCATGAACTGGTGCAACATTTTGAACCACTGGGTGCTGGTGAATTTCCAGGAAATAGAAACAATTGAAGCCAGTGGCCCTGGCACATTGGGGGGGGGGGGAACTACTGGTCGCCTACATCAGATACCTTGAGGTTCACTGCTCTAGAGAAAGTCTAGATGGTGAATGTATTTCTTTGCTTCAGTGGATGTATAATTAAAGGCATACCATCTGTATTTAACTTTAGTGTCTGTAATAGTTTTAAACTGGTGGGATTCAAATGGAACTTTTGTAGCTGCCAAAAAGTGTGGCAATTTTCTAGGACAAGAAGATCCTGTTTTCTTTTCCTTATGCAAATAATTTCGCATAAGCAAAAGAGTGCACCATTATCTGGAAAGCATATGTTAATGTAAAGCTTTATTTCGTTTAAACCATAGTTCCTAAGAAAAAATGGCTGATTTCAAAGAACCTATCATAAATAAAAGCAGTCATTTGTCATAGAAAACAACCCAGCCATATGTATCGATATAAAATTTTTGATATACATATGCTACTACATTGTAAAGCTTTGTTGGTGCTACAGCCACTGTGTTGTAGTGCACAGCTGATTCCAAGACCTGTATGAGAGACACAAGGTGAGATGACATCCTTTTGTGGGTCATTCTTTGTTGGGCAGGTTCACCTCTCTCATGAATTCCAGTAATAATAAAGACAGTGTTTGAGAGTAAACTAGATATGATGGAAGCAGTCATGTGCATTTTGTTCAAATGCCCAAAGGAATGGATGAAAGCCTTCTTGGTTTATGAAATATAGCATGGGGAAGAGGGGAGAGAAGTCCTTCTGCCCCCTACCCTGTTTTTTACTACTGGATTTTGTTCCTTCAAGCTGTGATGTTTAGATATGTGTTTAAGAGTTTTATATCTTCCTTTCTGTTTATATCTTCCTTTGTAAAATCTGACAAGGCAGCTTAAAAGTGACTAAAAATGGTGGCACCTATCCAGAAAAAAATTACAGTTGGCCCTCTGTTTTCATGGGGGATCCATTCCGGAGTCCCCAGCAAAAACGGAGCCTCTCCAATATTCAAGCCCCATAGGTATGAATGGGGTGTGCTCACATGGGCGTGCAGGGCACGTGCCCGTGGGCATGCACCCCATTGATTTCTACAGAGGTTGTCCCTCTGTGAATATGCAAAACCATGGACTTGAAGTCCATGAGAACATAGGGGCGACTGTAATCCCATTGACATTAAATAACATAATGAGGCACAACTAAGTTATTGATTTCATGACTTAATCATTACTACAGTGGGCCCTTAGTATTTGTGCATGCTCAAGTCCCATTACAGACAAAGCTGTAGTACAATTGCGTCCCTTATATAAAACCTTTTAAAACCTTTTCTCTTGGAGAAAAGTGAATTTTTTGGAATAATTGAAAACTGCATCATTAGTACCTTTTGCAGATTGAAAGGCACTTTGTTATTTTAGGAAGATAGTGTATTGAGTCTAATTTGGTTTTGTATACAATTATTGTGTTTGTAATATTAAAAGTACATTTCTTTAGACTATATTAACAAATAGATTTTTCCTTTTTTAAATTTTTTTTTGTTACAAATAGACCTGCAAATTTCTGAATTGTAAGGAACATCAGAATTGTAAAGAACCTCTTTGGATTTGCCAATTTATGAGGAGCAGGGAAGAAAAACTGTAAAAAACATAAAAAACCATCAATATTAGCATAATAAAAAATACAGTTTCATCTCTTCTAGTCCTCCATAATGTTAACAGATGTAAAACACTCCTTCCCATAAAAAGAACAGAGAAATGAAAACTAACACCAGGAATAGTAATGACTTGATCCTGTACATAGTCTTAATGTCTTCCTGTTACATAGTTTTTATGAATATTTTAGAGAGAGTAAAAATAGGAACATCTTGCCTTAAACATTTTATATTTCAAAAATAAAATATTATATTTTCTTAAAATGGCTTTGCAAAAACAAACAAAAAAGCCCCTCCTTCTTCCAAGTTTGGGTCTTTTCATCTCTAAGACTACAGCCATACTACAGAAATGATTCAATTGGACACCACTTTAACTGCCATGGCCCAGCACTATGGAATTTTGGGAATGGTAATTTGTTGTGGCACCAGAGCAAAGTTCTGGTGTCAAAACAAGTTACCATTCCTATAATTCCATAGCACTGAGTCATGACAGTTAAAGTGGTATCAAACAGGATTATTTCTACAGTGCAGATGCAGTCCAAGTAAAATCTGGGCCTTTATATCTCTAAGAAATGGTCACGATTAGATCTTTTGATAAAACACAAAATGGGCCTTTGCAGACTGCCAGAAATAGTGCAAATTGAGTCCACTTTAACTGCCCTGGCTCAGTGCTAGGGAACCATGGGAACTGTAGTTTATTGTTGCACCAGAGCTCTCTGACAGAGAAGGCTCAATGTCTCAAAAAAAAAAATACAGTTCCCATGATTCCCTAGCACTGAGCCAGGGCAGTTAAAGTGGACTCAATTTGCACTATTTCTAGCAGTCTGCAAAGGCTGAATATCTATTCTGTGTTTGATTTTGGTTGAAAGCTTTTAAGCTATTGAAAATCAATATTATGGAGGCGTTTGTGGAAGAGAAAACATAGAAGGTTCAGGTTGAGTGTAATAAATGTAGAAAGAAACACTGTATATGTGGAAACAATATATACAAAATACACCAAAACCTGTAAGGTTTTACCACACCAGGAGGGTTAATTTTCATTGAAACTTTTTCTAAAATTTTCATTGAAACTTTTTCTAAAAGTTTATCATTCCATCTTGTGTCCTTTTAGGTTACTGAAAACAAAGCTCAAAGATTGTAGCTATTCATTGTACCACAACAGATGATAAACTGAAATTACATAGACTGAAGTGCTGTCTGAAGCATAAATATCAAACTCAGTTTCAGTCCCAGTCATGTGGATACCCATCAGAAGTTTGTGGGGAGGTTTTTCTTTTGATGACAGACCAAACATTGCCAGCTGCACCTCTCTGCCAACTTTTCCCTCCCGTGAACTTCAGTAAATGTGGCAGAGTTTCTGAAAAGTCTACACTACAGCGACCTCCTTCATTTCATACCTTTCTCTTGTATGAGACTACAGTTTAAACCAGCCACAGCCAGGCGGGTGGGTGTCATTGTGCCACAGAAGGGCATCTGTTTGGGGAAGATTGGTTTATAGGATGCCATGTCAGTAAGCCAGTTGTGTCTACACCTTTTCTGTGGCTTCAAGGTGCCCTTGTTTTGTCATGCCACATTTAGAAGTTACATGAAAACTGCCAAGAGAAAGGAGGTACAGGTTCAAGCGTGATCCAGGGTACAATCCTATGGACACTTATTTGTGGGTATCGCCTGTGGAATTCAGTGTGCCTTTCTTCTGAATAGATACGCACAGGATTGCAGTTTTACTCTATCCAGTCAATGCTAAAGCAGCAGCCAGAAATAGTGCAAATTGAGTCCACTTTAACTGCCCTGACTCAGTGCTAGGGAATCATGGGAACTGTAGTTTATTGTGGCACCAGAGCTCTCTGACAGAAAAGTCTCAGTGTCTCAGGAAAAAAATACAGTTCCCATGATTCCCTAGCACTGAGCCAGGGCAGTTAAAGTGGACTCAATTTGCACTATTTCTGGCAGTCTGCAAAGGCCCTTAGTTTCCCAGTGAGGACTTTAACCCCATCTGAAGCATAAATATTGAGCACAGTTTCAGTTCTGTCTCATGGATACCCATCACAATAGATCTAATAGCACATTAGAGCACTTGGTTATAGTAGAATATTAAAGTCAGTGGGACTATTTGAAAAGTACACTCCAGTCCAGAATTACTCAAAGCTAGTACTTCATCTTTTAATGTATAGGTTGAGATAAATACTTTTTTGTGTGAGAATGAGTTCCATATGTTCACTTGTTACTTTAAAAGACGGCTGGGGAACCTTTGGCTTTCCAGATATTTTGGGTTAACTTGCCCATTGTGGTTGATGGTAAAGGGTTGTGGAACTTATGGCTTTCCTATTTTGAAAAGATATATTAAATATTTATTTTGATATAAATATATTGATATTTAAAATATAGTTTTAGATGCATTGCCTTTCTTATATTTGCAATTAAAGTTATTATTTCTGGCATATGATTCCTTGGGCTCATTCCCACTATGATTTACATCGATTTGCTGAGCGCTTTATTTGTGCCTCATTCCCACTGGAAAGAGTTTCAGATACGACTGCGACCATGCAAATGCAAATAAATAAAAAATAAAATAAAATAAAAAATAAAATAAAATAATCACTCTTTTCAGACATTAGTTTTCTGGCGGTTCTTTTGAAAAGAAGCAATTAGACATCATCTGGGGAGAGATGCAGGCCCATCTCCATCGGGCCTAGACTAAGGGGTGGGTGGGTTTCGGGATTTTTAGCTTTTGTTTACAGTGTATTAACATATATGTATGGAAATTTTAATGTTGTAAGCCGCCCCGATTGCTCTGCAGAGGGGTGGGATATAAATAAATTATTATTATTATTATTATTATTATTATCAAGCATGTTCAACAAGTGAGAAGGACGAACCTGAATCACATCACAATCGAGGGGAGGGATTACTGGGGCAGAGGGTTGGCACGGGGGGGGGGGAGGTATCCCATCCCTTACCACTCTGCAATTTCCCCCCTCTTCTTTCCCAGGGACCATCCTACATTCCAACTTTAAGCACAGGAGGAATTCCAAAACGTCCTCCATTCTGAAGACCAGGGTTTGAATCCCCTCTGAGCCATGGAAACTCACTGGGTGGCCTTGAGCAATAATAATAAACCAGCCCAGTCCCAGAAGGGAGGGAAAGTGGGGGACTTTTGCCAGGGAAGGGATGCTTAGGTGGGACCAGTGATTCACAGATCTCCCTTCCTTTCAGGGATCCCAGCTGCTCACCTCCTCTGGGGATCAGAGGATGGCAATGGCAAAGCCTCTTCTGAGGACATTGGCCAAGAAAACTCCCTTGACTTCCTCACTGCTGGAGATGTTTGGGCATGCCCCCCACCCGATCACGGAGCCCCCAGACTGCCTGCTCCCCAGAAGGCTTGGGACCTCCAGAGTCCCAGGAGGCAGTCCAGCTGGTTGGCATCAATGACACGTACATGCACATCATATGATTGAAATTATATATATTTATTGAGATGAGGCAGTGTGTGTTCAAATGCATTTAAGTGTATCTTAATGTCTTCCACCTTTGGTAAAAGCAGTGAAGGCAGGTATATGGTCACAATAATGCTAAAAGCAAAATTTGGAAACTAGGAACTGCATTTTTTTTTTTTTTGGCAGGACTTCAGTGTTTTGAAGAGAGAAACTGTCAGCTTTTCTCTACCACTCACTTTCCCTGCTGCACTGCCTGTATGCCCCAAAATCAATTGGGTAACACACAGGAGTAATTCCTTTGCATCCTCCACATATAAAATTCCAGTTCAGACATTCTATGCCAGCAGAATAACCAAGGGCCACATTTTTATTATGGAATTCCACACAGTGTCTTCCGGAGCTCTGCAGCTGTAATGTGTCCATCTGCTTTTATCTGGGTAGTTCCAAAGCAAACTGTTCAGGTTCTTTAATGAAAGCAGAAACCACATACCCGCTTTCACAGTAAAACAGGATACCTCACTGTGAAATTAGGGTTTGGAAGAGCCTGAGAAATGTAGCAGCTGCTTGTCCAGTACAGCCGAATTTCCCATGCCACCAAAGGACTTATGTTCACTGGGTTTAGACACCAAATAACTTGCTCATAATTGCAAAATACATGTAATAGTACTAAATCGCATTGGTACTGAAATTGCACTGAGCATCATGCTCACCATACAACAACTGATTACTTCATATTGTATAGAATTTAGAAGCAGCAGCACAATTTTCAAAAGCAGTCTTATCCTTGTGCCAGCATTTTCCCTAATGGATGGACAAAAGAATTTTAGAGTTCACTATGAATGTGAATATTTGTGCATTGTTGGAGCATCTGAAGCCCAATTATAGTAATGCTAGCATTCTGCATATCATCACCATCTCCATCAGCATTATCATTATTATGATCTTTTTTTCTTATGGACAAAAGAGTTGACAAGTTCATGAGACAGTGTGTTTCTGACCTCTGTATTTTATGGAATAGCCAAGGTTTTTTAGTGCCATAGTTAGACAATAGTGCCAGTTTCTGGTTCAAACCATTATAATCCATGCCTGCTACAATCACATGATTCAGACAAAGAACCACATTGGAGTAAAATGAGGGACAGCTTACATATTATATTAATTAGATAGCAAGCAACTTCCCTTTTGCTATTGCATTTGTAGGAAAGAGCTTTAATACTTCCCTCCCCAGCTGGTTGCCTTCCCCATCATTCAGATATTAAAAGAAAAGGGGGATGCTCTATTATTGTTCTGTGGGGTGGCCTAATTAATGTTACATGCAGTTTATATATGGCTTGCATTGTGAGGCACACAAAGAAGTGAAATATAGATGTGCAAGGAGGGTCCAATAGAGAGCTGGAGTTTTGCTGGTTGTCCTACTGCTGAAAAAAGAATAACTGGTGGCTTCTTCGGCAACAGGTTTTGCTGGGCAAGAAACAGTTCTGTCTGTACATGCAGCCTATCCAGGCCATCCTGCTGTGCATACAAATTGTTTCTTGGGATCCAAACCTGTGTCTTTTCCTTATACACACTAAATTTAGCATAGTCCCCCCTTCAAGCGTCTGGGTTTCCTTGCTTTGCTTTGTTTTGGTGCTAAAAATAATTAACTGTTGTCACACCCCCCCAAGTTATTGTGCTTCTAGAATCACATCAGAAAGACTACCTTTTTATTGAGCAGGGATGTCCATGTTGGTCATACCTCAAAGTATAATAACATCCAAAATCCACAAAAATCAAAGCACACGTTGAAAGTTTTTGAAGCTTTACTGGGTTCTTCTTCAGGCAAAGGTGGTAACAATCAAATAGGAGAAAGAAAGAAAATGATGATGGTGGAGTCATGTATCTACATTTTGTCAAGATGTTGTTATAGTTGTTCTTAGTTAAGATGGCATGCAGGCAGAGGCCATTACTCCTCCTTGGCCACCCACATGGGCTCTGGAACACAAAGAGTAAACTCCAGGAAGTAAAATTTAAAAGTCCGTTACCAACACAAAAGAAACCTCCTTTGAGGTTTTTATTATGATAGAAAGCAGTTGACTATCCACCTGCTTTTTAAAAAAGGACATCACAAAAATACTAGTTTTAAATATAGAGGAGCATACATCAGGTGGTGGTGGGAAGAGTTTGGAAAAGCTCATTTCTGGACCACAGCTGCCAGAATCCCCTGGCCATTCCATGTAGAGACGTAGTCCAGAAATTAACTTTTCCAAGCTCTAGAATGGATTTGCTTGTGCCTGGCATTTTGTTGTGGACAGAGGACTAGAGCCTAATTGGTGGGATATACTTTAGCCTTGTTTGCTTGCTTATTTTTGTTAAGTCTACCTTTTTGTTAACTCTGCCTCTTGTATCTACACACAGAAGAGTCACAAATTCACTTAGCAGCTGAGTCCTCTCCTCTCTTCTGATTAGAATCACATGTAATATTCATCACAAAGCTATTTGACACAACAAATAAAGAAATGATGACACAAATTGTCATACCATACTTAAGATGTCAAGTGACTTAGGCAATTAAGGGCAGAAGATCAAAGTCTTATCCATTCTATTAATAAGAGTTAATTTTGTGGTCAATTGAAGAAAGTGAAGTTTCTATGAATAAAGTCTGAGGCATATTAATTACATTAAGTAATTTTTAATCAGTGCAAGAATCCTCAGTTTGTTAGTAAAGTACGTGATGGCAATTATAGTATTTGGAGGATTGTTTTTTATAAATTTGTGGATTCGATTTATGACCTTTTTACTTTTAGAAGTGCATACTCTCCAACATTTCACATATGAAAATCAGGACCTGTACAACCAAGCAACAACAGAATGTGATCAAGATGGCAAAGGTTTTTAATGAGGATGAAAAGACAAGCTAGGAGAGTTTGCAGCAGTTTGCTGTTACCTGGGATTCTGCCCCTTTCTCACCTCTATCCCCTGCTGAGTTAGCTGACTACAAACTACTTTTGCACTTTGAATTTAGTTTGCAACATCTGAAGGAAGCCCAGGAGAAAGGGGGAAAGTGGGAGGAATAGAGAGAAACTGGAACATTTTAAAAGCAGCTTGAAAAAATGGAAAGACAGAGGATTCATTGAGAGAATTGTTATGTATGGAAGTGATTTGTCTTAATTTGGCACATATAAATGAACAGTGTGCAAGATACACATTTGAATAGTTTCTAACTTTATTTTAAGAGTGCTTGGGAAAAGTGAACATTCCTTTCTTATGTTGAAATGGGACTTATGATCTCACCCCAGATAAGATCCATGTCTTAAATTGTTAGATCTACATTTGGACTAGTTTTGGGGAAACTGTTACCGAATGTGGGAATCATCTTTCTGCTGATTGCTTTCCATATGGAGCAGCAATGCAATATGTCAGTTTAATGCTACAATTGGTTGCAGCATGTTGAGGAGATCCTCATGAAGTTTTCATTGGTGAGACAGTTATAACTATAATAGTTAGGATAGAACTAAAACATCAGGTCTAAAAGCGTAGACTCAAGAGCTGTTGGCATAATATTAGGAGCAGCTACAAAACTGTATTAGATTGGTGTGGGCAAACTTCATGCTGGCAGGATCTACTTTTCTAAATGATATCCACCAGCCAGATTCAATTGCAAAAGAGGTGTGTGTGTGCCTTCAAGTTGCCTATCAAGTTATGGTGACCCCATGAATTTCATAGGGTTTTCTTAGGCAAAAAATACTCAAGAGGTCATTTTGCTGGTTTCTGAAATATAGCCTACAGTACTTAGCATTAATTGGTGGTCTTCCATCAAAGTACTAGCCAGGGCTGACCCAGCTTAGCTTCCAAGATGAGGTGGGATCTGGTACCTTTAAGGTATTTAGGTATATGGTGGAATTAAAGAATTTGGGGCCCAGAAATTGGGGGTGAGGGATTGTGCAACCTTCTATATATTTTTTGAAATTTTATCACCATTTGTCTTGGTTATATTGGCTAAGGCTGCTTGGAGTCACAGTTCAACAATGCTTGGACAGTCAGACATTCCCCCTCTCCTGATTTTCAGTACCAGAAGTGATCGGAGCTCACAGACCTTCTAGACTCATTTTTTATTGATGGTTATTCCAAGTTTCCCACACACCCATATTTCTGTATTATAGCAAGAAGTATATTCTGTCATCACATTCCTATTTGCCTACCTACTCACCCACTCCAAAATGTAAGGAACCAGATGTTTGCCCTCTTTTAAATGTTCTCCAGAAAAGCTTCATGAGAAGATTGAACATGTGCCTTTTCTCACATTGCTGGAGGATGTACACATCAGTAGATGTTGCTTTGACCCTGCTGTGTGTGTATGTGTCTGCGTTGTTCATATTGCCTCAGATAACAGGTATCTAGTGCATGTTTTATGGTGTGGAGTGGTTGCCACAAATTGAGAGCTGTCAGGATGGAGCCGATTCCCTCGTCCCACAGTTTCCTCTGAGCCAACAGGTAACAGATCCTGGGGATTCTGGTCCTGCATCTGAGATACCAGATTGTAATGCCAAGCTCCTTAAAGAAAGAAAATCTCTATTCCTTCCCTACAAACTTCTTGGAAGTCCCAGGTAGCTTATAAATAAATAAATGTAGTTTACATCTACATATTTGGTAAGTTGAAAATATACGTGCAGGGTTTGCTTAGATGTACTACTACTACTACTACAACTAATAATAATAATAATAATAAGTTTTGTTTATATTTCCCGCCTCTCCCTATGGATCGAGGCGGGATTACACAATAAAATGAATACAAATACTAGGAAACAAATGATTATCTCTGAGGGCTAGATCTCACTAGCAGCAGATAAGAAGGTATTGATGAATATTGTTGGTGAATTGAAAAATAATTCAAGCCCAAGTCTAGTTGCTAGTCTCAAGCAAAGTAAGTCTATTCAATCTGTGGGATTTATATAAGCATCAAATGACAACTCAGTAGTTGATTCTGAGCATCTTCTGTACAAGTGGAACTAGCAGTTGGATTAAGCCTAGGCTGCATTTACATTGCAGAATTAATGCAGTTTGACAACACTTTAATTGAGCCACGGCTCAATGCTGTGGAATTCTGAGATTTGTAATTTTTTGATATTTAGCTTTCTCTGTCTGACAACCTTGGTTCCACAACAAACTACCCATCCCGGGATTCCACAGGATGGAGTTATGACAGTTAAAGTGGTGTCAAACTGCATTAATTTTGCAGTGTTGTAGCAGCTTTGGAAAAGTATCTATATGATTATATGTATACCTGCCTTTGAATTGAACTCTGGAGATGTTTGGTTGCCTCTAATTATGGTTAAACTATTGAGGAAGTTTAAGAGGATGAAAAGTGTTTTGCTATTCATTGTTTTACTTGAAGCCACTTTATGGTTTGCAAGATTGTCAACACTTGTTTTAGGAAAACAATCGTGCTTTAGTTGTATTTAGTTCTTGAACTGAGACAAATCCAAAGAAAGTTTTTATTTATTTTCATTTTATAGATTATGTACTGTATAAGCAGAAGTATGCTGTCATGGTGAATCTTGCTTATTTCCACCTTAACTGTGCATTCTTTTGAAAAGCTCCACTGCAGGATCAGGAGATCTCTCTAAATGCCAGGAATGGCTAGCTGTTCAAAGAGGGGAATCATCCAAAACCTTGCAAAGTACTTTGAAACATAAAACTCTACTTATGCAATGTTTCCCCTTACAATGTGGGAGCAATTTCTCCTCATATCATAACCCACAGTGTTATGGAAATATCTTGCCCATCTCATGGGGCTTTGTGGGATTCAGGTCCAATGAAGATCGCAAATATATTTTGTTTAGTGGCCTCTAACTTCCACAAGTTTGAAGCCAGACCATTTTCTTACCTTTTAATCTGAATATATTGGTTTAAAAAAAAACCATTTGATATTGATATAGTCCCATTTTTATTAATTTTGTTTTATTTAAAATATTTATTAATCATCTCTCAACCTACCAGGATCTCTAAGGCAATGAATAGTGAGTAAAAAAACCTCTTGAAACATTACATATTTTTTTTGTATATCATGTTTGTTGTTGGACAAATTGTGTTTGTCTTTCATTGTTAATCTATATTTTGACTGGTGTACTTTTGTTTTATTTATAAATTTATTTATTTATTTATTTTATATCCACTTTTCTTCCAAATGGGACTCAAAGTGGTTTACAATTTAAGTTTTAAAAAAGGAAACTACAGTCGCCCCTTCGTTCTTGCAGACTTGGAGTCTGTGTCCTTCACCCATTTGCGGGTGGCAAAGGGGGGGACAAAATAGGGTGTGCACTGCCATTCAAGCCAATGGGGCTTGAATATTGGTGATTTTCCATTTTTGCAGGATGGTGGTGTCCAGAATGGATACCCACGAAAATGGAGGGGTCACTTTAAAACAATATAATCTAGAAAAGTTTTTAAAAGCTTTAAACCATCATTTGAATTAAAACACTACTTAACCTAACAATAAAAAGGACATGAAGTACTGTGGACAGCCCAAAAGACAAAGAAATGGATCCTAGAACAGATCAAGCTTGTTATTTCCCTGGAAGCCAAGATGATCATGTCACACTAAAGTGATGTGTAGTATTATATTTGCAGAACTGCAGAGTCATCTATGTGTGTGTATGTGTGACAAAGGCCTGGACATCTGGTGATTATGTCCTTGAAGAGAGCAAAGGAGAGAGACTACAAATATGTATCGGGACAGCACCTGGACCTTAAGGGTAATGAGTATGATGAAATAGTTAGGCAATGTTGCAAGAAGCCAATGTATAAGAAGCATAGCTCAGTGTAAGTGTGTGGGGGTCATTGTTGTTGGTCAGTGGTTGGTGCTTGTTAGTCTGGAGTTGGAGAGTTTCTGTGTTTCTGAGAGCTGGTGAAGGATAAAGCTTGTCTATGCTTTTATCCAAGAGCTCTGCATTCACTGTATATAGTTTTACCTCCTATCCTGTGTAAATAAACCCTTCAACTGCAGCAGCCAGCTTTTGCATTCTGTTTTGGGAAGTATCTCAAGGTCCCTGCTGTGATACAGAAATTCACTCATGCCACACTTCAGCATGACAGATCAAACTGAGGCTGTCATACTTTGGCCACATCATGAGAAGGCAGTACTCATTGGAAAAGATAATAATGCTAGAGAAGGTGGAGAAAAGCAGAAAGAGAGAAGACGACGTGCTAGATGGATGGAAAGTGATCACAGATATGAATTTACAGAACCTAAGCAGAGTGAGTAATGGAGGAAAGGATGTCTTGGAGATGTCCCATCCACAGGATCACCATGGGTTGAGATCAACTCAAAGACAACAACAACAACAACAACAACAACAACACGCCTGTTACATATTTGTCTACCCTGGTCAGTTAAGGATGAAGGCCTGTTTAAACAAGGAAGTCTTTGGGGCTATGCAGACGGGCGGCTCTGGGCTGCCCCTGCTAGCTGTGGATCAGAGCCTCAGCAACCACATGCTGCGGCCCTAATCCTCCCTTTTGCTGTCCCTGAAAGAGCGGCAAAATGCTGCTCCTTTCAGGGGCGGCAAAAAGCCACCCTAAGAGCCAGTGCGTGGCATTTTAGCGCCCTTTCTGGTGCAGCACATCAAAACTCTGTGCCGGAAGGGCGTCCTGACGCCGCACGCCATGTGTAGTGGCATGCGGTGTCAGGACAGTGTCGGTGTGGGGTTGGGGTGGTCAGCATGCGGCTGCCCTGCTCCATCTCTGCCTCCAGGCCAGCCTTTTGGGCCGGTCTGCAGAGGCCCTTACTCTGTCAGAGAAAAGGGAGTAGAGAGGGCTTAAATCAAAGCTTCCTTGGGAGGTTTATAGACTAGGAGCAGCTAGTGGGAAGGCTCTCTCCTAAGTCTTCAGCAGACATGGGAGGATGGTGAGATAGAGAGAAAGCCCTCCACCAAAGATTGTAAGATTCAGGCAAGCTCATATGGGGTGATATGGGTTTTCAGAAAATCTGAGCCTAAGCCATATAGGGCTTTATAAGTCAGAAACAACACTTTGAATTGTGCCCGGAAGCAGACTGGCAGCCAGCGCAGCTGTTTCAGCAAGGGAGTTACATGCTCCCTATAATCAACCCTGGTCAGAAGTCTAGCTGCAGGATTTTGGACCTGCTGAAGTTTCCGAAGCCCACATTGAGTGTTTTACTGTAATGCAACGGGTATATTATTAAACTGTTAGATTATAAACTGTTCAACTGAAAAATGTTGGAATGTCTTTCCAAGGAGAGGAGGGAAGGCGAGTGTGAGAATATTACTCATAGAAAACTAGCTTGTCATGGATATGAATAAACTGACATTATTATAATAAATATTCTATATACAGATATTTTTTTCTAATTAAATTTTTATTGAGTTTTTACAATAAAATACATAAAGTTTATAGAACAACAACAACAACAACAACAATTAACTACAAGGGCCAAGGTATGTATCTGATGAGTAGTTATTCTGCAGCAGAATAAAAAAAATTAGTTCTCAGCAAGAGCCAGAGAGTCTGACTTGTCAAGGTGTAGAGTACTTGTCAAGGTGTAGGAGGTTGGATCCAGTTGGAGTGATAACATAGTCAATAAAGATCATGCAGTCTTCTTGAAATGTGTCAGTCTTTTGTGGCCAATGCAAATCCTCATCACAGCAGACAGTTTCTGTATCAACCACATATCCCAAATTCTAGACCACCATTTCTTAATGGAGAGATCACCTGACTTCCAACATTTGACTACTTCTAATCTGGCAGCAGTAATAAGAAAAATTATCAGTTTCCTATGTTTCAAGTTAGAATTACTTTTAACAAAAATAGAAAGCAAAAGCAAAAGCAAAATTGGACAGACATTTACAGTTCGATCAGTGATACATGAAATTTGATAGAGAACTGCATCCCAGATTTTTCTCACTTTAGGACATTCAGTCCACATATGCATATAAGAGCCTCTAGATTTACAACCCCTCCAACAATCTGGAGAGAGCATTTTAACAATTTTAGACAGTGTTACAGGTGTGAGGTACCACCTATGGATGGTTTTCAAAGTATTCTCCCTCACAGATGCTGAACGAGATTTGTATGGGGGTGAAGACCAAATATGTGCCCATGCAGTGTCTGAAACTGTAGTTTTCAATTTTTCTTGCCAAAATTAGTGCATATATTGGCCTTTCCCATATGTGTGTTCCAGGAGATGTTTGTAGATACCTGCCGCCATCCCTTTAGTATGAGAAGCAGAATTCAAACAAAAAATTTCAAAAAGGAAAGCAGATGTGAAGATTCTCTTGGTGAGGCTAGGTACAATGCAAAGGAAGCAATTTGGTGTACTTGAAGCCAGGTAGTGTTGGTCTAGGGAAATTTTTATGGTGTTGGTGGGCTTTGGGAATCCACCAGAGAACAGGTCTAAGATGGGGTAGAGTTCACATCTTCTCAATAACATTATTAGTGGGAATTGATCATCTAAGTGAGAAAGAGGATGCAAAAAAAAAGGGGGGGGGGTTAATGGGAGAGGGGTCTGGAGCTAGTATGTGTTTTCATTTATGCCAGATGAGTAGAGAGCTAGATAAAAACAGATTCAATAAACTACTAAGTTCTGTTCTGAAGTTTTTAGTGTAGAGGCAAGTAAATTCAGTAAACATTTTTGTATCTTGATTAAGGAGTGCAATGGGATGGAAAGATTTAAGTTTTGGGCATTCCTCTTTGAATTTTGGATTGGAATTATTTGGGTTCTATGCCAACTTGTCGGCACAGGAACATTATTAAGAATGGAGTTAAAAGGGCCAATAAGATGGGGTGAAATTTGTCAAATAACAATTTGTAAAATTCACCTTAGAAGCCATCTGGGCCTGGACTCTTATTCTGTTTTAACTTAGATATTGTCTTTTTGAGTTCATCTGGGTGAATAGATTTGTTTAACAGTGATTTATGAGAGTCTTTGAGCTTCTTCAGATTTAGAGATTGTATAAATTGGTCCATGTTCACATTTTGTGGCAGGTCAGAGGTATACAATTTAGAATAAAAGTTTTGAAATTGTTTCATAATTTTGTCAGGAGCTTTCACTATATTCCCTTCAGAGGAAGTGAGAGTGGATAAGTTTTTCCTCCCTATCTTGTGCAAGGATTTTTTTTTTAAAAAAATAAATGATGGAGAACCCTATGAACTCTTACCTCCTGTTTGAAGTAGCACATTCCAGGGGTTGTTTATTATGTCAGTTTGCTGGTTGAGAGAACACAATCATAGTCATCATATTTCCAGGACAGAGCCTTAGATGCTGTTCATCTACATCTGGAATTTCAGACTGCCAGAGAGAAGTGCTTGAAAAGAATGTAGCTGCTGTTATTGTTGTGAAATGGAGCTCTCTTCTTATGCTGACACCAACAAATGATTTTATTTTCTTTTGTTGGAACCCTTGTGGGCTTGAAGCAGGTGGTTGTGTGGTTAGATTGTAATTGAGTTCTGAGGTCAGACTCAGCTGAACTAATTTATTGAAGCTTGCACTTGAAACTTGTGAACAGTATGTGTCCTATAGAATCAAATGCAGTACTGATTTGGCAAATGAATGTGCCTGAAATAGTGAATAGGTTGTTAAAGATATGAAACACACAGCATGGAAGGAAAAACCAAATACCACTAATACAGAATCTTCTTGGGTCTATCTGTCTGTCTTATCATTCATTCTTTCATGTCACACTTGTCTTTCTTTCTTTCTTGATATCATATAAAGTACATTTTCATACATTTTCATGCTATTGTTTTTTGTGTCACTTTTAAAGCAGGCTACATTAGCTAAAAGACTATGCAGTCTTTTTAAGAGACTGAGGCTGCATCCTCGCTTGTAGAAATAATTCAGTTTGACACCACTTTAACTGTCATAGGACCTTATCAAACCCTGGCCACGAAGCAAAGCGTTTCCGAAATAGCAATATAGCCATATAATAGTGCTATGGAATCTTAGGATCTGTAGTTTATTATGACACCAGAGCTCTTTGATAGAGAAGGCTAAATATCTCACAAAACAACAGTTCCCAGAATTCCATAGCATTGAGCCAGGGCAGTTAAAATGGGTCAGACTGCATTATTTCTGCAGTGCAGATGCAACCTGTTGGAATTCTTGGGCACCCTAAAGGTATTGCTTATGCAGAATCTTGCCTATAGTGGCCATAGATGAGATGCTGCAATTTAAACAATTATGGAAGCATAAAAAGGAGATATTTTCATGATACTGTTTACAGTTATCTCTGTAAACCTAAAAAGTAGCACCCTGACTACCAAATACATGCATCTCACAAGCTCATTGATGGGCTTGCAAAGTTTCATGGGTTTTTGTGGGCTCAGTGGATAGAACAAATCAAATTATAGCTAGGTTTTTCCAAGCTGTGGCTTCTCTCTCTGTGTTTGTGTGTATTCTTCTCTATAAGGAGTAACATTTTCATAGCCTCTTATTGTCAGAGACAGTCCTGATTAAACTTCTGGTTTCCCACCTTTTCAGCAGTTTTTCAAAAGTCTGCTTTTCTTTCTTCCTCCCATTCCACTCCACTCCACCCCGCCCCCAGTCTTCTGCTTACTTCAGTTGCTGAAAATCCAGTGTTTGGAGTCCAGGGGTAGGCAACCTTTCCCCTTTAAGGGCCGAGGGACTTCAGCTCCCAGAAGCCTCAGCCATTTTGGCCAATAGTCCCATGTTGGCCAATAGCTCCTGGGATTCTGGGAGCTGAAGTCCCTTGGCCCTTGAAGGGGAAAGGTTGCCTACCCTTTTGGACTCAGTTAATTTAGCAGGGGGAGAGGAAGAGGGAGGAGATTGTAGAATCCTGCTCTTCTCTGTAGTCTCAGGCAAAAGCTGCAGCAATCCCTCCTAGCTTGTGCGTTCTTCCTCATTAATACATTTTGCCATCTTTAACACACACTTATGTTGCTTGACCACATGTATTAATACCTTATAATATTCTCTAGTTTGATTTGATTATTGCTTTGTGTATATATAATGTGAACAAGGACTCTGGCAGAGAACAATATGTTTTAAACATTGAAATGATTAATACTTTGAAAGAAGAGCATACCTTGAAGAGAAGATAAAAAGAATCAATAGGATTAATACTGAGGCAAGAGAAGGAGAATTTAAAATGGCACAGGAAGAAGAAGGAAAGCAGTTTCTGGGCAGTCATTTTGAGTGGGGGGGGTGTTTAAATTTTTTTAAAAAATACTTGGGAGAGTGTGTTTGTTGCTGAGAGATAGGGCTTCTGTGAGTCACATCTAGGGGGTGGAACTCTATATAACTCCTCCCAGAGGGCTTTCCAGGCCAGTTCCTGCCAGAAAGAAGAAGGAAAGCAGTTTCTGGGCAGCCATTTTGAGTGGGGGAATGTTTATATTTTTTTAAAAAACACTTGGGCTTCTGTGGGTCACATCTGTGAGTCACTAGGGGGTGGAGCTAGCCACCTAAGTTCTATATAATTCCTCCCAGAGGTGCAGACAAGGGAAGCATAGCACAGATAGAAGGGGAAATGGGAACTGTGTTTTAATTTTTTTCCACTTTTTTTTAAAAAGGGCTTTTTGCGGGGGGGGTTGCGCAGAGGGAGGAAGTCAGAAACTTGCCTTCTGAACAATCTAGCAGCCAGGAATTCTCTACAGAGTTATAAACCCAGTTGATTGAGCTTGCTGACAGAGCTTGGTGAAAAGGCCAAGCCAACAGGGGCCTTTTACGTGCGTGTTTACTAGGGGACTTTTTGAGAGGGAAGCCCACAGTCCTGTTTCAGGGCTTACGATTTTTCAGTATGGATACTGAGGGAGAGCAGCTGCCTGAGTAGCTACACTTCAGCATATTAGGGAGCAAGAGGTTTTCCTGGACAGAACTGAACGAATGGTCTTGGATGGGGTCCACACAGAGGAAGTTGTTGGGGAGGAGGTCACTTTACATACGGTTGGAGGAACGTCACACATAGAAGTATGGAACTTGGTGATTATTCTGGGAGCTTGTATCTACAGAATGGATTTGAAGCACTCTCCTTTATCAGGGATGATGAAGAAGAGCAGCTGGGCTAGTCCTCAGGAACAGTGCAGAGGACCCTGAGAGTACCACTGTAGGGAACAGTTGCTGCTAAGCCTTGGAGGAGGCATGTGGTGGTGGTGGGGAATCCTTGCTGAGGGGTACAGAAGCAGTGGTTTGTGGGCCTGACAAGATGTCTCAGGAGGTGTGTTGTTTCCCTGGGACAAAAATCCGTGTTGTGACAGTGAGGCTGACGACTTGTCAAGCCTACTGACCATTACCCCTTCCTTTTGGTCCATGTAGGAACCAATGATACTGCAAGGCATATCCTTCAGAATTTCAGATTATGAGGCTTTGGATAGGAAGCTGAAAGAGCTGGATGTACAGATTGTTATCTCATCTCTTTTCCCAGTTGAAGGGCATGGTCCAAGAAGGGAAAGGAAAATAGCAGATGTAAATAACTGGTTCCACAGATGGTGCCGCCAAGAACAATTTGGATTCTTGGATCTTGGGGTGTGACTCCATGAGGCTGGACTCTGACAAAAGATGGGTTGCATCTTATGTCAGTTAGCAGAAACATTTTTGCCAATAGTCTCAAAAATCTGATCCAGAGGGCTTTAAACTGAGTCATGTCGGGGAGGGAAACAGTATATTGGAAGGCAGGAGTACCTCATGGGTTGGAGATAATAGTCAAAGTGTTATTGGGGGAACAAGGCAAATAGTGCAAGGACCCAACAGTAGAGGGGAAAAAACTACACATAGACAGCTAGGGGAGAGGACCCATGGTCTCTACACTAATGCCCAGAGCATGGGAAATAAACAAGATGAACTTGAACTCCTAGCACAACAAAGCAAATACAGTAAAGTAGGCATCACTGAAACCTGGTGGGATGAGTCTCATGATTGGAATGTAAGAATAGAAGGGTATAACCTTTTAAAGAGAAATAGGCCAAACAGGAAAGGAGGAGGAATAGCATTATATCTCAGGGATGTTTACACCTGTGAAGAGATCCAGGACTTAAATCCTGGAAATCAGGTGGAGATCATCTGGATAAAAATTAAAGGGGAAGGAAACAAAAGGGATGTTATTGTGGGAATCTACTACAGACCCCCAAGTCAGACTGAGGAATTGGATGATGCCTTTCTAGAACAGATGATCACACATTCAAAGAGGAGAGATAAGTTGAGATGGGTGACTTCAACTATTCTAGCCAAAACCTCAAGGTCTAGCAAATTCCTCACTTGCCTCAAAGACAATTACATTGTCCAAAAGGTGAAGAGGCAACAAAGGGAGCAGCTATTTTAGATTTGATCCTAACCAACAGGGATGACCTGGTAAATGGGGTGCAAGTGATGGAATCCTTACGTGGGAGTGATCATGTTTTCCTGGAGTTTCCTATAAAGTGGAAAGGAGAAGCTAGGCATAGTCAGACACACATTCTAGACTTTAGGAGAGCTGATTTCAACAAACTTAGGGATACACTGGGAGTGATCCTATGGTTAGGAATACTAAAGGAAAAGGGAGTTCATGATGGATGGGAGTTTCTCAACAGGGAGATACTGAAGGCACAATCTCCAACTGTTCCAATGAAGAGGAAAAATGGGAGATGTCTCAAGAAACCAGGTTGAATGACTAAAGAACTTTCAACTGAGCTAAGTTTTAAATAGAACATTTATAAAAAATGGGGACAAAGGGAAATCTCCAAAGATGAATTCAAACAAATAGCTAGCACATGTAGGGGTAAAGTCAGGAAAGCTAAAGCGCAGAATGAGCTCAGGATTTCTAGAGAGGTTAAGAACAAAACAAAAAAAGTCTTTGGGGTGTATGTAGCAGAAGAAAGAAGCAGTAAATAGTAGTGGCTCTGCACAGAGAAGATGGAGAAATTCTTACAGGACAGAGAAAATGCAGAACTACTCAACACCTTCTTTGCCTTAGTCTTCTTATAAAAGGAAAAGGGTGTTCAACCTGAGGAAAATGGAGCAGAAGACAC
>CM034708.1:53672324-53702737 GCA_020142125.1 Phrynosoma platyrhinos | reverse complement strand
CTGGGAAAGATTCTAGAACAGTTTATTAAACAGAGAGTCTGTGAACATCTAGAACACAATGCCGTAATCACAAAAAGTCAACATGGATTTCTCAAAAACAAGTCATGCCAGACTAATCTGATCTCTCTCTCTCTTTGAAAAAATTATCAGCTTGGTAGATTAAGGGAATATGGTGGACATAGTATATCTTGATTTCAGTAAGGTTTTTGACAAGGTCCTCCATGATATTCTTGCAAACAAGATAGTAAAATGTGGGCTAGACGATACAACTGTTAGGTGGATTAATAATTGGTTGACCGACTGATCTCAAAGGGTGCTCAGCAATGGCTCCTCTTCATCCTGGAGATAAATGACCAGTGGAATGCCACAGGGTTCTTTCCTGGGCCCAGTGCTATTCAACATCTTTATCAATGACTTGGATGAAAGAATAAGAGGCATGCTTATCAAATTTGCAAATGACACCAAATTAGGAGGAATAGCTAATACCCCAGGGGAGAGTATGAAAATTCAAAATGAGCTTAATAGATTAGAAAACTGGGACAAAGCTAACAAAATGAATTTTAGCACAGAGAAAGGTAAGGTACTGCACTAAGGGCAAAAAATTGAAATGCATAGATATAGGATGGGGGACACCTGGCTTAACGAGACTACGTGTGAAAGGGATCTGGGAGTCCTAGTAGAGCACAAGTTAAATATGAGTCAACAGTGTAATGCGGCAGCTAAAAAGGCCAATGCGATTCTAGGTGGCATCCACAGAAATATAGTATCTAGATCAAGGGAAGTAATAGTGCCACTGTATTATGCTTTGGTCAGGCCTCACCTGGAATACTGTATCCAGTTCTGGGCAATACAATTCAAAAATGATGATGAGAAGCTGGAGAGTATCCAAAGGAGGGCGACAAAATGGTGAAGGGTCTGGAAACGCCCTGTGAGGAGAGACGTAGGGAATGGGGTATGTTTAACATGGAGAAGAGATGGTTAAGAGGTGATATGATAGCCCTGTTTAAATATTTGAAGAGGTGTCATATTGAGGAGGTAGCTAGCTTGTTCTCTGCTGCTCCAGAGAATAGGACCCAGAACAATGGATGCAAGCTACAGGAAAAGAGATTCCACCTCAACATTAGGAGGAACTTCCTGACAGTGAGAACTGTTTGACAGTGGAACACACTCCCTGGGAGAGTGGTGGAGTCTCTTCCTCTGGAGGTCTTTAAACAGAGCAACAATGCTGTTATCCCACAAGGCATGCTATCAGCTTTGTTACGCTTCCACTATCTCTCTCCCTTCATGTGCACCATAATCTTTATCCCTTGAAATCATTAATTGCTAAAAGTAGCTTTAGCATGTTTAGTTAAAGGCAGATAGAAGTACAGTAGTTTTGAAGCTTGAGCAAATTAACAGCAAGTAACAATAATTAAGTAATAAATGGTAATAACCTCTGCTCTTTTGGGCATGCAAAGCATTCTACCACTTTTATATTTCACATAAAAAGATTCCACCTAAATGTTAGGAAGAACTTCCTGACAGTAAGAGCTGTTTGACAGTGGAAGTTTGGTGGACTTCTTTCTTTGGAGGTCTTTAAACAGAGCCTGGGTGGTAGAATGCTTTGTATTCTCAAAAGAGTAGAGGTCTGTCAGGGATGTTTTGATTTTGAGTTCTTGCATGGCAGGGGGTTGGACTGGATGGCCCTTGTGATCTCTTCTATCTCTATGATTCTATATCCATTTAGAGCTGGAGTGAGCCTGGGCACACCAAATTTGCTGGCCTGAGGGAGAAAAAGAGAGAGAGAAAGAAAGAGAGAGAGAGGCAAAAAAACTAAAAAAATGAGGGCCATCATACCATCCCACATTTCAACATGAAAATATGGCCAAGGAACATCATCTGTTGCCAAGTGGTATCAGAGTATGGTCAAGATGACCATTCTGGGAGGAAGGAGGGAAGGATATAAATCCAATACATAAATAATAAAACAAATACTGATAGAATCATAGAATTGGAAGAGACCACAAGGGCCCTCCAGTCCAACCCCCTGTCATGCAGGAACTCAAAATCAAAGCATCTCCGATAGATGGCCATCCAGACTCTTTTTAAAGACCTCCAAAGAAGGAGACTCCACCACTCTCTGAAGGAGTGTGCTCCACTGTTGAACAGCTCTCACTGTCAGGATGATGAGAAAGAACCGATAAACTAGGAGAGGCTTCAGCAGCTTGCTTTTGCCTGAATCTGCAGGGAAGGGCAGGATTCTTCCCCCTCCTTTCCTCTCCTCCATACTGATGTAATTGAGTGCAAACTACTTTTGTACTTTGATCTCAGTTTGCAGCCATTGAAGTAAGTTGAAAGCAAAGAAAGAACATGGGAGGAAGAGAAAGAAACTGGGATATTTTCAAAGCAGCAAAAAAGTCGCACTGCCACTTCCAGATCAAGACAGTTGGACAATATGAGCCATATGGTTTTGTTTTAAAAACAAATAAATTGTCTGGAGGCAGATTCCTGGTGGCTCACAAGTGGTATGTTTGAACAAAACAGCCAGCCTTGACCAATCCTTCAAAAGAAAGGAAGCAGATCCTGATGCTCATGGGCCTAATTTAAGACATGCGGGGTTCTGAATTCATCCTGCAATGGGGTCCAGAGATACCACACCTTTACTCATCTCCTCACTGAATTATATTATTTTGTTATTTTATTATATTATTTTAAAAGCACTTTCATTAAGATTTGAGAAATATATTTTCTGGAAGTGGAGAAGATTGCGTCCTCCCCTGCTTAACAGCAAATGAAAGCAACAAACTCTGTTTACTTTGCTGATAAAGCATTTTTTTAAAAGTGTTGTAGTGTGAGCCATGCTGTAATTACTGTAATCTACTTTTTGGCAATGTCCTTTGGATACTTGGCAATCCTATTTATTTGAGCATCTGCCAAGGTACAGTGGTTAATAAGCTTTTTAAAAGTATATGCCCTGTTTCATCATGTATGTTTACTATTTCTGAATGAAGCCTTTTTCTATAAACATCCTATCCCATAAGTTTTGCATGTTGACTTGTTATATATGACTAGTTATATATACTGTGTTTCAAGTAAGCTAGCTTCATTATCTTGTCCAAGAAGAAAGGGACAAGGCTCAAAAAATGTACTGTGGCATCTGAAACCAAACAGAACAGATATCTCATCTTGGGCAGAAACTAGAAAAGTGATTTTAAAATGCATAACTTTTGTGGTATAGTGATTTATGTATTAGTCTTTGGCGAACCAGGGTTTGAATCCCTGCTTAGCTATAGAAACCCACCGGGTGACTTTGGGCAGGTTGCACTCTCTCAGTCTCAGATAATATACCCCCTCTGAACAAATCTTGCCAAGAAAAACCCATGATAGGGTTACCTTAGGTTTAGCATACTTTCTTGAAAGCACACAATGACAACAGCAATGACAGCAACAACAGTGTTTGTATGCAGTCATTCTTGCAGGAAGATAAAATTGTACACATGATCAAACAATATCTGCTTAGATTAACATGCTATCTAGGGTAAGCACCAAGTTTAGAGTATTTTTTAGCATGTGCACTGATGTAGGTTGTAGGTTAGTTATCACTGAGGTTCCCTATTCAAATTTCCCTTTGGCTGCAGATGAGGTGACCTCAAGAAGCCAATTTCAGATTCACCCTTTATTACCATAAAATTACGCTTTCCAATTTTTAAATAAAAGAATATACAATATACAGTATATGAAATGCTTTTGACATGGTATATTTGTGCTTCTCCAGTGCCTCCAGCAGCCTGGTGACGGCTGAATTTATTCACTGGGTATGAAATGTTGACAGATATGATAGAGCAACTCACTCCATTGTTTAGGGATGTAGTTTCTGAGTCTACATTGAATCAAAAGATGGGAATTTCAGTCATTCTCCTGCCTTTTAAATGTCGAAATAATGAATTTCCTCATTCTTATCTGTGGACAACTCTCATTTCAGCCCAAGAGAACAAAATAGAATACACTGAAATGTTTGGGTTCATGTTCTGTTTGTAATTTAAAGTAGTCATTACAACCCCATTTTCCAAAATGGGAAAGGCAATGAGGAGTCTCTTGGTGTTACACAGCTGGAGAACTGCTTTCTCAAGGGGATCTCAGCTGTATACACACAAATGTACTGGAGCCCCTGTGATTGGTAATTTTGTTATATTATGGTGAAAAAACCATATATTATTTGTTATATTATGGTGAAAAAACAGGCATAGAGAGACCTACAGTACATGATTGCGGTCATATAAGATTTCTTTAAAAATCTCAGAGCTGATAGTTTACAGGAAATAATTTATTCTGGTCATTGTCAGTAATGAAGTACATCCAGAGAAACTTACAAGATCTATTTTCTTCTGCAGTATTCTTATGTATGATTTCATTTTAGTAGAACAAAATTCAAAATACACATCACAGTGATAACTTTACTAGGTCAGTTAAAGAGCACAAAATGTATTGCATTAGTCTTTGAAGCACAATGGCTTCTTCCTCAAGCAAGAATGGTTAAAAATCAAGCAATGGAGGAAAAGTGATGTGTCATGTCACAGATCTGGATCTTCCTTATCTGAGATGCCACATAGGAAGGGTCCATGCAGACAGAAAGTTGAGGAAGAAGTGAGGCCAATTTTCCACCACCAGGTTGGGCCTGAACCTCTTTACCTGTACCCTCCAGTGGGAAATGAAAGGGCTTATAGAACTCATTCTGGCCCCAGCTGTATTTTGCCCAATGCCACAGCACCCCTGTTGTAATAAAAACAAAACAAAACAAAAAACCCAGAACAGAATCTTGTGAGTAGCATGTATGGGGAATGTAAGGAACACAAGATGGAAGGGTGGGAAGTCTGCTCAAGTGCTGAAGGAGTGATGGAGAGCCACTTTTAGCTTCTCCTACATGGCTTGAATGAAGCCATTGGCTTCTAGGCCTGGCAAAGAGCTAGTCTTGTCCCCCTAGCTTTGCATTGGTTGTCCTCCCCAGAAGACTGCAAAAAAGACCCATGGGCTTTCTGGGAAGGTGACAGGCTCATTGAAGGAAAACATTGCCCTTTGCACCTCCCAGAACCACATTGTAGCCTGCAAGTGGGCTTTTCAGATGAGTTGGGGTCCTCACATTAACCCACTAGCCACAGACACATAGGCCAACTATGTTACAGAAATAATGGCTTCCTGGTACACTACACATATTATAGCATTGGTTAACTCCCCAGCCTCAGGAGGATGCCCTAAACCAGTTTAGCATATCTCCTTTCTCATTCCCTGCCTGCACTCACCACATTCCAAGACTCTCTTTGCCATTGATATGGTCATCCACCCATCCTGTAACATCTTTCCTCCTGCCTTTGTTCCTCAACCTCAGCACCATACCCACAAGTTTTGCATTTCTATGGACGTTATCACATGGGGGCAAATCTGCTGGTTAATCCACACAAAACCCAAACAGAAACTGGATTAGTGCCCCATGCTTTTACACGACGTCGCACAGAAACTGGACAGATAGTGGACAGAAACTGGTGTTAACGGAGATCTTTTGAAATTCGGTTGTTTGGAGGAAATGCAAATGCGTAATTAAGGTAAATTCGCATTTACCATAATGTGATAGCCAAATGTGCATTTGGGAGCATTTCCCTGCTTTTCTCATTGTTCCAGCAAGCATTCCTCTATCTGTGCATGTGCAAGAAGCTCATTTCTAGTACATTTATGGGCTTTTCTCACTTGTATGTGAACGTTAAATGCGCTTACTTTAATTTCACAATTAAGGTAATTCCATTTGCAGAATCAAGGTTTATTTTCAGTTTATTTTCAAAATGCCTCATTTCCACTTTATTATCGCTTTCTGGCCCATGTGTGATTACTTCCTATGAGTATTCATACAGTCTGATTATAAAGGTCCTTCTTGGGCTGCAGTTCACCCCATGCATCCAAAGAAGTAGACCATGTCTTTGAAAATGTATGCTACAACTTCTTTTGCACAATTGGTCTCAAGGGTGCTACAAGATCTCTTCGCATACGGAGATTCCTGATTAACATGCTATGTCTCTGAATTCATTGACTGATGCAGCACTTAAAGCCAATAAGTAGGGTGGCCTGTATCTGCATCAATCTTTCATTGAGACTATCTTAATTTCTAAGCAAGCATCTGAAGCAAGATGCAGATCTGTGACACTAAGGACCTTATCACACGCTGGCCACGAAGCGAAAAGTAACCGAAATAAGAATAAATTCAGTTCTATACCGAAATGAACTGAATTTCGCCTGCGCGGCCATTGCGCAATGATTCCGAAAGCTCCCTTGTACTTCCCCGAAAAACCGAATGTCAAAAGATCTCAATTTGTTACGGATTACCTCCGGGTTCTGTCGAGTTTCGGTGTAACGTCGTTTGTAAACACGGGGAAATAATATGTATTAGCTACGGATACCCTTTGGATTAGGTCTGCTTTAGACCCCGTGTGATAAGGTCCTAATATTGTCCCTTTTATTCCCCTATACTATTTTTAAAATATTTTTGCCTGTGTGCTACAAAAGTTAGTGTGATGCATTTTCCATCTTTAAATTTTTATAATAAAGGTATCACCTCAATGTATGTCTACTCTTACAATTATTTCATCTGAGTGTTTCATAAGTTTTCTTTTTAAACAAATGGATTCTGACAGTTTGCATCAGTAAACCCCATTCAGCTTCAGTCAAATCTGAATTGCCCAGAGTAAACAATTTTTCAGTTGTGCTAAAAAAGTGCCACACTCATTAATTTTATTGAAAGCATGCTTCACCAAAGACTTGCTTTCAGTGCAAGCATGAGAGCTGCTTGCATGTTGCAGGAAGTTCCATAGAGATAAACCTCATTTACAAACAGAAGTGAAGAATAACCTTATGACACATTCAGTGTTTTCTTCATTTAGCTGCTGCTCGGTTATGAAGAACAGCCTATCTCTAAAATGAGGTTGACAGCTCTCACTTTCTTTGACAGAACGTGCGTGACGCTTGGCCAGGGCAAATGTAGGTAAAGTTTGTCATGGGCAAAAGATCCAAGGAAAATCAATGTGTATGATTCCAAGATGTTTTGGAAGAAATGTCCTTTGCCAACGGCATTATTTATGTTGAGAAAATGAGAGATCTTTTTTCTTTTTTTAAAGCAGTTTGCATAAATGAGACAAGCTGTGAGGTTGGCTCTGTTTTGAATTTTCCATACACTCTGGCAAAAAATATTAACCACAACAGCCTGAGTTTTATGACACTCCTGATTTCTTAGTGTAATTATGGTTGTGATTTACAGACTCTGTATTTTTAGAGCTTACCTGCTCTATCTGCAGGTTGCAAACTGATCTCTTCTTCTCTTTTTATAATTGAATAGAGCAGTAAGCCATATTCAAATGTTATTTCTCCAGTTTCAGCTAACAGATTTGTCTCTCCACATGTGAAGATGTTGTCAGTGGAGGGGGGGCAGTTAGGGCAATCCCATGTTCATGTTATTATAAGCAATATAATAACATTAACAGCATATTACACAAAGTTTAATTGTTATTTTCAGACTTAGAAATTAAGTGTTGTTTGTTCATACATGGGGATCAACAAGCCCCTGAAGTTTCATATATGCATAGCTTCCACCATTTCACAGTTGAAAACTGGGACATGTGTGGCCAAACAACATCAGAGTGTGGTCATGATGGCAAAAGTTGTTAATGAGCTAGAACACACAAGCCAAGAGAGGCTGCAGCAGTTTGCTTTTGCCCGAGTCTCCTGGGAAGGGCAAAATTCTGCTCCCTCCTTTATCTTCCTATCTCTATCTTTTATCCACAAATTCAACCATTCAACGTGGGAAGATCTGCCCTGGTAAGATAAAGGTACCTATATGAATCTCTATGAAGGAACCAGCAGGACAGTTGGAAGGTATGCATATGGAGAGACCTATATTTCTTAACACTTTTCAAAATAGATGTTCAGTGGGTACAGTTTTAAAAGAACTGTTAAATAATTTACAGTTAGTTCTTTGAAGCTGGACATCAATTGCTAATAAATAATGTGAAGATTTCAAAGGATTGCTCAGAGTTGCATTTGACAAGCCATTAAATACCAGTATAGGATGTATACATTCCATCAAAATTTAAATTTATTATATTAGTAGAATTGTTATTGTGTAAAAGAAACTGAATCCCAGGCATTTTCAGAGCCAGCTGTCTTCAAATATCATGTCCATTTTGGTTTCCAAATCCTTTTACATCAAAAAACAAAAACAAAAACTAATCCAGATTTGGTATCACCAGTTGCATGAATATTAGATTGTAGTTAGCTTCATCTTCCATTTAGTTTGCACTCCAGGCTTGACTGACATTTTTAGTCCCAGAGAAAAATAGTTTGTGGCAGAATCCACACAGAACTACCGGTACTTACATAGTAGGCACTATGTCGTGTCCAGAGTTTATCAAGAATCTGTCTCTGTTTATTTTGAATCCGGGTTTGCTTCTTATGGGCCACACTGAGTTGCTTTTGCACTAGGCTTGTGAGCTACCCTGAGTTTGTTTCCAGTGAAAATTCTGCTAAGACCCTATTCACATGATGAAAATAATCCAGGTTGAATTCTGGTTGAATCCCTGTTGTTCACAGGCACCCCAGATCCACCCAATTCAGTCTTGAGGGGGACTACCAAAACCCCCACTTAGCTTGGAATATTCAACACCTGGATCCAGGTCCAGATTAAACTCAGCGTACCTTGAATGGATTTCGAATACATTCGCATTGTGAACTCATTGGCAGGGTGAGGTTCTGCCCGACTGGCTTTACAAGGAGATGCCCTCCTCTTTTGCTTTCCCTATACACCCATTGCTACAGGTGACTTCTGGGGGCTTCCCAGGAGGAAAGTGGCATGTTCCTCACCTTAGGCCGGGGGTAGGCAACCTTTCCCCTTTAAGGGCCGAGGGACTTCAGCTCCCAGAATCCCAGGAGCTATTGGCCAACATGGCTGAGGCTTCTTGGAGCTGAAGTCCCTCGGCCCTTAAAGGGGAAAGGTTGCCTACCCCTGCCTTAGACCATGGAAGACAAGCCTAGAACTGGTGACGAGGGGCCACCCACTTCCTCACCCACCAGCTCCCGCTAAAATCCCAAAGATATTCACATTATTCCATTAAAAAAAAAAAAAGATCTGTGAATGACTCCTAAGAGCTTGTTTCTGTAGCATGCATGTAGGTCTCTCCATTGCATACAGTCTGGCCATGTCCAGGCTGTTTGATTTGGGAAAAGTGGTAGCCCTGATGTTACAAAAATAATATTTCAAAAAGAATTAATGCCAGACCAATCCCCCCTCTCTCTCTTGCTAGAGTCACAAGTTTGGTAGATGAAGGGAGTGCTAAGGGCTGGATAGTGTTAGTGGATTCATAATTTGTTGACTAACCAAACCCAGAGAGTGCTCACCAATGATTGCTCTTCATCCTTGGTTGCATCTGCACTGCAAAAATAATACAGTTTGATATGGCTTAATAGTATGGAATTCCTACATTTATACTTTTGTGGGGTATTTATCTTTTAGACACCTCTGGTACCACAATAAACTAAAAATCCCAAATCCCCCAAACTACAAATCTCATTGCCTCCCTTCAAACTTGTCTATGCTTTTGCTTGTCTACAGATGAAGCCTGACCCTTGCAGAATACAGTGGGACTGTTACTTTCCTTGACTCGAAAACTGTGTTTCTATTAATATGGATTAAAATACCATTCACCTTCTTTGTTCTAGTATTACACTGCTGGCTCATGTTCAATTTATGATGAACAATAATCCCAAGCTCCTTTTTTGCATGTAGAACTGCTGAAGCAAGTATCCCCCATGTTATACCTGTGCATTTAGTTTTTGTGACCTGAATGTAGAATTTTGCATTTGTTTCTGTTGAATTTCATCTTGCTCCTTTCTAATCAATTTTGGGCCGATGCAAACTGGCAGTTTAGGCCAACCTGGGGGTGGAGTTGGGGCAGGGCTATGGCACGCCAGCCGCCCTAACTCTGCCCCGACTGTGTGCCCATCTGCCTGGCGCACGGCATCAGGGCATCCTCTTGGCGTAGCATGCACACACATTGCACCAAAAGGGTGCAAAAGAGCTGTGGCTCTAAGGGTGGCAAATAGGAGGATCGGGGCCATGGCATGTGGCTGCTGCAGCCCCAATGTGCTACTTCCAGGGGTGGGCCAGAGCCACTCCAAACGAACTGTCTGCATCAGCTGCATTTAAGTGCAGCATGCTGCAAGAGTGCAAAAAAGTCACGGTAGCAGCAGTGGAAAGGGTGGCTTTTTCCAGCACAAAAGGAACAGCATTTTGCTGCTTCTTTTTTGCTCCAGAAAAAGGCTGGATTGGGGCCATGGCATGTGGGTCCCGATTATGGCTGTCTGTTTCAGCCCATCCTTGTTTTTAGAGTTTCTTTGGGCCTGACCAGACTACCAGAAATAGTCCAGTTTGAGACCACTTTAACTGTCCAGGTTCAATTCTAGGGAATCATGGGAACTGTATTTTTTTCTGAGACATTGAGCCTCCTCTGTCAGAGAGTTCTGGTGCCATAATAAACTACAGTTTCTCTGTTTGGTTACTGCTGGGTTCCCTTTTCCTTTGCCTCCTTCAGAAATGGAAACTTATGCACAAAGTTTGCACATATTTTTGTAGCTTGTGAAGTATGAAAATACACTGTACTTGTGTACTTGATTTGGAATCACTGGAGTGTGGAAATTCATGTCCTCATTTGTTAGAATACATAAATATTAGGAAAGCATACTGCTGTCTGTATGGCTGTCTGTAATTTTCAGTGGTAGTAGGAGATTGTCATATATTGATAGTAAGCATATCAATATATGGCATTTGCTTAAATATTGATCTTTGTGGTGTTTGCAGATGCGCTGTATATTCCTTCAGGAATTACACTAAATAAATGAATGGCTAACATGTTGTAACAGCTTCTGTCACTGTAGCAGAAATCTGTAGCAGAAATCACAACCTACTTGGTATTAAGTACTATGCAGACCCATTTCAGAAGAAAATGCTTATAATTTACACATGATTTGATACAGTGTGTTATATATTACTCTCTAGCTGTAACTATGGTTTCACTTCTTTTAAGCAAAACATTTTAATTGTTCTACTTAAATTCAGCAGCCATGCCAGAGTTTCAACCATGTAGTCTGGCTATTTTTAAAAAAATGTTATGCTAAAATCAAAAACTACTTAAAATTACATAACAATAATAGCAATATTGGAAAAATTAATATCGAGGAGGGAAAAGATAATATCAGAATTCTGTGTTGTAAACTTATACCATTTTAAAATGAAAGCAGTAGGTTGTTGATGGCCTGGAACAGACAGGCAGAAAAAAGTGGTTAGAACCTGCATTTTCCAGAAGCGGGTCAAATCTCCACTGTCTGCACTGGCCACTCCCAAGACAACCCAAATGTGCAAGGCTTGACCACATAGAGTGGTATTAAGCTGTGCTGCTGGGTCATTTTTTTGTCACCTCCCCACCATTCATGCACAAAGTCATACAAAAACACTACTGATGATTACCTGCTGCCTAGATGCCATCCCATTGGATCCCCGTCCCTTTGATTGGCCACACAATCACACCTGCGATCCTCCACAGGTACAGGGCATTGGGACAGTACAACACTGGCAAAGCACAATTGTAGGCCCCCTTCACCCCACGTCCCATCTTGGTTTGGTTTATGTATGTTGTACTTACATCCATTGGAGGTGTCACACTTTCACTTTTTTGCATTGCTGCCCCAATTGCTTGAGTACAGCGGCTCCATCCTTTTTTAATGTGCACCTGCACCAGTGCATTTTATGCAGCTTTAGCATTAGGTTTAGGATGGATTGCTCCTTCAGAACTGCTCTAACATTGGGGCATTTATATGCAGGGGCAAAGGTTCGCATTTTCTGGCTTGAGTCGGACTATCATGGCTTCTTTTTGATCTGGATTTAGTCTTGGAGCATGGCTTCAATCTAGTTTCCACCCGCTTTGGAGATGTGTGTCATTGAAATGCTCCACCTTCACAGTGAATGAAACCACTTTATTTGGCCCATCTGTTTCACCCCATAGTAGAAAAGTCCCTTCACTTATACCCACGTCATGGAGAACAATGTAGATGCACTGTATAGTGCAAGTGGGTGTAATTTATAGCGTCATATAGTGTTGTTTGATAAAGGCTGGTGTTTTGCTAAGTGGTAAAGCTTCTCCACATTTCTCACATGGCTTAATGGTTTTTTGTGTTATTAAGGTGACAGTGATTTCCTCCAGTTATAAAACCTAGCCATCATAATTTTAGTCTGATAAGACCATAATTTATGAGATGAAGAACAAGATATGGCTACATACCTCCTCCTATTTATTTAAAAGATACAGTTCAAATTCATTACAATTACAATACAGTTCAAATTCATTTGTATTAAAATCTATAAATATGTGAGACCAAATTGATAAATTTTAACAGACACTGGCCTTGAGCAGACAGGCCAAAAAAATATCCGCAGGGCCATGCTGGCGCTGTTCATGCCAGGGCTGTGGTAACCACACATGCCTGGCTCTGATCCAGGCTGCCACTACAGTTTTGAACTGGGTCAGCAAAAGGAGCGGTTTTTGTCCTGGTTCTTTTATCTTGGAGCATGTTGGGGTGACCTCCAGCTGCATTTGGTGTGTGTATCATCTAAATGCCATGCCCCCAATGTGTAGGTAAGAGCATGGATGGCCCGGAATTAGGCAGAGTGAAGTAGTGTTCTCAAAATTTGGGTGTCATGAAAGGGCATACAGAATGATAGAGTAGAATGAGCTCCCTAGCAGATGAAAACAATATTGCAGTTTTGTAAGGTGGGGGAAAATTCATCAATAGAAAAGTGTGTTAGTGTTAGGGTGTATTGCAAAATATCACAGCAGAGTTGTGGAATCGACAAAAATAGAGCTTTACTCAGCAGAGTGTAAGGCAAAAATAAGCAAGGCAAAAATGAGGTATCATGGCTAAGTACAAATATATAGAATGCAAAAATAAATCAGCATAGCATAACTTCCTGCATGCCTGCAATACTACAACTCCCTAGCAAAGACAAAAACTTACTTCCCAGCAATATGGAGAGCAACAGGCTCCCAACCAGTATGCAGAGTAATACACGCTCTAAAACCCAAGCAGATTCCTAATGCAGTCATACTCTGCTAAGTAGCTATCAAAACTACCTGGCCTAATTGGCTGATTGCATCATTAATTGCCAGTGCTGGCTTACCATCATGGACTTCACCTGCCACTTTGCTATACCTTCATCCAGTCACAACTTAGTATGTAAACTAAACCTTGGAAAAGCTAAAAAAAGCCAGCCAGATAGGATAGTATTGTAACATAATTATTTCTCCGATTAGTGATAATTGCCATCACAAATTGGATTCAGTTATACACGTTGTACTTTAGACCCAGTCAGTCTTGATGCTACAATTGCACTGTTTATCTCTTATACATTCTTTGAACATTATCTTTCATAATATAAGACTGTCTGAGCCATTTGTTACACCACAGGATGCTTGCTGATGGCCTGAGGAATAAAAAATAAGACAGTTTACATCAGGGGTTGGCAACAACTTCTTACCTGGGGCTGGTCCGCTGGTCCCCAGATCTTCCGCAGGCCGAGGGTGGCGGTGGTGGGGGAATGGCGCCATGCGCACGCGCTCGCACATGCGCAGTACACCAAAAGTACTGCGCATGCATGCGCACGCTTGCACATGCATAGTAGTTCCGGTGTACTGCGCATGCGCAAGCAAGTTGCAGCCACCGTTTTTTTTCCAAAATGGCAGCTGCGACTTGTTCGCGCATGCACCAAGTACTGTGCATGTGCAAACGAGTCACAGCCGCCATTTTGAAAAACAAAATGGCAACTGCAATTCCCTCATGCATGTGCCGGAATACTGTGCATGCACAAATGAGTCACGACTGCCATTTTGGAAAACAAAATGGTGGCCATGACTCGTTTGCACATGCGCAGTACTCCGGCGCATGCGCGAGCGAGTTGCAGACACCATTTTGGAAAACAAACATCATCTTTACATCTTTACAATTTACATCATTGTTACCATCATTGCAACCACCACCACTGCATCACTATCAATATAATTATTTATGACTCCTACCACAATTGCTCGGTGAGTGTTCAAAATGATATTTTGTGTGTGTGTAGAGAAAATGAGAGAGAGAAAGAGAAACTGAACACTATTTCAAATATGCAAAGTGGTTCATGGTTGCTTGACTGTATTTCCTCACCTTTGATGTAGTCTTTCTAATGAATTTTAATGCAGAACTTCAAATGAACCTAATTAGTAGCCTTGTGGAGTCTTACCCTAGCTTACAACTGCAGCAGGAAAGTTATAATAGAGTTGTATGAAGTTTCAAATGCAAATTTTCTTTTCCTATAGTAGCTCTCTGTAGGTACTTCTTGTTCTGTGCCTTCAAGTCATTTTTGACTTATTGTCACCCTAAGGCAGGTGTCCCCACACTTTTTTATCCAGGGGCCAGTTCTCTATCCCCCAGATCTTCGGAGGGCCGGCCGGAGGTGTGTACGTGTTCATGCGCATGTGTGTGCATGCGCACTACTTGGTGCCATTTTGTGTTTCAAAATGGCGCGTGGACTCACGCGCGTGTGCCTGGCATCGCGTGTGCATGCGCACAACTCCGGGCACCATTTAGGAACACAAAATAGTGCTCGAGTAGTGCACATGCGCATGTGATGCGGGGTGCCATTTTGTGTTCCAAAATGGTGCCCAGAGTCATGCGCATGCTCCCAGTGTCGCGCGCACATGCGCATGACTCTGGGCACATTTTGTGTCCCAAATGGTGCCCGGAGTCGTGTGCATGCACGCTCGATGGCAGGCGCCATTTTGGAACACAAAATGGCGCCTCGCATCATGCGCGCAGCGGCGGCAGGACTGGCCGTGGGCCAATTGAAAGGTCCCCTGCCCTAAGGCTTATCATGGGGTTTTCTTGGCAGAATTTGTTCAAAGGGGATTCCCCACTTGCCTTCCTTTGAGGCTGGGAGAATATAACTTGCCCAAGCTCATCCAGTGGGTTTCCATGGCTAAGCAGAGATGCAAACAATAGTCTCCCAGTGTCCTTGTCCAATATTCAAACTGTGACACCATGCTGGCTTTCTGAATAGATACTTTGTTGTTGTCAACATTCTTCTACTAGAAAGGGTTAAATGTCTTACCACATACCGTGCAGCTGTGGACAAGTCTAGATAGGGACCACAAAATGCAGTGTTCAAATGTGAATCAAGAAACACAAGTGGCAATGCAGACTGGGCCAGCCTGAAAAATCAGCAGGAGCAGAACACGTTATAAACCAACCAGGGCACAAAATGCTATTTGATAACGCTGAAATTCTGGACCATATCAGCAAATGGACCATATCGGGTCAGAATGCACAGGGAAGCCATTGAAATCCACAAACACCTGGACATTTTCAACAGGAAAGAAGAAACTCTGAAAGGGAACAAAGTTTGGCTACCAGCTGTCAAAAACACTCAAATCAGGACTCGACAAATGCAAATGAACTTCATCCAGGGTCAGAGGTTTTCCAGCATACAATGGACCATTAATTAAATAGACACTAATCCTCCTCGCATCTCCTCCCACCCTGAGACCTTGACTCAACAGAACAATAAACAGATTTACATGCTAATTGCATGCCAATTCCCAGCAGACAAAGGACCATTAATTAAATAGACACTAATCCTCCTTGCATTTCCTACTACCCTGAGCCCTTGCCTCAACAGAATAATACACAGATGTATATGCTAATTACATGATAATACCTAGCACACAATGGACCATTAATTAATAAACACTAATCCTCCTTGCACATCCTCCCACCCTGAGGCCTTGCATCAACAGAACAATGCACAGATTTACATGCTAATCTTCTCAACCAAGGGTCTCATAGTATATATACCCCACACACCTCCATGCCATCATTCTCTGAAGGTGCCAGCCACAGATGCAGGCAAAATGTCAGGAATACATTCTTTTAGAACACAGCCTCACCACCTGAAAAATCAATGCCGGCTGTGAAAGCCTTTGACTTCATGGTTAAATGTATCTCTGGATGACTTCAAAAAGTGGGAAAAACAATATACAGTGAGTGGCCCCTTGGTAGCCACAGGGATTTGGTTCCAGGCCCCCTCACCCAATGGATACCAGAATCTGTGGATGCTCAAGTCCCATTAAATAAAATGGCATAGTAAAATGGTATCCCTTATATAAAATGGCAAAATCAATCTTTGCTTTTTGGAGCACACACACACACACACACACACGCATTCAAACTGTGAATGATTGAATTTGTGGATAAGGAATCTGTGGATATGGAGGACTGACTATATAGCTAAAATGTTATGCACCGCTGTAAATGTTTTATGGCAGGGTTTTATTGACCATTTGATCATTTATTTGAAGTTTCAATTCTAAATTCTGGCATTGCTATGGGATATATGGCTGCAGCCTCTATATACTCATTTCAGGGTCATATACATATAAGGGTGAATCTCAAGGATATGTGGACTTTGGAGCATGCCTTTCCTGGAGTCAGGGAGGGATAAAAAATATGCCCTTGATTTGGAAATTGATTCTACCCGACTAATTCTGGGACTATGTCACTTCTGACTGATTTATTTATTACATATCTGTAATAGCTCATGTTCCTGAGAATGAACTTAAAAAGCATACTGTATAAAAGCAAACCTGGGAACCAAATGTTTTTTCAAACTGTTAAGTTGACTTTCAGTCAATTTAATGGGGAGGGATTTAAGAGAGGATTCATTAGTCACATTTCAAAAGACTTTGGTCAGAAATCAGTTTGAATGGGCACATTTATTTTTCTACCTCAGACATTAATTAATCATAAAATCATAGAGTTGGAAGAGGCCACAAGGGCATCTAGTCCAACCCCCTGCCATGCAGGAACACAGAATCAAAACACCCCCCGACAGATGGCCATTCAGCTCTGTTTAAAGACCTCCACAGAATGAGACTCCACCACACTTTGAAGGAGTGTGTTCCACTGTCAAACAGCTCTTACTGTCAGGAAATTCTTCCTAATGTTTAGGTGGAATCTCTTTATGTGAAATATAAAAGTGGTAGAATGCTTTGTATGCCCAAAAGAGCAGAGGTTATTACCATTTATTATTTAATTATTAAGTTACTTGCTGTTAATTTGCTCAAGCTTCAAAATTACTGTACTTCTGTGTGTCTTTAACTACACATGCTTAAGCTTCTTTTAGCAATTAATGATTTCAAGGGATAAAGATTATGGTGCACATGAAGGGAGAGAGATAGTGGAAGAGTAACAAAGCTGACAGCATGCCTTGTGGGATAACAGAATTGTTGCTCTAGTTGTAGTATTGTATTTATTGAAATAATCTTCTGGGTTTTGTGCCAGATCAAACTGTCTGACACAGATTTTGATTAGATTAAAATATCAAAGACTGCCAGATTAAAATATCGAAATGAAGAGAATGATATCTATTATTGGCTATGCCCATTCTTCCTGACTTTCCCTCTAAATGATAGTCTTCATCACTACAATACCAATTGTTATTTTTGCAAAATGAAATATAGCTATGCTGAGTGTAAGGGGCACGATGATTCTCAAATCCATATTACTGTAATCTATTTATTAGGCCAACCAAAAAAGGCACAAACATATGTGCAAGCTTTTGAAGATCTTCAGATATTTGCATCATGCAAGATGTTACAAAAAGTTGGGAGAAGTTGAGGAACTAACTTGATTGAATGTTAATCATGGTTTCTTCATGAGATCCAGAGATGGAATGGTTTTCAAATGGAATTATAGCAAGCAATGTTATGGTTTTAAGTTTCATTTGAAGTAAGTCCTAGAAACAGCAGGAGCAAGAATGGCAGAAAAATTAATCTTTCATTTTTTAAAAAAATCCAGTTGTAAACATAGAACTTCCTTGATGTGGAGTGACATGTATTGTTGTGTATGCCTTCAAGTTGTTTCTGGCCTATGACAAGCTTAAGATGAAACTGCCACAGGGTTTGTTTTGGCAAGATTTGTTCATAGTGGGCTTGTATGGCCTTCCTCCAAAGCTGAGAGAGTGTGACTTGCCCAAGGTCACCCAGTGGGTTTCCATAGCTGAACAGGGATTCAAGCCCTAGTCTTCTGGAGTCCTAGCCCAACAGTCATACTTTTACACCATGCTGGATCTCTTTTGACACATACTGACTAATATATTTTCAAACATTTTATAATGCTATTTTTGAAAACTAAAGGGGGTTGCAGACTGCCAGAAATAGTGCAAATTGAGTCCACTTTTAGCGTTAGGGTTAGGGTTAGGGAATCATGGGAACTATATTTTATTGTGGCACCAGAGCTCTCTGACAGAGAAGGCTCAATGTCTCAGAAAAAAAAATTCCCATGATTCCCTAGCACTAACCCTAACCCTAAGAGTGGACTCAATTTGCACTATTTCTGGCAGTCTGCAACCCCCCCTAACATTGCAATCCTGCATATTTTTCCTCAGAGACGACACCTATTGAGTTCAATGGCCCACTTAAATGTAAATGCATATTGAATGGCAACCTAAACCATTCTAAAAAGTACATTTTATTTGAATAATGATTCATGTTGGGTTCAATCAATAACAATGGAAAAGATGATAGGATTTTCTTCATTGTCTCATTGCAGGTGAAAGCTACAGACAGGGATTCAGGCAGTTTTGGCCGCATTGAGTACTCTCTTTATGCTAGCTTCCATAGCTATGAAAAATCAAAAGCATTCCAGATTGACACGAGCAGTGGTCGTATATGTGTATCTCGGGACATTGACAGGGAACAAGATCCATCTGCATATGATCTCTTGGTGAAAGCTACAGATGGGGTAAGTGTCGGTTGAATAGTGCCACTCTTGCAAACTTTTGCTCCTATTCTCTCTGTGAAAGGGTACTACTTTCCATACCATTTAAAAAACAGATGCTGTGTTTATTTCATTGTGTTTGCTCTAGTTCAGCATTGGAGAACCTGTATCCCTCTATGTGATATTGGATTCAGTGGTGCAGAAGATGGGTATGGTCATTAATATTTCAAAGACTGAAGGCTGTTCACCTCTGTTTTATTTCTAGGCTGTGATCTAAGGTACACTACTGTCTATATACGGTTGGCCCTTCACATTTGTGGCTTTGACTTTTTTGGCTTTGATTATTTGCAGATTTGATTAATATGTTATTTCTAGGAATATCTAGGTCAGTGATGGCGAACCTTTTAGAGACCAAGTGCCCAAACTGCAACCCAAAACCCACTTATTTATCACAAAGTGCCATATCCCTCTGACTTTCTAGTAATGAACTCTGGCGAACTCTGTGCTGGGGCAATGGCGCACATGGCCACAGGAAGGGCTCTGAGTGCCACCTCTGGCACATGTGCCATAGGTTCACCACCACTGTTCTAGGTCCTCCAGCATGACTCTGTGGTTAGTTTCTGCTCCATGTTGACCATAAAGCCATACTGGATGATTAAGAGATTCCTAGAGAGAACACTTCTCTAGGCATTTGTAGGTCCTTCAGTATGATTCTATGGTCCACTTATGACAGACATTGACCATAGAGTTGTGGTGGATGACCTAGAGATTACTAGAGAGGTGTTCTTTGAGGTAAAAAAAATAGTGCTTTTTTATTGTGTTTTTTCCATTTTCACGGGTCCTATGATCCTAACCCTAGTGAATGTGGAGGGCCCACTGTATAGAGAAACACTAGGGCTTTCCCCTCTGCATATCCAGTTACATATCTTTGTATGAATTGGAAGTCACATTTCCAATTCTTTACAGCACTGCTTCTTAAGCTACTATTGTGACAGACCAGCAGGCATTTTCTCCCAGTGAGGAGAGGCCAAATATGGACCATGTTTATGCCCATTGGCTGCAACTATTTCTTTTTCATCAGGAAACGTACTGGCAGACAAGGGCTTAAAGATTGGGACTGGTCCACAAGCCATTAGTTTGGACAGTACTGCCCTGTAGTTTCAAGTGATGGTTTCTTTGATACAATGTTGGAGCTGCTGCTGGAAAGGAAGAGGTCATCATGCAGCCCTCCTTGAAATTCTTAGTTGTTAAATAGGAAGAAGGAGAAGCAGTGGTTCTCTTTAAACTGTTTGTGTTTAAACTGTTTCTCTTCTGAGAAAAAGAAGTGCTGCTTCTGGGGAGCCAGTTGTTGGGGAGAAAATCCTGCTCCTGAGAGTAGGCAGACTGGTGTTTGCTGACAACATTACATTTTTGGAAGGGAGGCAGTATGAATGTTTGCTTGCACACTACTTTCCATACAGTGTAAAACAGTTGAATTCACAACTTGGAAAAAAATGTTTTATCTCAGAGCTTTTACTCAAACCTTAGAAAAGTTATTCTTTTGGACTGTACTACCCAGAACCCTCCAGAGGCCATGCTGAGCCTGGAATTTGCAGTCCAAAATGTAACATTTCAAGATTTGGGTTCATTTTCTTCTTATACAGTATTCCCATCATACCTATGACAGGTAGAAGGTGATTGCATTTAAACCATATCTGAAGTGTATTAATTTTCAGTTCTGTTCACATCTGCAATAGGTTTAAGACCTTTACTTCTATACAAGCAGAAATATCTAGCAAGCAGACAATAACAGACTTCCTCCCTCACTTTTTCTCATGATAGTCCTCTAATTTTAAGACCCCTTTCTCTGGCCTTTTTGCAATGAGAAAAAAACCCTTGAAAGGTTGAGGAAAGGAGTCAGGTTTCATTCTTTCCCACTGCAGCACATTTTTGTTTAGACCAGGGGTAGGCAACCTAAGGCCCGGGGGCCAGATACGGCCCCTTGAGGACTTTGGACCAGCCCCAGGCTGGTCCTGCCGCCGCCTGCCGCCACCTGCCATGATGATATTGATTATTGTTGTTATTACTTGTTCTTGGGGTTTTCTTGGCAAAATCTCCACAGGGGTTTTGCCGTGGCTTTTCTGGGGCTGAGACAGTGTGCATGCATATATATATATATATATTTAAAAATATGTTTTAATTTTAATTTTTATTTATCTATTTTTGGTGCTTCAGCCCCCCAATTGTCTGAGAGACAGCAACCCGGCCCCTGGCTCAAAAAGGTTGCCTACCGCTGGTTTAGACAGTTGTCCCCCTTGCATTTATCTATGAAGAATGTGGTAGAGACATGTTTAGGATAAATACCCATGCGAGCAGCATTCTGTCTTCTATTTGCATTGATTGACTCATTTCCTTTTCATTTGGATTTCATTCATGTAAAGAAGCTGAAAATTGAAGTTTTTAAAAAACAAAATAGAAGGGGAAAGCAAATTGCAAATATGCTGAGTTGTAACAACATGATTACAGTTTTAAATGATATTTTAATTATTTCATTTAAGCTTTGTTTCATTTAATTTGCAGTGGTAATTGTGCATTTGATCTAGTATTCTTGATGCATCAGCAGAATCTGTGGGGGACAGGACACAGAAGTGGATAGTGTTCCAGCCATAAAGCATCAGTGTCCCAAATTGTACTTCCTAAGAAGGATTTACTTCCCAAGATTATTGTGATGATAATAAGATTAGCAAAACCAGTGTAAAATAACAGATTTAAATCTCTTTCAAATTGCACAGTTATAGCACTTTGGTACTGCTGTGATTGCCATGGCACTATCCTATGGAATGTAGTTTTTTGAGGTTTTTAGAATTCCAGAGATCGAAAGTGCCTCACCGCACTACAATTCCCAGGATGCAGTCATGACAATTATCAAAGAAATTAAAGTTGTTCACAGCATAACCACATTGACAGGACTGAAGCATTTTCAGTTACAGAGTATATTAACAGCACCCAGCACTTCAAATGGTTTCACATGCTTTCATCCCATTCGCCTTTGAATCAAAACAATTCTGTTTCCCCCTTCGTATCAAGCATTTCCATCGACTCAATCTTGACAATTCAAAGTGCATTCTTCTTAACTCACATCTGCTTTTTAGCCAGCCTCAAAAGATAACACTCCTCCCACCCAACACCACCACTATTATAACACAACCCATCATCCAGTAATAGAAAGCATATACATGACTAGCAATTATAGCAGCACTTATGATCCTGACACTGTTGCTTGAGTTTTGACATTGCAAGGCAAGCATAGGATTCATACCTCTCATGTTGTGACTGTTCCTTGGATGAAGTGTTGCTGCATCAGTGTGGATCTTGCAGCAACCTGATTGCTTTTCATGACACAGTCACAGGAAGGGCTCATTCAGCACAGCACTTCAATAGTCCTACCAATACAACTTACAACACCACAATACCCCCCTTCCCAGCACCTGGATACCCATCATCTGCTTAGACATTTTAACTGTTTGCTATTTTTTTTCTTGAAGGAAACAAGGAGTAATTTTAGCAGTTTTCTTTCTGCTGTGAGAAAGTTTTCAGAAACCACACTTTTCAAATACTTGTTTGTGGTTTGGAACGCATTCTCTGTGAAATTTGCACATGGTCTTTTTGCACAACAAACAGCATTTTCTGCACAGAAATGTTTTTATCTGCACAAGAAAAGTTGTTTCTTCTGCAGAAAATGCTGTAGTTGGTGACTTATTCTTTACAAAATATCCATGTGGATTCCCCTCCCCCTGAAAACAGCATTTTTCTGCATGGAAGAACTATTTTTGTGCAGACAATTCTATCTCCTGATCAGAAAACATTGTATTTGGGAATTTATTTTTTGGCACAGGAAAAAAAATGTGTTCTGTTGAGGGAGAAAAAGCCCATGTGTGATTTCTTTTTCTCCCAGAGTAATGTCCAAACAACAAAGATTCCTATCAGTCCAAGATTATTCTTGTCAGAGTTTCCCAACACTTGATACAGCTCAATTATTTTTTCAAATATTGTCAGATTATTTTATCCTTATTCCTACTGGGTTCCTTATATAGAACAGAAGAAGAAATTCTTTTCAATGGTTTGTTTTAATGGTTTTTAATTTTATTGATAGTTTTATTATACTTTTGTATTTTTGTAAGTCACCTTGAGTCCCAGACTTGGGATAAAGTGGAATATTCTTCTTCTCATTATTTTAGTGCAGCCTCAAGGCCAGACAGCAGAGCAGTTGTGTCCTGAAGAGATAATGAGACATTGCAGGTGGCTCCCCATCCCTATCATATCTATCATAGACACAGAGCCTTTGCAGACTGTCAGAAATGGTGCAAACTGAGTCCACTTTAACTGCCCTGACTCAATGGCTCAGAAAAGGCTCAATGTCTCAGAAAAAAATACAATTCCCATGATTCCTTAGTACTGTGCCAGGACAGTTAAAGTGGACTCAATTTGCACTATTTCTTGCAGTCTGCAAAGGCTCACAGTTTCCTAACATTAAAAAGCATGCAAACTCTTTCCATTGGAATTCAAATGGGAAGGTCTTGCTATTATTCCTATTTGTACTCAGTTCTCTTACCTTTTTCTTCTTCTTAATAGCTCTGTGAATCAGTAAAATGATTGAATAAAATGATTTTGGACTTTAAGGAGAAAATGATAGATGTAGTATTCCTAATGGAGAAAGACAAAATGTGCAATTGAAATTTGAAATCGTTTATGATAGTAGCAGTATTCCTTAAAAGCACAAGCATACTTATGAGTGCAATGCTGTACATGTTTATTCAGGGGTAACCCCGTTGTCTCTAATAGACCTTACTCCCAGGTAAGTAGATGTAGAATTGCAGCCTAAATTAGCTTTAATATTCTGGAAAATCTATTATTTTTCTTCCAGCACACAGAGTATTATTGTCACAGTTGTAAGAGCAGACATAGCAGCTGTTGTTTCCTGTAACTAGAGATCTTCAAAATTGCTCCTGCCAAGTTAACTTTGTGCAAGTATTACTGTATGAAAACCAAAGGTATCAAATGAGCTATTATACTAGTTTCTGTTTTTACCTATATTTATATTAGATGGATGTATTATTAACATTTTATATAGTGTTTCAGAGTGGTAAAATACTTTACATACTGGTAAGTTAATTCAGTTATTATTCCAGGAACTTGTATAAGATAGGCAGGACCTTTCATCAGGAATGAATGCCCTTTGCCTTCAGGACAGGATCTTTTCTCAATGTGAAACAAGAAAAAAACTGTTCTCATTCCCAAACTTTGGACATGAGGAGACAAGAACTCTCATATGAGGGCAGTGAATTGGGCAGACAGAAGTCTAATATGAAACTTAGTGGAACAAGAAATCCCAGTTTCTTCCCTAGGAACATTGCTGAATTTGGCTCAGAACATATCTTTATCCAGTTTGGTTAAGCTACTGATCATGCTTCATTTCTCCAAGTTGCAGAACATTTTATCTGTGAAAAGCTGTACACCCATTGAAAAAGTCAGTGTGTGTATAGTGTGCGTGCATTAGTGTATGTGTGTATGTGTTAAGCTGGTGATCAGTAGAACAAGAACCAATGGGACAGATTATTCCAATAACTCAGCCAATTTCTCTCTCTGCCACTCCATCTTTACAGGCCATATTACATTATCATTGCATGATATTAGGCTAAGGATTGCATAAAGTTAGTATGCTGCTCTTGAACTACAGGGTTCTTAGTCCAGTTCCATAAGTTCTGCTCTAACTTTACAGAGGAGAGGATAGGCTTCTTATATTTCTCCCCTTTTATATAATACATCATCCTTCTGTCTATCTGTCTGCCTTCGGTACTAAAAGATAACGAATTACTCCCGAGGTGAACCAAATTTCTTGCTTCAAATTCCAGCACAGTAACAGTTTTGCATACTCCCTTCAAAAAGCATGGTTTATGTCGATTGATATGAACTTAATGAAATGCTAATGCTCTGCTCCCCTGCCCTGGTTTGCAACAGGGTAGGTATTTTTGCAACAGGGTAGGTATTTTTGACTGCTTTTTAAGAGGTTTGGCAAAACTAGTTTTGACTGTGTCAGAGAATCTACAATTATAATAGGAAGCAGAACTTTGCCACGGCACTCAGCAGTATTGAAGCTGCCGTCATTCAATGTCTTATAGGAATAATGATTCTGGAAGAGCTGTTCAGTTGTGGCTAGTAGCTCCCCTCTTAGTGAGGTGGCAAATCCACTTCAGGTTTTATTCCACTGTCAAAGGACTTATCCAGGTTAGGGAACCTTGTCATCCAAATAGCTTCAGCACCTTGAATAGTTCCTTTAAAACTATCCAACTCCCACTGTCTTGGGAAATACCAGCCACCACTACTACTATTATTGCTATTGAGGTCCTGTTATTAACTTATGATGGAAGGTCACCAATTTTGTTTTGTAGTTGTTAAATAAAGAAAACTTTTATCCTCTGTACTTGTGTATGGGGGGATGTTCTTTTGTTCTCTTGCAGAAAATTGTAGAAATATTGAAAAAAAACCCAAATAAAATAAGTTGGAAACTTTCTGGTACTGCTTCTACTAATGATAAGTTCTCTACCTTCCTGAAAGACTCTTAGGGGAGTTGCAGACTGCCAAAAATAGTGCAAATTGAGTCCACTTTTAGGGTTAGGGTTAGTGCTAGGGAATGATGGGAATTGATTTTTTCCCCCTGAGACATTGAGCCTTCTCTGTCAGAGAGCTCTGGTGCCACAATAAAATACAGTTCCCATGATTCCCTAACCCTAACCCTAACCCTAAAAGTGGACTGAATTTGCACTATTTCTGGCAGTCTGCAACCCCCCCTTAGTCTACCATCCAAAATCATTGGAAAGGTTTATATCAAATAGGCATACAAAGATACGTTGCTTATATTTCCATTACATCTTTGAAAATGCTACCAGCCTTCCCAAGTGGCATTCCAAGTTCTGCATCAGTCTGCAAGACATTTTTCTTCCCTCACAGAAAGCTGCCCATATTTTGGTAAGCACTTTTTATAATGTATGCATTTTAAGCATACTTGTGCTTATTTTAATAGATACATTTATAAATGGGCATTATTTGCTTGCATCTATAATTGGAAAAAAGGGGAAATAAGATGCTCATGGTTTCCAGTTGAAGACAGGAAACTAAAAGATACACTTGTTTGTATTTCTGTTAATACTTTCACAGACTAGGAATAACATGAATTTTGTAAAGTCTTGGTGAATGCAAATTTCTCTTCTTTTTTTATTTTTTTTTAAATAGGTTTATTAAATTTCATTCAAAACACATAACACGTAACACATATTAATTACACCCTACCCACATCACATTACATATCTTAACCAAAAAAGACTAAAAATAAAAAACAACAAATAACAAATAAAAAACAAGACAACCAAAAAGCAAAAACACTCAATTTAGCTTACATTCATATCATTACAAAACTTCCCTAAATCAATAAACTCCAATATAAATTTTTGCAAACATATTCATTCCACAAGGGAGAACTCGTTATCTCATACCCACTTATATGAATTGATTCCTTGTTTCTCTTCTCACCCCTAACACTGAATGCTTCAGCTTTAACTGGTTAGTGTAATTGGAAAAGGTAGTTCCTTTGGGAAGGTCCACAAGAGCATAAAATTTATTCTGAAGCAGTATCTTTGCAACTTTTGGCATTAACCTGCCCTTTAACGTTAGTATTTGCTCTATTCGGAAGAAAGAATGTTCCACAATTTTTCTTTTCCCTGAACACATAAAACAGACTTTTCTCCAAAGCTCCACCCTGTATTTACTCACTGCATATGCAAACTCAAGTTGTTATAATTTTATATGGGTATTCTTTATTTTCTCCAGTCATTTAATGATGCTTCCTTGTAACTACAGTACGATAGCCTCAGTGCCAGGCTAAATAGACAATATGGCCATATGAGCTAATGTTGGAATAATGAAAACATTATCATTCAGAGATAATGTTGATGGATGCTTCAGTTCCCCAGCAGTCCCCACTGCAGATATGAAAACAATAAACAAAGATCCAGTATAATTTTCTGGCTGATGCTACCTTATAGAGCAGATTGCGTATGAAACATGCTGCTTGAATAATGTAGTACAGCATCATGGTTCTTGATCTGCCAAGCATGGAAAGCCACTTAACTACAATAAGGCAAGCCAGCATACTTTTATTACAGAGCCTTGATTTCTGGTTGTAGAATTACAAATCTGAGAAAGGTGGGCCTCAGATGTGTTACAGTTAGATTACAAATCTAAACTTATTTACTAGAGTGGAAGCCATGCTGAACACAAAGAGAACTTACTTCTAAATAAATGCACAGAGTTCAGTTGTTTGTTTGTTTTTCTTTGAGACAATCACAGACTATTACAGTATTTGGAAACTAGAGATCCAATATGTGTGATATGCTAAAACATGAGCAAAAGTAAATCTCTACTGAAGTGTAATAAGGGAAATTCTGATAAGCAATTTTCAAATAAATAGCCAAGTTAGTCTCTTGCACCTTAAAAAGCAGAAGGCAGGTGGGGGGGGGGGAAAGGAATGTGTCAGCACCTTTAAGGCTGTTTGTTTTAAATTTTAGCATGGGCTTTGATGGATATAAACCCACTTCTTCAGGTGCAGTGCTGAGTGGCATTAAGCATATTTATACAGTTGTGCTAATGTGATTCCTGAACATACAGTAAGGGATTTACAAATCATGTTCCTTGAACAAGGAAATTACAAAGGAAGACTAGGAAGACAAACATCTGACTTGAATTATATTCACAAATTCCACTCCATTAGCAGAATTATGAACAAAGACAATGGCTTCATGACACACTACATCTATTAATACAAGAGTTCTTGCTAGTGCACATATAACAAAAAGAATCTTCTCAGAGAGTTTTTAACCCAGGGAAATTGACTTTTGGTAAGAAGACAGATTGATATATTATTTTCACACATCCAGTCTAACTGACCACTGTAAAGATCTGAAAGACCTTTATCTCCTTGCCTAGACCTTTGAAAAGTTAGGACATCTTTCTAGATCTTATTACATTCTATTCCACTCCCACAGTATAAACTTTATAAATAGGGCTTATACCTGTTGCATCTGAATAAGTGTGTTTAGATCCACAAAAGCTCATGCTAAAATAAAAACCAGTTACTCTGCCACATTCTATCTTGTTCCTCCTTTCCCTCACTTCCTTCTTTTTATTCTAATAAACAATGTTATAATGTACAGATTGGTTATGTAAGTGTCCCTCCTACTTACTTTGGTTTTGTAAAGTCTTCAAACAAAGGAAGATTGAGACTCAGCTACATCTAAAGGTCAAAGAAGCATTTTGTCCCTTTATCATACCATTCAACTTATTTCACAGTCCACAAATGTGATATAGTCCTTGGATAGCTAGCCATCTGTTTAGAGTAAAAATAGTGCTCTCACCACTAGGAATGACATGCTCTTAAAACTGAGCATGTCATTCCTACACATCACCATTCTTAGAGATAAAACCTGTTCCCACCAATATAAGTAATTACTGTGTTTGCATAAATAGCTGAATTCAATAATTGTCCCTTAACAGATATTGTAATGGTCTCATGTTAACTGTGCCTGTCCTTCTCCCCACCCCAATACTGTACATTCATTGGCTTATAGTATATTCCTGCCATTTTCCAATTCTCCAATCAATGCTATTTTGCATTCTATCAAATGTGGCTCATACTTTTTTGCACTCCTCACCACCTAAAACTGCTATTGTAATAATAGTAATATTTATTGTATTTCCTTATACTCAAGCAGGCATTCCAGATGTTATTCAAAGCAGAAGTTTTTTTGGAAATGATTCTGTGGGTTCAATGGCTGCCTGATCCATGTCCTTGGCTTGTATGCAAATAGAAAATGCTGACAATGCATAGATGCTAATTGTGATGAGTTCTTTCTTTATGAATGTGCTAAAGTAAACAGGTGTATAATTTTTACATGGGTCACTTGTGTTACATTGTAAACCATAGGTCCTTTGAGCCAGCGCACTGTCTTCCTGCTGTATTCAAATTAGCAGAGGTCTAGCAAGGTGGAAAATGTATGTGCTCAGTTCTTTGTTATATTGACCTTTGGCTTAGAATTTTTGATTTATTTAACAGGGTGGGCTAAGTGCCCAAGCTTTTGTTCGCATTGAGATAGAAGACATCAATGACAATCACCCTGTCTTCAACCCATCAACTTACATTGCAAGTATTAGCAGCCATACACAACCAGGAACAGAAATAATCAATGTTGTGGCTACAGACAAGGATTCTGGGATATACGGAGTTGTGACTTATGAATTGGTACCAGGGCATCTCTCTTCCTTCTTCACAGTGGATACATCTACAGGTAAGATACAAGGCTGCATGTGGCATAGTCAAAAATTTCACACCGCTTTTTATATCTCTTCAATCTTCCTGGGCATTCTTTCTCTGATGTTAGGACAGTGGTCCTTGAACAAAAAAATTACAAAGGAATTTTGGAAAGAGAAACAGCTGAATTAGAATTTTTCCACAAATTCTAATCCATCAACAGTGGGTTGAACAGAAACAATGGCTTCCTGACACAATATGCATATTATAACACTCGTTGACCAGCCTCATGAGACACTCTAATCCAGTTTATAATATCTCCTTCTTGGTTCCCAGCCCACATTTATCACATTCCAAAATTTCCTCCATCATTCATATGGTCATCCACCCACCCTTGCCTTAGGCAATATCTTTCCTCCTGCCTTTGTCCCTCAATGACCAGAGTTAAAATTGAATGTGTCATTTCATCACCATATCCAGTTTTGCATTTTTATGGCTGTTCATGTAGTCTGATTATAAAGGTCCTACCCGGTCACCAGTACACTCCATGCACCTTAGGAAGTAGACCAAGTCTATGAAATCATATGCTACAACCTCTTTCACACATTGAGGCTTGAAAGAAACAGGCAAGAAAGAGCGGCTTCCAACTGTGTTGGGGGTGTAGCTCGAAGCTAGCCAAAAATGGAGCGCTGAAAAAGCACTCAGCAGCCAATTTAGGGCTGCAGTAGCAGCCAGCTCCAGGACTGGTGTCTGGTTACTGATCCCATACCAGTCGGTGGTCGGCCAGAGCTGGAGCGGCCAGAACCCACTCTAAGCTGCTGGTCTGCTTTGCCCCAATATCTCACCTAGCTGTTAAACCAGGATTAAAGCAGGAAATTCATGCTTTTGACATTATCCATCACCTCCATCCAGTTGCTACTGTGTCTCCAAACATGGTTAGGACATCTCTGGCCATTAACAGGAAACTCCCATGAATGGCCCCCCAATTGCGATTGCATTCTAAGAAAAGAAAAATGTGATAATGTATCTAGCTGCAATGCCAGGATTGGGCAGTCACATGGTACCAGTCCTCTTGTTCACTCTATGATGTGTGATAATCCTACCCAGTCTCAATCTGTCCTTGTGTTCTGATCGGCTAAGACAACCACCTCCTCTCTCATCCTAGAACATCCACAAACTCAACTCAACTCTTCCAGTGTTG
>CM034708.1:53647274-53662231 GCA_020142125.1 Phrynosoma platyrhinos | reverse complement strand
CCATAGGGCTGCCAAGATTGACTCAAGGGCAGTTAACAACAACAAATACACACACACGCACACACACTAGAAATATATTCATCATTTTCACAGGAGACGAAGCATAAGTAACTAAATTAGTTAACTGTTAAAATTAACCAAAGAAATCTGAATATTGATTGTCAAATCATAATATCTGGGGTCTCTTCACACAGAATGCTAAATTATTAGCAATATGATGTGAACATCATAATTCAAAAACAAACCTTCATTTAAGTTTTTGGCTTGTTGAAGAAGTGCTAGTCCAGGACCCAAATTAAATTCTTAATTCCAACTAGAGTAGACAGGTTGATGAATTAATGGAAACTTTGTAATGGAACACTTATATTCCAGCAGATGTCCTTAGCCAAAGCTAGAAGGGATCAGATTTTATGTCAAGCTTTTTCTCACTGATAAGTTCCTGGTCCGTCTCTCTCACTGAGAAGAATGATCCTCCAGTGTGCACTGATACAGAACTTGCAAATGATAAGTAAGGATTCTCCAGAACAGTGTCTTAGCATACTCTGGTTTCTCTTCAGATCGTATAAATCTTTTGCCCTTTTAAAATAACTTTTAAAGGAATCAGGAAACATTTTGTTTCCATAAGGTGTATTTGTGTGTAAGCTCTTACCTGTCTTCAATTCTTCTGCTTAGCACTTTATCCCAAATTATTCATTTAGCTGATGAAACAACTGTGTTGGAGTCAGATATTTTAATTCTTGCTTTTCTTGAGTTTCTTTTGATCTCCAGAATACAGGAGAATACATAAAGGAGAGTGAATATGCGTGTAAGAACCAGGCATATCCTACATTGCTTCACCTCTCTTATCATTGCTTTTTGGAGTATGGTTCTTTATGGAATTTCCTAGCCTTTTGTTGAAAAGTTAAGCTTTGTGGTTGGACAGAGCCACACATCAATATTTGTTTATGCTAGACCACAGAACAGCTAGTTACAGTAAGGGAAAGGAGTGGTCTATAGCATTTTCTATAGGAGAGGATTATAGATAGTGGATAGTATTCAAAAATGTACAGGGAAAGAAAGGATATTCCACTTGCTATGCCCGAGCCAAGAAATGTTGCTACCTATGGCAAACATAATCATAATTACTCATTTTGTGTCCAAATGAAGATTAGACTGCCAGTTGAATCTTCACACCCTCAACTGCACCTGAGGGTAGCAGTCTTAACTTTTGAACAGAAGTCTTTCTGCTTCCTGTGTCTCTGTATTTGCTACTTGAGGCAGATGCTCACCATCAGCCTCTTGCACAGGAAAGGGTAGGTGGTGGACCACTAGGGTTGGTGTCACCCAGTGCGGTAACTCACGGTGTCACCATTGAACACCTCCCATACTACACACTACTTAGTCATTTTTTGTACTAGTTTACTTATAAATCATAATTCCCACATATCACTGAATGTATAATAGTTATGACATAAACAACTAGAAAAATTAAATTTATACCTTTAAATTATGATATCATAAACAAAAAATAAATGTGTTTACATATGCATAGTTTATGTGGTTAAAGGGAAAATTTGGGAAGATGTGATGTTTCTAAAGATTTTTTTTTAAAAAATTGGGGCCTCTCCTTTCTCCTCCCACTGAGTCTCACCCCATTCACATCATCTCTTTAGCATCTTAAAGAGATACAGGCGAATGCCATAGCCCATTTGATTGCCACGGCAAAAGGTGGGGTATAATAATAATAATAATAATAATAATAATAATAATAATAATAATAATAATAATAATTATTGTTATTTCTGCCAAAATGCAGCTGTCTGAGGAGTAGTGGTCTCACCAACCCTTAGGGTGTCACCTGGTGTGGTCCACACCATGCACACCCCCCTAGTGATGCCACTGGGACCATGAAAGGTGATGTCCTACTTATGCATTCTCCGGCACATAGAGGAGCACAACAGGTGGTGTAGGACTTTTTATTCAAGTACCCTGTGAAGTTTGTTACAGCCCAGCAACTCTTTGCCTTCTCTCTTCTCCCATATTGTTTGGATTCAACCCAATTATCTTCAGTGTAATATAGAAAGACGATCCTAATTTGATCTGAATTAAATGGGGAAAATCCATTTAGCTAGAAAATGTACCACCCAGAACCAAGCATTAGTAAACCATTATCTTTAAGAGAAGGTGAGATAGATACTGAATATCCTGAAATTAAGTTAAGGTGCAGTTGATGTGTTTGTGATGATCTCCAGGGCATCCACTTGGGAAAAAAGATGGGGGAGGCTTAACATTTGATGAAGCTTATTCTTCTTGGGAGCTGTATGAGTGATATTCCCCTGGCGTTGGTCTGAAATGTACTCAATATTTCTGTGTGTGAAAATGGAAGCAAACTTTGCAACTTCTTTTTGTAACTGAATGTAAGTAAATAACATCTGCATTCTCTAAAATTAATTTGTTTCTGAATGGTCTGGCAATATAGATTTTTGTCAATTTTTGAGCAAAGTACTTCCAATGAGGGATTGTGTGAAATGAGATCCATTCATGTGGTCCCATGAATGGAGTGAACGTTGGGATTTGGAATAAGCTCCTTTCAAGGCTGAACTTCTGCTCAATCTTGGAGTTACTATGAATGACCTTGGGGGGGAAGTCATTACTCCTCTTAATAAGAAATTGAAATGATTGTATCTCTATCTTTTACAAAGAAACTAAAGAGTCTGGGAGTGAATCCAGTTACATTCAGTAGGACTTATTTCTAAACCACACATAGGTTTGCCTGCATTTAAAATTTTAAAAAATTGAACTGCAAATAATATTTTTTTAAAATCCCATTGGTCTCTGGATGCACTATAAATCTACTCAGATAGATTAAAAATAGATAATATTTTCCCTCGATCTCCTTTACTTCTACCAAAAGGGCTCTCACACTAGCTCACAATACATTAAAGAGTAAAAATAAAAGACCAGTTCAGAACTTGACATTAAGACAATCTAGGCTTCACTTTAAAAAATGTCTCTGCAAAACATCTTCACTGCTTTTCTTTCTCTTTGCAGGAATTGTTTATCTGATATCAGCTCTCAGTAATGTGGAACATTCCAGTGTGCAGTTGGCTGTTTCTGCCCGGGATGGTGGTGGTCTTTGGTCTGTTCTGAATGCAGTTGTGACTTTAAAGATCCTCCAGAATGCTGTGGCCCCTGCTGTCTTTGAGAGATCACGTTACACTTTTTCCATCCCTGAAGATGCCCACGAAGGAAGTGCTGTTGGGACAGTGAAAGCCAGGGAGCCTTTGAGTAAGTGGCTTTGGAATCCATTCAGACAGATTCCAGCACACTCTTGATTTTGTTACAGGCTGTGCACATCTGCAGCCAATATTTTTTAAAGTGTCATTTCATTCTTTCATTACACGAAACATACTGAAAATACAAAAATGCATGCTAAGCTTTGAATTAGTCCTGAAGTAATTAATAAAATGAAATCAAGGCATTTTATTAAAGTATATTTTTATGGCATGTTTCCTCTTGGACTTGTGGGAAGATAACAGTAAAAGTCATATACAGAGACATTTGTAGGGCTTTTTTAAAATATATATATATATATAAAGAAACTTTCCTGTTACAGTGACCAAACATTATAAGATATAGATATAGGACATAATTAATTTGCATCATGAGTTCACAGAATGCACATGGCGGGTTCAGTAGACCCCTGTTTCTTCCTATCTAGCCCATCTGTGCTTGTGAACCTGTGGCTGTGGCAATATACACAAACACACAGTGAGAGAGAGAAAAAGACAGAAACAGGGGTGGGGAGAGTCGTGCATTACTGATATCCAATGGAATGGGAGGTCTGTGCACACCTCCCAAATCCCCATCTATCCATTCATCACTTTATTTATATCTGGCCCTTTCCCCAGGGTGGGACTCAAGGCAATTACAAAAAAAATCATAAAATACAATAAGGCACTGCAGAAATAATCCAGTTTGACATTACTTTAACTGTTATGGCTCAATGCTGTTGAATTTTGGGAATTGTAGTTTTGTGAGACATTTAGCCGCCTCTGAACTCTGGTACCACAACAAATTACAGTTACCAAAATTCCTTAGTATTGAGCCATAGCAGTTACAGTGGTGTCAAACTGGATTATTTCTGCAGTGTGGATGCAGCCTAAAATACATACAGTTAAAAACATTGGATTAAAGTAGTGTTAAATTACAACTGGATTAAAACAACAGGATTAAAATAAATTTACAACGACTTGCTGGAGAAGAAAGGTTTTGCTGCTTAAAGCATAGCAAAGAAGGAGCCATTGTTGCTTCCTAATGGAAGGAGTTCTGAAGTGTGGGAGCAGCCACAGATTTCCACCGTGTCTGTGAAGGCAGTAGCATAGAGAGCAGTGCCTCCCTAAAGATCTTAAAACGTTGGGCAGGTTTATATGGGAAGATGAGGTCCTTCAAATAGCCTGAGCCATAGAAGGCTGTATCAAGATGTTGGATGTGCATCAAACCCTCCCATTTCTGTCATGCAGTTAATGTTTCAGCACATGGCAGAGCAAAAGGATTAACATGATTCTGTTGAGTTTTATTAGTATCTTCAATGCATGGGCTCTGTGACTGGAGCTCAATTGTGATCTGTCCTGTGCATGTGTCCTGAAAGTGACATGGAGGTGATAAGAGACGATAATCATTTATGCAAAGTCAGAATTACCTCAAGCATCAAAGAAATGTCTGAGTTAATAGATACCATCTACACAGAAAAGCTAAACATTTTCAAGAATTTCTACATCAGAATATAAGGAGAGAGAAAAACCCAGATCAAACAAGCAGCTTATGCTTCAGTAAATTTTGTAGAACTTTAAGGTGTCTTTTCTTGTAGTTTGGGATAACTGATGAGGTAGTGAGAATACGTTTGTGGGTGTGCATATTCTCCTACTTTTCTCCTGTGCAGCAGTAAACATTTTGGCCACAGAAAATACTGCAGCAATTATAGAATGTGGTCTGGTAGTGGTACAAGTAGTTTCAGTATTGATGCTCCAGCGTTTGCTGAAAAATATTAATTTCCTTGACCTTTGAGAGTCTTTCTTTCCCAAATCTGTGCACACCCTATATATGTTATGACTTCCTGGTTTGTATGCAAAGTGTTCAAGGTTTGACTAATGTGTCTCAAAACACGTATACTGAAGTCATAAAATTAGACTTTAGTGGAATGTTACTGTGTCTGCTTAGAATAGAATTCTTCTGTTCAACCTGACCTAGTTGGCAAAAAGTTTGAATATTTTTTAAATGGGAGAAATTATATTGATTTCTTCATAAAGCTTAATCACACCTGTGGGGTGGAAATGCATGTCTCATAAATGGGCTAACAGCATGCCTTTGAGTAGAGCCTGTACAGTATCCATTTTTCTGCGTTGCTCTAGAGACTATGGAAGAAAGAGGGGGAAATGTTGAAACAAATGTTAAGAGAAGTTTAAAATATTCAACTCACTGAATACTGCTCTGGCACACATTTAAAACATTCTAGAGCATTTGGACATCTCTTATTTGTTACTCATCTTACCCCCCCCCCCCAATCCTTTTTACAGATTTCTTGGAAACCATTTCTTACAGAATTTCCTCTGGTGATCCCTATGGAAGATTCTGTATTGACCCACAGTATGGAATCATCCGTACTAAAAAAAAGCTTGACCATGAAACCCATGATCATACAGTGCTTACAGTGCAGTCACAACTGGGAAACTCGCCAGTTTACAGCACTACCCAGGTCAATGTAACTGTGATCGATGTCAATGACAACCCTCCAGTCTTTGGGGTGGAACATGATCAGATAAATATATCACGAAACACAGCACCTGGCACAGCTCTTTACATAGCTCACGCAGAAGACAAAGACAGTGGACTAAATGGGGCAATCCACTACTCTGTTGTAAGCAATAAGTTGGATGTGTTTACCATTGATCCGTTTTTTGGCATGCTTTATCTTACCAGAACTCTGGCTGCTGATATGCAGCTTGAACATACAGTGGTACACATCACCGCAGAAGATCACGGAAGTCCTCCCCTGAGTTCTGTGTTAATCCTAAGAGTGTTCATTGATGAACAAAAGGGATATCCTGCATTCAGTTTTGAAAATTTGGTGTATCAGGTGGAAGTTAATGAGGCAGCTTTAGTTGGGAGCAGAATTTTGCAAATACAGGCCCAGAAGTTACATCCTCAACATGCCCTTGTGGATTTTGTTTACTCCCTGGAACAAAACATAGATTCTGCTTTATTTAGAATTGATCCTGAAACAGGTGTTATTTACCTACGGAATCCTTTGGACTATGAAATTACACAGACACATAATTTTAAAGCCTTTGTTACTCACCCACTTGATAAGTCAGAGCAAAATTCAAGTACCTCAGTAATAATCAATGTTGTTGATGAAAATGACAATTCTCCAGTTTTTGCACATGATGACTATTTTTTTGAAATTGAGGAAAGTTCATTGCCCCATGGTGTTGTTGGCACAATTGCAGCAGTTGACAAGGATTCTGGAAGAAATGGGCAGCTCTCCTATTTCCTTTTATCAGATGGAAAATATTTCAAAATCAATTCCAATACAGGTAATACCTTTTGTTATGACTCCTTTGTTCCTCATGGAAAGTTTAGCCCTTTGATAACCAGAGTTATTGAAATATGTAATGACTAGTGTGTGTGTGTGTGTGTGTGTGAGAGAGAGAGAGAACATTAATGTATTGCCTATCTATAGTCATGAGTGAAGCCAATGAAGTGCATAAAGGAAAAGCTGAATTATTATTTTTTCATTAGTGGATTTATCAACCATATTCTTGCAGATCTTGTGATCACCCTTATACACTGAATTGTCAGTATATGAAAAATGGGCAAACTGATTAATAATATTACCTGTGAATCACAGACTCTTTTCCTTATTGTTTATTTTCACCCATTACTCAGCAATGATCAGCTGCAGCACAATCCAAATGGATAGTTACTGAGATCGCTAGGCATGTTACTGCTAGGTTGATAAAGACACATAGTTGAAAACTACCAGCAAGGAAAATTATAAATTAGTGTCACTTGAGGCTTTCAAACTCCTGCCAAAGTACAGTGTCAGATGATGAGCTGCACAAGATTCGTATATATAAATTACATAAATGCTGATCAGAGCAATTGTCTTCCAGGTCAAATGATAGCCAGTCCACCTCATCTATGACCAAACAGTTGATAACACCCTTTACATGTCCATCTCTGAATGTACACACCGCTTTTTAAAAGATATATATTTGCCATCTTTCTTCTGTATCCTCCCTGGGCTATCACAGAAACCATCTGTCTTTGTCCCTGCCTGTTTCCTGACACTTGTCCCTCATTTATACACAATTCCATTACTTGACTTCTTCAGCTCCCCTTCTTTAGCTGATCTTCATCTGTTGGCTTTCAGATTTTGCATTGGCAACTAATCTCTTCTGCCATTAACTCCTCATGAAGAATTAAGGTTGATTCAGACTTGTAGTATCTCCTGCTTGTTCTGTTCAGTTGTACCAGAGCCCTGGCTAAACTTCTTGTCTTTATGGTTTTGGATATGCTTCAAGGCTATTTCTCTGAAAATATTCAGTAACCTTATGTCACGCTGTAAATAAAATGTCTGATTAACATTTGAGGAGGTACAAGTAGCTGTAGAATAGTAATTTAAAACAAACAAACAAACCTAACCCAAGCTAAAAAAGGGAGATACTTTAGCACAGTACAATAAAATGTTGAAAATCAATCAGAAGGGAATAAGGAATGAAAACCAGCCACAAGTGATGAAACTAGTTGGCAAGAGAGGCCTTGTACTGTGCAGATGTGGAATCTGAGACTTGCTCTCCACAAAACATGGACCATTTGCCATCTGGAAAATGACTAAAGCAAAGTGGCTTTAGAGATGAGTCTAGAGAGATAATGAGGAGATCAAAGAAGTATACCACTGCCCTGTTGCAATGAATTTTGTAAAAAAGTAACCCTGAATTGGAATAAAAAAAGGCCAGATGCTCACGGCAAGTGACGGCAAGGCTCTACAGCACAGTAAGGAAACTGCTTGCTAGTATCCCTAAAGGCTCTGTGCTGAGACAGTCCCCAGTATGTGATGTCTCAGCCAGCTGGCCAATAACTAAATTTTTTTTTACCCTTTTATTCTGCTGGCAGGGAAGAGAAAATCTATTTTGGCTTCTTTAGAGCAGCCATATGGCTTTAAAGTTAGTGTGTGTATGTATGTGTGTGAAGTCAAGTCATTTGGAGTACAGTGAGGTTATAATGGTCCCAAGGTACACAGAGACTGAGTGACATGCTTTTTCTTGGCTCCATATAGTGCAGCTATCAAGTGACAAAAGTAGCTTTTGGCATGTAGTAGGGATCTAGTGCAACTTACTAAGATTTATCATGTGCAGCCTGTGTTAATTGTCCTTCTTATCCCAGGTGAAATTATAAACTGGGTTGCATTAGATCATGAGCAGGAATCTTACTACCATCTGATTGTTCTGGCGACTGACCATGGAGTCCCTCAGCATAATTCCACAGTAAATGCCTATATTACAGTTACTGACCTGAATGACAACCATCCATTCTTCCCCCAGCTTCCACTGCATGTCAAGGTTTGTAATAACTGTTGTAGATGTTTTGTTTTTCCATTCAGTAAAGCACCTTTGTTCCATGTTTGGATTAAATGAATGGATATGATTGCAATATGGAAGAGGGAGTAATCTGAATGTATGTTTCACTGGTATAGGTGAAACTCACACTCCAGACCAATGTAAGCAAAAACCTGTTAAGCCTTATGTGTGAAAACGCCCTTCTCCATCTCCTGCAGCTGCACATACAATAAGTTTTAAATTTTGTTTTGAGCACCATCTTGTGGCAATATGCTTGAACTGGAAATCACATTAAAAGACAAATTTTACACACACTTAGTATGAATTAACCGGTGAGATTAAATCTGTTTGAAAATGAATATTCAGTTTATCACATTTGCAGTTTAAGAAATGGTTGCATGTGCTACCAGCCCTCTCTAATAACTATTTATCTCCTGCCCTTTTCTTAATAGAATGGTTTCATTTATAGCTTTAGAACTTTATGCTTTCCTGTTGACATGTTATCATGTAAAATCCACATCTAGGATAAATAATACAGAGTTTGACTTTTCTATAAGTTCAAACACTCCAAATTACACAATAGTAAGCTTGCTAGAAAACTAAGAGTTGAATATAAAATTTCCAGCAAATTTGTACCAATTTAATTACTAACAAGCACAGAATACCAAGTTTTGTGGGGCTGGAGCACAATGACTAGCTTTGTGTTTAGTTTTCTTTGCATCTTGAAAAGTCTAATTTTAATTGATCCACTTACCATTAGGTTTTGGAAGGGCAACCAGCAGGAACACTTGTTGCCACCCTATTTGCAAAAGACTTTGATTCTGGAAACAATGGGATAGTTTTATATTCATTGTCTTCAGGTAAGAATTTCTTATTTGTTGAATATAAATAAGAAACTGTATGGTATCAATATCTAGAAGAAATGAACCAGTAACCATATAGCATAAACATATGCAAGGGTGTGTCTGTTTCTCTTACAGATGCCCCCTTTACCAGTCAAATGCATACTTTAAGGGAAATTTCCCATTCCTTTCCATCATATGTGGTGAGTTAGTAATTTTTGTGACATATGGTTTGTCACCTGAGTTTCAAGACAGAGATGCAAGATGTCACACTTTCTGGACATTTCTGACAGTTGCCATGTTTTTTAACTGCACGCCTGACAACACCAGCTCATTAGTACAGAATAACTTTATTGGAAAGATTATTTATCCATTGACAATTTTGCATACCTTTTTTCATTGCCCCTAGAATTGTCAAATAAAAAATCTAATTCAGCTAGGATGTAGGTGATGATAATACTAAAGCATTATCATTGTAGTGTAGTATTTATTTCATGATAGAGAATTGTATTTCCCACTTCCCAGTGGAAAAATGGCATTCCCCTTCCCATTATTAACTGGAAGTCTTCTTCCTTTAATACATGGTCTTGATGGGGTGGGGATGGGGAATCAAAAGATAATGTGAGCAAACAATGTGGCTCAATGTGGAATAGATCCTATTCCAATCTCCTTTAAGTGGAATGTTTAGCTGATAAGAGTTCTGCAGCAAAATATTAATGTACCCTCCCACTACGACACAAAATAAGGATAGTTTAGGGCCTGGTTCTAATATGAATGAAACCTATTTTGTGGGGGTTTTAAATTGCCAATTAAAATGAATAAGGGGTTTCCCTAATGCTAAATGGATCATATGCTACACATTTTATTCAGGTGTGAAAGCAAAGGAAAGCTATAACCATATCCCCAGCCTTACACTATTCAGTGAAAAAGAACAAAGCAAGCAAACCATTCTTTTAAGTGCTCATTCCATGGTGGTCTAGGAGACAACACATTTATTGCAATCTGATGGGTTAGTCGATAGCCTATTAAAGTTCATGCCTCAATAAATTTGTTGGCCTTTGAAATACAATCCTTTTCTTCTCCTATTTTCCAGTTGCATGAAACACATACAACATTGCTCTTCTGGAATTCATTCTTACTGTTTGACAGAAAATATGCTTCAGATGCCTTCATGTTATTTGTAATATAATAATAATAAATAATAAAATTTATTTATATCCCGCTTATTGAAAGAGACAATCAAAGCGGCTTACATAAAAAACCCATACAATATAACCCCTAAGACCAACTCCTATGACCAACCCCAATGTATATATTGCATGGGATATTGTTGCAATGATAAACCAAGTAAATATTTAATTATTGACACCATAAATTGAAAGTTGAGTAACAAATAGCATAGCCTTGATCCTGATGAGTTTTACATTAATAATATTTTCCAGAATCAAATTATAGTTCACATTATATCTCTTAGCCAAAGAACTCAAACTCAAGTGCCATAAAAGGAAATTACTTATTTCCCTAAAGAACAGTAATTTCCTTAAATCCTCCCAAGAAGAATGGTAGCTTCCCATGTTTTCACATACTGGATGTGAAAGAACATAGTGGAACAAATGCACAAAGACTGCCATATTTATTCCTGATTGTGAGAAACTAGATATATGAAACCGTTTTTCTGAACTTCCATCCCCAACAGTAAGCCATGGTAGTTTGTTTTCCTACAGTGTTAGGCTTAAGAGTATGCCACAAGATAAACAACTGTTCAGAAACTGCAGCTGGTGGAGAACATCATGTTTTTCCCCTGAGAGAATCACATGTCAGAATGCTTCCTATGAACAGGAACACTGCTTTTCACTTCTACAGAGTGATGCACTTCAGTCAGGCAGTGTCAAGTTTAGTCTTGTGGAGAGGTTGGCACATTTTCAGAACATGGGCCATGGCTTCAACATATTGCTTTAAAGAAGTCTTATTGGTATATTGGGCCACTGTTCAAAAAATGTTGCCAGTTACATTAATCCTACCATGGGTTTTATTAGACACCTGTAATCTGCATTTAATGTATTCCCAAAATTTAATATCAGCTCCAGAGGTACAAACAGTAACTTGGATACAGTGACGGTTAGCCAGAAAGAGAGATCAGTTTCTTCCTTTTTGCAGAAATCTTTACCGCTTTCCCCTCTGTTCCTGACTGTTATTGATAGGAAACAATATCTCAGGCTTTGTGCTTCCAGATGATCCCCCAAATCCAAGGGATGCTACACAAAGATTTTGGAGCATGTCATCCTAGATTCTTAGAAAGCTATGCATATGCCTTTTTAGGGGCAACAGAGGTGCAGCAGTTGCTGCCTTTGCACAAGTGGTATTATCCCAGAGACTCTGAAGAATGAAATGTGTGTATGTATACACACACACACACACACGTTGATTTGGGAGAGTTCAGCTTTACTGTTAGGGACTTGCAGAATCACTTTTCACATAATGCTATCATTTCATTTTCTGGCTTCCATTGCTTTTTGATCAATGGGTAAAATTGACAAGAGATGTTCCTTGGCATTGTACAATTTAATTATGACTAACTTTTAGTATATGTTTCTTGTATTATTGTATGAATACTTAAATTTATTTCATTAATAATAACAATGGTATTGTTCCTTGGCATATTGATAGAAAGTTGTAGCTGTTGGTGTGCTAAACTCAATAGTAGACAGTGATTTATATTAATGGAGAAGCTTTAGAATTTGAGAATTGTAAACTAATGTATGAATGCAGAATAGTCACATTAGCATATAGTTCAGTACCACAATTGGTTTTGTTTTGTTTTGTTTTGCTTTGCTTTGCTTTGATTGATGAGTCCCACTTGAAATAATTTTTAAAACAAATGTCAGGGAAAGTCATTTTTATATAGGCTGCATTCCAAATTTCCATAAAACCATTTTATCATCTTATTTCATTATATATAGGCACACAAGTAGACACATATATTGTGGTTTAAACCATGGTGAACAGGTTTAGGGACATGTCTCTTTTATGATATTTTGTATATTTTCTTTCTTTCCTATTTTGGTTCTACATAGTAGAACCAATTTGTTTTGTCTACATGCAACAATTATTTATTGAAATCACATGCTGTTACAAAGTTGTATATTGAAAGAAAAAAAAGGTTAGAATAACAATTACAAACCAAGAAAAACAAAAGTAAATTTGGCTTGTGGCACTGCCATGCATATTGTACTGAAAAGGAAAGAGCAGGAGTGGGCAAAATGGCCCAAAGGGATAAAAAAAGAGAAGGACTTTTTTGTGAGACCCAAAAATGTTCTCTAGGGATGTGGAGAGAATTTCCACCACATTTGGACTCCTCTGGACTTAAGCGGGGGTTAAACAAAAACTTGCAAAAAAAAAATCCATTTCCCCCTCCTTGATATACCCTAGATTGCCCTCTAGGGTTCTGCAAAAGCCCCCAAAGCATCTGTCTCCTAGAGGGGGTTGGTGTAAAAATTGATTTCCACAGTTGTTCAACCCTGACATAAAGGATTGAAAATTCAGAATCAATTTGTGGAAAGGGTCAAAATGCATAGTATGGCCTTCAGAAACTATGTACCATTAGGATAGGCCATGGTGCAGGGTAGAGAGATGCTTTATTACCTTTGTCAATATAGTATGGTAATATCTAAATATTGGAAAATTTACTTTTTTGAACATGGCCATTTCTCATGTAGTAAAATGTAGCTGCATTCCATTGTTAAGTAAAATCTTTATATCATATACACCCTATGATGAAAGTGCCATTTCTATATTTTTCTTTCCCCTACTCCTTGCTATTTGGGATCAGTTGCCAACATCAGGTGGAGGCAGCTTCCCTGAATGGCATTCCAGTTGCAGAAATCTCCTCTCTCCTTTGGGGTAATTTTCCTCCTTTCATATCACACTTCATCCAAGACTTTATAGTGAATTCCCTAGCCCTCAGAAGTGGCCTTTGTGAAGAGATATAAGGAACTGATGTAGGAAGCGGAAGACTAGAACCTTCCTTGCATAAATGGGTTTCCACTCATTCCGGTTTTGATGCAGCACCCGTATTGCTACCTGTGAAATTTGCTGTGACCTATAGATGCTATATGGATGGTTATTCTGTCTAAAGGTTTGCTCCTGGGCCTGAAAAACTGATGAGGCATTTTTCAGGCAGAGTGAGAGCAGAGGAAGAGAGCAAACAGTGGGATGAGAATGCAGACCTCTATATGCTGCAAGCATATAGGACAGGAGACGTGCCAGGCCAAGGGATTAAGAGTTAAATTGGGAGCCACCACAAAAGTGTTAGAGGCTGTCCACATGGGCCAAAAGGACCATGTTCCCATTGCTTTGCATCATCCTGTTTGGATGATACAGGCCATTAAGCAGGGCCAGGATCGGACTGGGATCCAGCAGATCCGGTGGTTCTGACCCTGTCCTGGATCAGAGAAGCCTTGGCATGGTCAAAAAGACCTGGAAGCTCTACACCAAACCCTGGCAGATCAGATAGCCCTGCACACCCCACCCAGCCTCTAGTGAGAAGACTCCCATCACCATGTCTGACGTGGAAACTGGGCACATGGGTGCAGCTAGGCACCCCATTTCCATGTCAGAACAATGGGAGTCTTTTCACTAGCAGTATTGGCATAGGGAATTAAGGGGCACATGGTGGTAGCAGCCCTGTGGTGCAGTGGCTAGTGGGTGTGTAAATACTTCCCATCCCTGTGCTAGCCTGGGCATCAATCTGGGTTGGAACCCCGGCCAGGATAGCACAGTCTATCCTGGCCCTACTTTGCTCTCCTGGCCCTACTGGTCAGCCCCTCAAGGTAAGTTCTTGTTTGCATAATTCTTTCCTAAACACAGTTATCTCAATAATGATGTCTTTCTTCTAGGGGAAAGTTTAAGTCACTTTCAAATTGACAGTAGCAATGGTGAATTAAGAACCACTGAAGCTCTTTTATACAGTTGGCGTTCAAACTACAGAATGGTTGTCACTGCAGCTGATCAGGGAATCCCTCCACTTCAAGGACAAACAGTCATCAATGTTGAGGTATTGACCTAAATAGGCATTAGTTTCTTGAGGTAAGGTATCTTAGCAAATGATAGTACACACATACATAGAGTACTCTCTGTGGAAACAGAAAATGTTTTTTCACATTTTACTTATGGGAACTGCAAATTTTGACTTCAGCATTTCCGATATCTGCTTTATTAAAAGGAAGATGTCAGTAAGATTGATAAATTTAATACACTCAAAAAAACAACACAACAACAAATAATAGTAGACAATAACTATACACTCTAAACATAACTGAAACCTCCAGAAAAATAACTATAATCTAAGTTATTTGCACTTAGGTCCTTCTGAAACCAATGTAAAAAGTTAGTCATGACTTAATCCTCATTTAAATGGGACTTTATCTGGATCCAGACCTATGGACATTATCACACATGGGCCAGAAAATGATAATAGTGGAAATGAGGCATAATAAACGGAAAATAAACCTTGATT
>CM034708.1:53631968-53647174 GCA_020142125.1 Phrynosoma platyrhinos | reverse complement strand
TTTGTGTGGATTAACCAGCAGATTTGCTCCCATGTGATAACGTCCTATATCTGTGTGTACTTTATCAGGTTATTCCTTTTTCTGATCTGTTGACCTGATAATATCTTAATTGGGAGTTCGGGATTCTCCTCTGATTGCTGTTCTGAATATACTAACTTAGCATCATGACTGTTAGTTTGCTCCATTATGATCAAAAAAGTTTAACAAAAATGGCAAACAATAAAAGCTCAGAATCTTTTTAATACGTGCAATGTTGCAGATAATTTAACTTGGTACTATACATTTCAGACCACAAATGCTTTTCCATCAGGGGATATAATTTCATACTCTCTGCTAGTAAGCTTCATTTAAAGAGATTTTCTCACACTATATAGAAAGAGCATGCCTTTGAAATATGAGCAAGACTCTTTAGTTGCAGCTTAGTAAGAAAAACACTGTATTCTGTACCCTGATAAGCTAGCATTTGTGGCTTATACATATCACTATAAATCATGTACAACACTATAAATCATGTACAAACATATATTGTATGAAGGAGATTTACATCTTGTGAATTCATTTGTTCATGAACTCATGCAGCCTCCTTTCTGTAATTTGGAGTCACCTTCTTGACCTGTGTTATCAGATGGATATTCTTGAGAAGATTCATAAATGCATTCCTGTCCCCTCCCCAAAAAGCCATCTTAATTGGCCTTTTAAAATTTTCACATTTTCCTGTAATTATTTTGCTGGTGGATCATGATTCTTAGAAGCATTTCGGACTATTAGAAAGATGTGTGCCAGAGCAGTTTCTGCTGTGATTTGAAGACTCTTCTGCAAATCAGGTGACAAGTTAAATAATCTATTAAATGCTGTAGGATCTGTGCTTTTTTGCATGCCAGATCATGACACAACTGAGATGGAGGAATGGGCATAGACAGGAATTTCCTTGTGAGTGATACTTGTACTTTTTGAGTCTTTAAGGCATATTAGCCAGTGTGTGCTATGGAAGAACAGGGTAGGGAGAGGTGTTGCTTCCTCTCTTACAAAACTAGAACATTCCTCCAGCGAAACACAAACATAAGGTGTAATGATACCACCAAGTTAGATATTTTTTAAAGGAAATAGGGAGCATACATTTACCTCCAATATAGAGATGGAAACAATATTCACAGTTAACTCATTTCTAACCCCCTGCCCCCATGGGTGTCCCAATAATCAGGAAACCTGGTTTGGAAGAATTAATAATAGTAATAATAATAATAATAATAATAATAATAATAATAATAATAATAATAATAATTTGTACCCCACCCCTCTGTCAACCAATCAGGGCAGCTTGCAACAAATGATATCAAAGCAGTGAGCAGTGAGAATAACAAAGCAGTGAGTATTTTGTGCAGTTTTCACATTCATATTTTCATATCTGAAAATTTTTCATTGTTCAGGAAATTATCCTATGCAGGAATACACATTGTGTGTGTGTGGGTGTGTGTGTGTGTGTTTGTGTATGTCTGTGTTAACCTCCCCCCATGCTTTTGCACAAAAACCACTCTTTTCAAATAGAATAATAGAATCTATGATCCGCAGGATCTCCAGCTACAGTGTCCCCAGGAGGTACTTGTATTCTACACACAAAACAGCAATCTTACACACGCGCACACACACTGCAGCTTTTTTCTATGTGCAAATTGCTGGGTTTTGCATTCCCCAAAAATCATAATTTTTTTTTTGTTCAAGATTGATGTTTTGTGCACAGAAAACAATACTTTTGCACAAAAACAACATGTGGCTACCAAGAAACACTGGGTTTTGCCACTGGATCTTTTGTCAAGCAAAAAACAAAACAAAAAACAGCCTTATGCATTTCTGCACAGAACATTTTCCTGAAGCACAAGATGTGCAAATACCAGATGAGAACTGTTGCACAAATACTAGTTTTTTCAGCATCAGGAACAAAATAAAGAAAATTATTTATCCTCACTTCTGAGAACAATACTAGGAAGGAAACATAAGCAGGAGGGTTCTATTACCTTCATGCCTTGCTGTGGACTTTCCATAGGTTGTCCACTGTAGGAACAGCAGTGTAGATTCATTTATTCAGTCACTGAATGGTAACTCAGTACCTGTATATATCCCATTGGTTTACATTAGTTGAGATTAGCAATGGCATTTAAGCCTTTTTTTAATATACATGTTCAAATGTCCTCATCTAGAAAGAGTAAAATATATTACAAAAAATGCCAATATTAATAGATTTTGATGTTATTTTGTTTCAGGTAATTCCACTTCCTAATGGAACACCTTTTATTCAAAACATCAGACATTTTGTCATACCAGAAAATTTGAGGCCAGCTCAAATGCTAACCTCTCTAAAAGTGCCTGGTCAGCATCTATATTCCAGTGAAAAACAACATTTTGCCATCTTTGAAGAAGATTCCAGTGTTCCATTTGAAATTGACCATGCTACTGGGGCTCTCTATCTATCCAAAGAACTCAATTATGAAGCAGAATCTCACTACTTCTTTAGAGTTGTTGTAAATGATTATCTCAGCAGTTCTCCACAGAATAATACTGTTTCCCTCAGTATTGATGTTGAAGATCAAAATGACTGCTCACCTTCTTTCCAGAATGACTTTGTTGTAATCGGGATTGAGGAAAATGTGCCAGTTGGTACTGTGGTGTACACATTTAATGCAAAAGATGAAGATGGCAGTTTTTTAAACAGTAAACTTCAGTATTCCATACATAGGAATGACTTCACTGAAAATCCATTTCTCATCCACCCTTCTTATGGGAGCTTAATTACAGCGGTTCCAATTGACAGAGAGATGACACAGTCTGTTGTCTTGACAGTATTGGCAGTGGATCAGGCTGTAAATTTGACTGATCGCAGGCAAAGTTCACTGACAGCAAAAATTGTCATTTTGGATGTCAACGATAACAGTCCTCAATTTGTTTCATCTCCCATTTGTTACATTAGAGAAGATGCAGAGGTGGGCTCATTTGTGCATCACATAATTGCCCAGGATCCAGACCAAGGGAGGAATGGACAAGTTATATACCATCTGCTATCAAACAGTGAAGACCAGAGATTTATTATAGATAAAAATACAGGTAATTTTTTTTATGAAAAACCCCCACAATTTAAGCTGTTGAAATTCAACTGGGGATTCTAGTCATTTTCCACCTTTAGATTGAACTCCTGAAAACAGATTTTTTTAAAATATCGCCAGTGGAGCAAGAGTGCAATGGGAGATAATGCAACTTCAGTACAGAATGTAATTTTAAATATATATTTTAATCCATGAGCAGCTCAGCTCCAGTGACAAAGCATCAAAAAGAATAGGAACAGACTGACACACAAACCATCTGTATGAACACAAAGTACTAACTGTTAGATGGAACTTGTCCCACGAACCAGAACCCTTGGTTTGAAGCATGGTTTCTAGTCTTCCAGTCTCATTTGGAAGAGCATTCCACAGAGGTGATGCCACAACCAAAAAGGTCCTCCTCCTAATAGCTACCTTTCTTGTACCTGCTGGGTGAGTTAGGCCTCAGATGTTGAGTGACATATGCAGGTACAAAAAAGATGGCCCTTAAAGAATCAGGGTCCCGAGATGTTAAGTTCTTTATTGATTAAAACCCAGCATCTTTAATTGAGTCTGGGAACCTTCTGGCAACTTACATAAACTCAAATAATTTAGGAATAATACCTATGAGGGTGTCTCTTGCACTAGTCAGCAATCTGGCAGCAGTGTTTTATACAAGCTGAAGTTTTTGGAAGGGTGGACTCCCATTTAGAGCATGTTACATGAGTCTAGCCTGGAGACTACTAGTCTATGAATTGCTATGACAAGCTTACCATCAGAAAGGGTTGTAATCCCGACATCAACTGGCCTGGGGGACACCCAGTGCTACTTGCCCATGAAGCATATGCATCAGGTTGAGGAGGACTGCCAAATTGTGAACCTGTACAAGTTATTCATTGGGATGACCAGGTGAGTTTCTGTCATTAAACCAGGCATAAGGCCTAACTGAAAAGGATCCTTTTCTACATAAATAGCTCCAGCCAAAAATCCCTGAAGTTGTTTCACTACTATTTGGCATTTAATCATTTTTATTTAAATCTGAGAGCTAAAAATATGTTTTTATTCCCAATAGGGATCATATCATCATTTCCTTCATTAGAACTGGCACATAATTTTATGGGAAATGTTCACAAATCCATTAGTCCCAGTACTAAACCTAGCAAAACTGATTTAACTGAGCAAGATGGTTCAAAGCCCAAAACTTCAAAGTTCTATATTTGTATAGAAAGCTATACAGTGTTTTTACATTTGGATCACTGGGAACTAAAAACATGCGTTCACTTCTAAACTATAGCCAGAGCAAACCATGGATTTCACATAACATCTTTGAACTGAGTGATAATTGCTGAAACAATTAATGTTATTTTCTTCTCATACAATAGGAGTGCTAACTACCACCATTGCTTTGGACCGTGAATGCCAAGAATATTATAATTTGACAGTTGTAGCCCTTGATGATGGCACTCCAGTTCTGTCTGCAACTCAGAGTCTGACAGTAATTGTCCTTGATGTAAATGATGAGGCACCAGAATTTACAAAAGCTGTATATGAAGCATCTGTCTGTGAAAATACAGCTCCAGGAGCAGTTGTCATCAAAGTTGAAGCCACAGATAAAGATTCAGGTAACTAGCTTTCTAAACAAACAAATCTTCAAATGTCATCTTCAGATAGAAAAAAAGAAGTCAGAAGACTTGCATTCCCTTTTGATTTGTACAGTTTCAAGTTCTGAAGGTAAAAGCTGATTTTTCTCTCTCGAATAATGAATCCAGATTTAACAGAGGAACCCTTGCCAATATTTTACAGTGGTCCACCTTGTGCATATTATCACTTGTTCATTTCTCTAGTGTAAATTCATGCTCATGTGGCTTTGTTGAAAGAGGCACAATTTTTGTTTACCAAATAAAGAGTAAAAGTGTCTAGTTCTTTTCTTATTTTTACCAGTCTCACGCCTTCCTTCTTCCTCTTTGTGCCTAAAAAATTTTGAGGCAGCTGCACTGTTGTTTTCAGGTTTCTGGACCAATATTCCCTAGGAAAATGATGAGAATCACACAGCCCTCCAAGTATTGCTGGATTGCATTCTTTGTGATTGATTGTGCTGGCTTGGGGCTGCTGGAAACCTTCATCACCATAATTACTTATTCATTTATATCCCACCATTCCCCAAACTGGGATTAAAGGTGTCTTACAATTTTTAAAAAATATACCGATAAAAGACATAAAAAGATATATATTTTTTAAAAAACCCAAAGGTATTGTCTGTAGAATTAGAACAATTTAATTCTACAAATTCACTTTCAAAACACAATACAAAAATTAGTATTTAAAGCCCCTGCAGCCAGTTCCTAAAAGTCAGTTGGAGTAGAAGAGTTTTCACTTGCCAACAGTAGGACAACAGGGAGCCCTTTTAGGCTACCTCCCTAAGCTACCTGTTTCTTACCCCTGCCTTGGGACATGAATCTTGGCAAAGGTCCTAGAATTATGATTCTGTGTCCTAGGGCTGTTTCCAGACAGAGGGCTGCTAATGCTGTCCTTCAGAAAGCAATGCAAATATTTTGTTTCTCCCTGCTTAACCCTTTTTTTCTAGTTATATATATACCAGAGGAGACTAGTACTTTTCAGACAAGCAGGGATAAACTCCAAGTATCTGGAGGGATACTTGGTCAAGGCACCGACTGTGGCACAGATCACAAATTACTCATATTAAGACTAAGAGTAAGACTCAAGAAGAAAACAAAACCAGTTATTATACAAAAATATGATCTAAATAATATCTCAACATAATCATAATTGACCAGGAACCAGAGGATCTATGCTCTGATGTCAGGGACATAATAAAAGAAGAATACAAACAGACAATTTCAATAAACAAAAATAAAGACAAAAAAAATTGATGACAGAAAAAACACTATAAGCAATAAAGAAAAGAAGAGGAGAAAAACAAAAAGGAGATAGTAACAAACTAAGAATTATGAATGCAGCAGTACAGTAGCTTTTGTGGAAAGATAAAGAAAATTATCACAATGACCAATGCAGAGAAATAGAAGACAACAACAAAAAGGGAAGAACAAGATATCTATTTCACAAGATCCAGGATATCAAAGGAAAATTCAAACCAAGGACTGGGATGATCTATGACAATAAAAATATAATTCAGGACCAGGAAGGAATAAAAAGACATTGGATGCAATAAGCAGAAAAATTATACAAAAGAGATGACAAAATGAAGGACACATGGAATGAAGAGTCATATGAAGATGAACCTAAATTCTAAAAAGTGAGGTGGAAACTGCAGTAAGAGAAATAGTGAAAAACAAATCACCAGGAACAGATGATATTACAATTGAACTACTGCAATTCACATTGACAGGGTCAACTCTAGTGTTAAGCAACATATGTCAACAGATATGGAAAACAAAATGATGGCCAACAGATTGAAAGTATTCAATATAGATCCCCATCCACAAAAAGGGGGACACAAGAGACTGCAGCAGCTATAGGACCATAGTACTGATCTCTGAAACAAGCAACACTATGCTAAAAATTCTGCAACATAGACTCCAACCATACATGGAGAGAGAAATTCCAGAGGTCCAATCAGGGTTCAGGAAAGGAAGAGGCACTAGGGATCACATTGCAAACAAACAATGGCTAATGGAGTGCACCAGGGAATTCCAAAAGAAAATCATCATGTCCTTTATAGACTATAGCAAAGCCTTTGATTGCACAGATCATGAAAGGCTATGGAATGCCCTTAAAGACATAGGAGTGCCAACACATCTGATAGTCCTGATGAGGAATCTGTACTCAGGGCAAGAGTCTATTGTCAGACCAGAACACAGAGAAACATAATGGTTCCCAATTGGCAAAGCGGTCAGACAAGGCTGTATCCTTTCACCCTATCTGTTCAACTTGTATGAAGGACATATTATAAGAAAAGCAGGCTTGGAATCAGAAGAAGGGGGAGTGAAAATAGGAGGAAGGAATATCAACAATCTAAGATATGCAGATGACACCATTGTACTAGTAGAAAACTTCACAGGCCTGGAACACCTACTAAGGAAGATCAAAGAAGAAAGTGCAAAGGCAGGCTTAATGTTGAACATCAAGAAAACAAAAATAATGACCCCTGAGGACCTTCACTTGTTCAACCTAGGCAATGAAGAAATAGAAATAGTAAAAGAATTCTCATACCTGGTATCAAACATTGATAGAAATGGGAACTGCAGTCAGGAAATTAGAAGTCTAAAAATGTGAAGGGTGGCTATGAAAGAACTAGAAAAAATTCTAAAATGCAAAGATTTACAACTCAGCATAAAAGTTAGAATTATACAGGCCATTGTATTCCCTATTACCTTGCATGGATGTGAGAGCTGGACAGTTAAGAAAGATGATAGGAAGAAAATCAATGCATTTGAGATAATGTGGTGCTGGAGAAGAGTGCTGAGGAGCCCATGGACAGCCAAAAGGACCAACAAATGGGTCCCAGAGCAGATCAAGCTAGAAACCTTCCTGGAAGCCAAGATGACCAAACTGGGGCTGCCATACTTCGGACACATCATGAGAAGAGAGGACTAATTGGAAAAGACAATAATGCTAGGAAAGGTGGAGGGAAGTAGGAAGAGAGGAAGGCCACATGCTAGATGAATGGACTGCATTAAGGAGGTCATGGATATTGGGTTTGCAGGAATTAAGCAGAGCAGTGGAGGACAGAGGGTCTTGGAGATGTCTCATCCACAGGGTAACCATGGGTTGAGATCAACTCAAAGGCAGTTAAACAACAAATCTGGAGGGAAGAAGTGACGTTCCATGTAGGGGTAAGGATCATGAGGCAGGCCATTTCTTTTGCATCATCCAGACTGGACATGGATAAATTGAATGCCCCAGGAGCTGACTCTCATTCAGCCACACTGGATTTGTGATAATAGTGTTCTCGCTGTTCAGGGAGCCCTCCACTGAGCCACTGATGCATATTCCTTGGTTGAGAGTGTTTTTTTTTCCAAGGGCATGCTAATAATAATTGGAATCATGCATTAATTTCATCTGGCCAGAGTGGGGCACTATAATCCCAGTGTTTTTCCCACCTCTAAAAAGCTGAGAAGGAATTGGGAACTAGGCAGTGTGAACCTTTTTAATACAAAAGGTAACTGGATGTGTATTTTATGAGCTTCCAAAATGCTACAGTTAGAAACCAAAAAGAGCATCACTGAAGCTGGAACTTTTACTAAGAAAAACAAAAATGCACAAACAATCCCAAGTTGAAGCATAGGTATTTTTGCTAGTTTCCCATTAATTTCCATGGAAGTTACATCTGCATAACTAGACACAAAGTGACTGAAATTGCAGAATGACCACTGGACCCACCAAGCTTCATCAGCACTGGAGGTCATGCCTCTGGGCTAGTCTTGGCAAAATGGAAGCTATTGGCTGGGACCTTATTCTTCTGTCATAGCAACCTTTGCGGCTAACATTACTTTTTTCCCAGAAGAGTAATTTTGGAATGATTCCCATAGAAGCATGCATATGAAAACATTACACTGGAATTAATTGTCCTGGGGGATTTTCCTGAAATAATCCCATCAACAGAACCCAGCAATGGTGTTAAAAGTTGCTCATGGGATTTCCTGAAGTAGCCATGTCAAAAATAATGTTTTCCATATGTATACTTGCAGAAGTATTAGATTGAAAATGCTCTCATGGAGATGAATCTAACTGGCATTACTGGTCACTGCACTTGGGCATCAGTTTTATATACAGATTTGTATTAGTAAAGCTTACAAAACTTCACAAGCAAGTTACTTGCAAGTGGGGCATCAGTTTGCTGAACCTTTGTGATTGGTTTGCATTGTTTTTATATTACTGCAAAGTATTGGCAGTATGAGCAATATTACTTAGGCACAAAGGTGAATGCGTTTTTCAAGAGATGGGGTTTCACCAGATCTTTGAATAGGTTTTTTAAAACTACAACTGCCTAAGAAATCCTTTAGCTCCTAGTTCTAATGTAATGCAAAACATAGATATGCTAATCAGTCATCATTTAAAAGGAAACAGCACGATAGCTACTGATATCAATACCGATGCTGACTCATTACTACCCTTAAATGTTTAGTTTTTAAAGGCAGGAAACTGACTGAACTGAACTTCTAAATAACTTCAGATAGTATAATGCAGGGGCCTAAATAATGCAGGGGCCTAAACAGATTATGCATCAGGACAATAAAATGTGTCACACCCATTTCTTTCAGAGAGAGCCATAGTTTTACATGATCTGCACAGTCAAAGGGTTTCCTGAACCCAGATTGGAAAACTGGCATTTCTTGCTTTATATGTAGTAAAAGTCTTTGTTGAAGAATTTTGTGCATCACTTAAATTGAATGTGAGATTAAGGCAATAGTCCTGTGGTTACTGCAATCCCTGATGTCCCCTTTCATGGGGATTGGAATATGTATTGATGCTTCCAATCTGTGGGCCAATCTTTTGTTTTCCATATTTGTTGATAGAGTTTAGTTAGAACATCCTCTATGCAGGGGTAGGCAACCTTTCCCCTTTAAGGGCCAAGGAACTTCAGCTCCCAGAATCCCAGGAGCTATTGGCCAACATGGCTGAGGCTTCTGGGAGCTGAAGTCCTCGGCCCTTAAAGGGGAAAGGTTGCCTACCCCTGCTCTATAGCTTGTGGCTGTTCTATTGGTATATCATCTGTTCCTGGTGATTTATTTCTCCCAGGTGCAAATTCTACAGGGATGTCTGCAAGTTGTATTTTGGAAGAATAGTTGATTTAGTATTCTTCTTTAGCTTTACTCTAAATTTTGATATCAACAGTTCATGGTCTGTGCCACAATCTGCTCCTGGTCTTGCTTTTGCAGCAAGAATTTAGTTTCTCATTCTCCTGCTTCCAATTATGTAGTCTGATTTCTGTATTGGCCATCAGTTGATGTGCATATGTATAGTTGCTGCTTTGCTTGCTTGAAGAATGTGTTAGTGATGAACAAACTGTTGGCCTCACAAAATGTAATCAGTTGCTCTCCCACTTCTTTTCTTGATCCTAGGCCAAATTTTCTTAGTGTTTGATTCTGCTCTGTTTTCTACTTTTGTATTCCAACTGCCTAAGATTAACAACAAGTCCTGTTTTGGTGTGTGATCAATTTCTTTCTGGAATCTAGCATAGAATCTTTCAATTTCTTCTTCTTCTGCCAATGTAGTTGGAGCATAAATTTGGATTTTGGTTATATTTTTGGGTTTTCCCTGAAGTCCTATTGACTTCATACTTTGCATTGTATCTGCTGACTAATATTGTGACATCTCTCCCTCACTATTAATGGCACCCCATTTCTTCTTAGATTTTTATTTTCTGATAAAACACAGTGTCAATGATCTGACTCAAAATATGCCATTCCTGTTCACTTTAGCTCTCTTACCCCAAGTATTGCAATGTTTATACATTCCATTTCTTGTTTCTTGATTACTATGTTTAGCTTCCCCGATTCATGCTTTTCACATTCCTTGTTCCTATAATATGTATTGTGCAGCTTTGGACTTTCCTTTCACCTCAGCACATCAACAACTGAACATTCTTTCAGCGTCAGTCTGCTTACATCATTAGCCACAGTGATACTTGTAGTTGTCCTCTGCTCTACCCCAATTCGAGAACCCGTCTGATCTGGGAATTTCTTCTTCTGGCACTATCATTTGTTTCATTTTGTATTGTTTCATAGGATTTTCATGGTGAAAGACATTCAAAGGGTTTACCATGCCACTTTCTGTGCAATACTAACATGTGTTGGCTATGGTGGTACTGCTGTTGTCTCTGAGAGATCTCTGTCAGTGGCACCCTCCACTATTAATGCTGTTGCCCAATAGCTGTTTAGCACATTTATTCTGGCTCCTCAGCAAAAGCCTGTCTGATATGGAAGACCCTACCTGCTACTGTCAGTATGTTCTCTTACCTAACAGGAGCTCACAATTCCATCACCCAGGAAAGGTAATGCCATTTGTGGGATTAATAGTCTTAACAGGCCATAATTTGGATAAATGTCTAAAAAAGAAGAAATAGCATTTTGTTAATGCACATTTCATCTCATCAAGAGTGATTTCTGATGCAGGATAATTTTCAAGAAGTTAGTCTGGATTCACATAAATCATGAGACTGTCTGAAGGGATTTTGTAAATGTTCATGTTTGAATTTATGTTTATCCTGAAATTCATTTCTTTGTTTTTCAATCAAATAATGCAGAATTAATTTTCTAAAAGCAATCAAAGTTGTTACAATAAAAATGGATTGAAGAAATTTATCTAGCAAACAAGTACAATGCTATTAGTACTATAGTTGATATGCTTACAATTTATTGAGTTTCCTTCTGTATTTTAAGGAATCAATTCCCTGCTTCAATATGAAATTTTGCCAGGATCTGGATATGAGACTTTTCAAATAAATTCAAAGACTGGAGAGATTACAACAGTCGTTGCCCTTGACAGGGAGATTCAAGATTTTTTTACTATTAAAGGTAAAATTGCAGAAATGCTGCATGAAGAATTTGGTATTACATATCTGTTGACTTCAGATTAATGACACATAATTTTCAAGGGCTGCATGTTGCTTTTAAATTAAATTTAATTTTTAATGAGATCTGCATTGAATAAATTATCAGCAGTCTGTATTTGATAGCAACAGAGAAGCGAAAGTTAAGAGGTGATATGATAGCCGTGTTTAAATATTTGAAGGGATGTCATATCAAGGCAGAAACAAGCTTGTTTTCTGCTGCTCCAGAGAATGGGACCCGAAACAATGGATGCAAGCTGCAAGAAAAGAGATTCCACCTCAACATTAGGAGGAACTTCCTGATAGTAAGGGCTGTTCGACAGTGGAACACACTCCCTCAGAGAGTAGTGGAGTCTACCTCCTTGGAGGTCTTTAAGCAGAGGCTGGATGGCCATCTGTTGGGGATGCTTTAATTGGGAATTCCTGCATGGCAGGGGGTTGAACTGGATAGCCCTTGTGGTCTCTTCCAACTCTATGATTCTATGATTCTAACAAAATTAATGAAACAAAAGTAAGCATATAGTATTAAAAAACTTAAAAGTTGCATTTTGTTTTAGGAGGAATGATATGTGCAGTTTGATGTTCTGATATCATTGGTATTATTGATTAGCAGTGTAACTTCCATTGCTGTTATAAATTAGCTCTCATATGTTTTTTTCCTTGTTCAGTGCTGGTCCAAGACAGTGGAACTCCCATTTTATCCAGTATAACATCTGTCATCTTTAGAGTACTGGATGAAAATGACCATACACCCAAGTTTCTTCTTCCAAATTATGAAATTCAAATTATGGAAAACCAAGAGCCTTCAACTGTCATGACTGTGCTGGCTGTGGATAAAGATGCTTCTGATAATGGAACAGTGCAATACCGAATAATTGGTAATGTGAAATGTTTTATAATGTCAGTTAAAATACAACATTTGTTGACCTTACCCAGCCAATCCTTGAAAGATTTTAATTTCTTTTACTGTTTTAATATTTGAATTCTTCAGTACATTCAACTAATTTATATGGAACTTAGATCTTTCCATGGCAAAATCATTATATTCTATAAGCCTTTGTAAGAGTTTCCCAAAGTGACATACTCTTTCTCCCCTTCAAACAATTGTATTCCTGCTCTTATTTGCAGGAGTTTTAAAAACCCTGTGAGCATACTTTAGTATCTAATCCATCCTTCCCAACTTGGTAACACTCAGATATTTTGGACTTCAGTTTCCATTGGCCTTAAATTCAGAAAACATTCTTCAAGTAAGCAGTTCAGACATCTGGTTAGAGAGAGTATTCAGACTGGGAGTTTGTGTGATCATTGGGGACAAAAAACCAACACATTTTTTTTTCTGTTTTAAAGGTGGAAATGTTAGAGGCTACTTTGCATTGCACAAAACATCAGGGAACCTCTTCACCACTTGCAGCTTAGACAGAGAGGTTGCCAGCAATTTCACCTTGGTTATTGAATGCTTTGACCTGGGCAGTCCACCAAGAAGCTCTGTCACCCAACTACAGATCACAGTCCTGGATGAAAATGACAACAGTCCCTTGTTTTTGAAGCACCATTATCATACAACTGTAAGAGAAGATGTTGAGGAAGGGTCAGCAATTGTTGAATTGTTGGCAGTGGATGCAGATGAGGGTCCAAATGGAAAGGTCATGTATTCTCTTACTGATGATGCCTTTGGCATGTTTGCTATTGATAGAGTTACTGGAGCTGTAATTACTACTAAACTATTGGATCGAGAAAGAAAATCTCAATATGTACTTAAGGCTGTTGCAACAGACTGTGGTATCCTGGGACCCAAGAGCTCAAGTGCTAACATTGTCGTGCATATTGATGATGTCAATGACAACAGTCCTTTTTTCCTACAAAATCCTGTCAAACTATATATCTCCACTCAAACACCTATAAATCATACAATAGTAACTGTGAGAGCCAGCGATGTAGACCTTGGGCTAAATGGAGCTGTGAATTTTATGTTTGTGACACCAGAAACCATGTTTGAGCTGGACTCAAAGACAGGAGAAATCTCTCTGCAGAAACATGTATTTCATGAAAGTTTTGTTGCTCACTTTTTGATAGCGGCTTCAGATCAAGGCGTCCCAGCAAGAACAGCTACCGCACTTTTATCTGTTCATTCTGAAGCACAAACAGAGATGATTTCATTCAGTCATGCCCAATATGAAGCAATGGTTCCTGAAAATAGTAAAACAGGTGAGTAACCATAATTTGTATAGTGCACCCATGGTATCTGCTCGGGTTTGGTTCCAGGAGTCCCCATGGATACCAAAATGTGTGATGCTCAGTTCTCTTTAAATATAATGAAATAGTAAAAGTGTCCCTTATGTAAAATAGCAAAATCAAGGTTTGCTTTTTTAAATTATATATTCTATTTTCAAACGATGTGTGGTTGAATCCATGGATAAAGAATCTGTGGATACAGAGAGCCAACTGTATTTCTGCCCTGCAGACAGAACTGTATCATCTGGAGTATCACAAGTGGTGAAATGTCACAAAGACCTTTATAAAGGAAACAGAAGATCAGTTACAGTTTGGGGTTTGACCCTGAGGTTCTTTTGCAAGGCCATTCCTACAGATCTACCATACATACTTATGTACAAGTCAACCTTGTGTATAAGTTGAGGAAAGTTTTGGGGGGCAAAGTTTTGGATTTTGATATGACCCATGGATAAGTCGAGGGTACAACTTAGAGGCATGTAACAAAGGATGTAAATGACAAAGCTCCTCCCCCGCCCCACACCCCTTGCAAAATCACCCAGCTTTTTCTCCATCACATAAAAAACCAACCAGCCTTTCTTCCAGCCCCTTGCAAAACCACACGGCTTTTCCTCCAGCCCTTTGCAAAACCAACCGGCTTTTCTTCCAGCCCCTTGCAAAACCAAATGGCTTTTCCTCCTCTCCTGGGAAGGCAGGAACACTCACACAAACTTCTTGGCTGAGCAGCAGCTGCCAAGGTAAGGAGAATGGGGTGGTGGACACCACTTCTTTCTAGGGAGTATTACTAAATTGACCCGTATATAAGTCAACCCAGGATTCTGTGTTTAGTTTTTTGACACAAATTGTTTGACTTGTAGATGAGTATATACGGTAACTCCCTAGAAGGAAGAAAAGTAGGGGGAGTTGAGTATAATATATAGTTCCCTGTCCCCCCTCCCTATCCTTTTGGCTTTTCATTATCCCAGTAGGCCTAGGGACATGAGAGATTTACATGATACCCTATGTCTGTTTCTCTTATACCATCTCTTATATCATCCAAAGACAGCCATGTGACTCTGGGCCATCTTTTTCTTTGTTCACCTTTTCTTTTTTGTCTGATGATAAAACTTTGGTTTCAAAAGCTTGCACATCTTGGGTGTTTTAGTAGATCCAATAAAGTTATTAACCTCAACATAGATTTTGGAAACTGAAGAAACTTGCTTTGTAGTGTCCTGGATTATTCAAAACAAAATCCCAACTTAATTATTTTTTTGTGAGTTGCTCAGGTATATTTCTGGGCATATGGTCCAGATCAGTTGCTGGTATGTTAAACATAATTTATTACATTAGACTTACATATATATGTAGGTAGAGAGATCTTGTAGCACCTTTGA
>CM034708.1:53612091-53623681 GCA_020142125.1 Phrynosoma platyrhinos | reverse complement strand
TTATTTATTTATTTATTATATTCAAATGCCTGCCCATCACTACATTGTGGAGCTGCTGCCACTGGCATACTCCCCTTACCTGCCAACATTGTTGCATCCTCTCTGAAGCATGTAATGGCAGAAATGGGGTGCCTGGCTACACCCACATGGCCAGGTGCCCCCTTCAATGTCACAGCTATGATGGGGACTTTCTGAGTAGATGCGACGGTAGTGACAGGACTGTGCAGTCTGCCAACTGTTGTGGCAAAGTTTCCTTTGACCCACAGTTTGGCCTAAACTACTGGATCAGCATCCAGACTGGCTGATCCTGGCCTGGGGTTATTGGCTTGTGCCATTTATACAGGACAACACCAGGATGGGGGAAACACATAACTTTTGCCCCATGTGTTCAGATTGTTATAGATTAGACAACTGTACTTTGGGGCTGCACCTGCATTCCATCATGGGTACCCACCATTGGAGGACTTTTTGATGATATCGGGAAAGAACAGTAAAGGCCACAGAAATTCTAATGTTTTCTAAGTAAGGGTCAGTGGAGTAGCTGCATATATTTGTATTTAAGTTTTCAAACATTAGTAGTTTTAGATGTTGGGACTCTCTCAAGTCTGGCCCAAGACTTAATTTGGAGAGCTATAGTCTAATAGACCAACTTTTCAAATATTCTACAACTCTACCTGTTTGACTTTATATAAGATGGTTCATGAGGAAGCATTTTGTTGGTGTAGGAATTAAACCACAACTCCATTTTCCCATGGACATAAGAGTCTTTTCTGATTCATAGATCTCCAGTAAGTATTATCTTGTGGCTGGCAAGAAAGGAACAGATATTGATGTTGGAGCATAACTAGTTACAGCTGTTGGCTGCCATGTCAGTGGGCAGTGAATCAATTCCAGGTTTTGGATAACTTTAAAGGAAATATCCAGAGTACTGCAACTTATGTGGAGAGACAGGATTCCACACTTTGGATAACTCCTTTAAAGCCTGATTTAAAATCTAGAATGAATTCATTGCCCACTGGCATGGGAGCCACCAGTTGCCACCAGTTGCATCATTAGCTGAGAATAATAATCTAATTCATAGTCATTAAATGAGCAAGGAAATATATGGGAGAGGATGTGGGACAGAGAAGGAGGTGGAAGGATCATTGATTGATTTATATGACAGATAAGAAAATATAATTTGTCATACAAATATAATGCAGTAGTTAGTTCTATAGGCAAGAATGAGCAAATTATGTACTGAAATGTCAAAAGAACAAGGAAAGTAAAATGAATTCTGTAGTTGAAGTGCACCCATCCTGACAGAGTGTTCGGTTGTCAACCCATTGCTTGTGGTGGAGACACATGTTTGTGGCAAAAGGTTTAAGATTCCTTGCCTTGTAAACGTTGCTAACCAAGGTAGTAATGATTGACCAAGATAAAGAGGGTGCCACAAGCTCACATGTGGTTGTCCTTCATCAGCCTTTATTTTTCTGCTGCGATTCTTGAGTTGACCTAATAAAGAACAGATGTTGCCCCACTTTCATGTTGATTGCTTGGTACGATTACTTTTATTAAGATTTTTTAAATGGTTGCTTTTTGCCAAATGCCATTATGGTTTTAATTTCTGCATGCTGATTTAGCAAATGATTTGAGCTGAGGGAATGTACTCTATAGATTTTCAATTTTAAGTGGTTAAAAAAAAAGAATATTTTACTGACATTGGTGCTTGATTTTCTCTTTAAGTTGCAGATTTATTTGTCTATTATTTATTTGTATTTTTCTCTTATGCAAAATTTACCATTTATGGATATATTTATTTATGTGTTTATGCATTAAAAATATAACAGAGTTGCAGGTAGATACAATTGTATATTCTGAACATATACCCATTCTCTTCCCCACCACCACCACCACCACCTTTGTTTTCATCAAATGGAACAGGTGAAATCACAGTAAAAGAAGCTGACTTTCTTGACTATGAAGTCAGGGGAAAAGTTCATTTTGCAGTGTTAGCAGAAAATGGCTTAACTTCAACAGTATGTGGAGTGACAGTCTTGATTCAGGACATGAATGACAATGCACCTCAGTTTGAGCAAGACTATTTCAAAACATCTGTGTGGGAAGGTCAGGCCTCCAACACATACATCATACAGGTAACCATAATATTGTGTTTATAATACATTTTTTCTAATTTGTTACCTCTAATACCTAAGATTGTCCAATAGTCTGAGTACTGAAAGCCTTGATCCATCACCATTATAGTATTGTTGGAAACTTAAGATATGTCATCTGAATGCCCTGTTTTCTGTTATTTTATCAATGCTATATCAGAAGAGTGAAGGGAGAAACACCATGCATCGTATGTTAGTAGCTGGGGTGTATATTACTGCTTGGCAATGTTATTTTTCTGGATTTCCGTTTCCAGAATTCTTCAGCCAACATTGCTGTGGTGTATAGGTGATATTAGAAGTTGGCAGTCCAATAAAGCAACCTCTGTAAGCATTTGTGTGCACATTCTCACTGCAAGTAATTAATCTGATGATCATTCCATCACATTTCTCAAAAAGCTAATGTACTAAATTCCCCTACCAGGAGTGATGGGATCTTTTGGAAATATCTTGTCATTTTTAACCCACTTGGTGACAACCCCTTCAGACAAGCATCCATGTTTAATGTGAGAAGGGCCCACTTCAAAGGGAGAATGTGATTCTTGAAAAGAAAACAAATATGCAGTGTTGGGATGTGACTGAGATGCAGCCAGTAGAGTGGGGGATTTGTAGTTAAAATAAAAAGCAGTATGACCACTACAGAGTGAAGAAACTTGTTAAAATAAAAAGCAGTATGACCACTACAGAGTGAAGAACATGTACGAGAAAGAGTGGGCTTGTTCTCAATGTAACCCAGATCATAAGCTTGGGGAACAGGCCAGAAGATTGCACACAATCTCCTGCCACACATTCCTTTCACATGTACACCGTCCTGCTGTGAGTACTTACAAATCTCAGCATTAAGGGCCTACTGCATCTCAATGGGAAGCTACATGTGCCTTTACAACAGTTCCAAGCACAGGATGGAGTTGATCCACATATGAATGATCCCTTGCTGTGATGAATTTCACTTCTAAACTATACATTCATCATTCTCTAATATGTGAGTAAAATATGTTCATATATCATCTCTGTGATACAGATAAGTAGAACCAGAACCCCAGAAATCCTGGCAAGGGACCATTTATTTATGTACCCATTCATTCACAGTTTTTATTCTCTCACCACAAAAGATGAACATAGAGCCATTTCAAAATATTTATAATATAAACATCAGTAACACACCAGTGACCTAAATCCAATTCTTAAACCCAGCTGGAGAAGACCCAATGTATCAGTGAAATTTGTGTAACACATTAGCATTGATTCAATGGGTCTACTTGGGATTAAAATAGATTTAGATCCATGCAATCATATTTCTATAAGAAAACTGTTAAAATAGGACAGAATGTTGAACAAACAGTTTAACAAACTGTTAAAATAGAGAAATAAGAAAATCAGGAGGCAAACATTCTTTCAAAATATTAATTGTGTGGGTTCATTACCTCTCTCCTGAGAAAGAAGTCAGTAAATGAGGAGCTGTTGTCACCCCAAGTATCTTACTTGTATCACCAACCTATTCAGATGCATCCTAGAAACTCTTCTGTGCCAGAGTAGATTATTTGTTACCTCATAATTATCTTTGAATTTCCTGACCCAGATCTATGCAACAGACTCTGACAGTGGACTTAACGGAGATATTGAATATTCAATTTTATCTGGCAACACAAATGGAGCCTTTGTCATCGATTCAGCACAAGGAATTATGTCAACAAATATGACCCTAGATCGAGAAGACATTTCATCATATAGGTATGTCTATAAGGAATATAAGAAATGTAGTATATCTTGGCTTGCTGCTGTCCAGTGGTATCATAAACATTTTCGAAATACAACACAACCACACCTATTGAGTTTAAAGGTTGTTTAAAACACTATCATGTAAATACATAGAACTGTGCTCAAGACATTCTCAGTTCTCAGCACATTGAGCCCTTATTATTTAGCCATCACGTGTTGCCATCATGTGTGAAAGAGCACTTCTCCATCCCACTCATAAGAGGGATGTACAGTAGCCCCTTGGTATCTGCTGGGGTTTCGTTCCAACACTCCACTCCCCATGGATGCCAAAATCTGTATATCTTGGCCCATTAAATACAATGACATAGTAAAATGGTGTCCCTTATATAAATGGCAAAATCAAGGTTTGCTTTTTGGGATTTATATATTTTTAAAATATTTTCAGGCTGTGCATAGTTGAATCTATGGATAGATAAAGAATCCATGGATACAGAGGGCTGGCTGTATCGGCAAATGCAAGGGAAATTGGGAGAAATACCAAAAAACCTTTAGGAGGGGGAAAACATCTTGGGAAGCATAGAGAGCACCAAATGAGCACAGAAAGCCACAGAGTGCTCACTGACCGTTGGGCACAAAAACTGAAAGAGCATGATTAGAGAAGGAAGTGGAAAGTCTGAAATCCCAACTAGGAGCACTCCATATGCAGCATGGTATCGTACGACTCTTTCTAGCAAAAAATAGTTTTAACTTCTACATTATTTTAAGATGTACTGTTCTTGTAGTAAACTCAAACAAAAATCCATCAGTGATACCTTTATTGACCAGCCAAAATGTACAATACATTTGTTGTAACCTTTTGAAGATCCATGGGCTTCTTCATCAGGCAAGAGGCTACAAACCAAACAGGAGAAAAACAATTGGAGATGTTAGTCAGATACCTACATGTTGTTTCAGTCTTTTGTTAAGATGAGATATGGTGGGAAGGATATCTTTTGCAGGCTGAATCCTCTTCCTTCAGGCCATGTGGCTATTGGGAGATTTTCCAAGTCCAGAAAATTTAAAATCCATTTGCATCTCAACAAGGCCCCCTCTTTTGCAATCCAATATGCTTCCATTCCAGTGAGGCCATAGGCCTCTTTGTGGCAGAAAACAATGGATTCCTCAAGAAGTCTCCATGTTCTTGTAGTTGTTGTTATGCGTCTTCAAGTCAGTTTACGGCAACCCTATCAAAAGATTTTCCTGGTAAGATTTATTCAGAGGAGATTTGCCATTGCCTTCTTTTAAGGCTGACAGAGTGTGAGTTTTCCAAGGTCACCCTGGTGGTTTTCTCTTGGAGTCCTAGTATAAGACTCAACTCACTGCAAGGAATGTTTATCTGAGAGCCAGCATGGTGTAGTGGTTTGAGCATCAGACTATGACTCTGTAGACCAAAGTTCAATTCCTACTCATCTGTGGAAATTCTCTGGGTGGCTTCGGGCAAGTCTTACTCTCACAGCTTCAGAAGAAGGCAAAGACAACTTCCATTGGAGCAAATCTTGCCAAGTGAACTTCATGATAGCAAGGAGCCCTGGTGGCACAGTGATTAAATGCCAGTACTGCAACCACAATATTGTGAGTTTGATCCCAGGAGCTCCAAGGTTGACTCAGCCTTCCATCCTTTTGTAGGTCAGTAAAATGAGTACTCAGCTTGTCGGGGGCAATTGGCTTACAGATTGTGAATCACTTAGAGAGTGCTGAGTTCACTATTGAGTGATATAGAAATGTAAATGCTATTGCTAAATGCTATGATAGGGTTACTTTAATGTTGCCATAAGTCAGAAATGACTTGAGGGCCCACAGCAACAAAATGCTTACCTTCACTGAAGTTGGCAGTTTAGAATTTAGTGAAACACTACATTTTGTATGCACTTTTTAAAATTGTACTGTTTTGAAATTTCCTTTTCTGATTTTAAATTGTGTGTTTTGAACTATTTTTAAGGTTACTTAACGTTTATTTATGGTTTAATATTCATCTTCTGTAAATTTGATTGATACTGCATTTGCTTTATCCTGTCAGCAGCCTATAATGCTGCTTGGAAAGTAAGGCAGGATACAAGTAAAGTTAATAATAACTACAGCAACAACAGTAATTTAAACCTCTGTACCTATGGCAGCATGTGGCCTAAGGCACGGAGGGGTGAGCTGCACCTACTGCTCAGGCCTTGGGTCTGTCATACTGGTACCTCGTGGGAGAAAGAAACTCAGGTAGCTCTATTAGGAAAGATTTTGGGCTAAGAGCTATGAGAACTAGTCCAAGTCAAGGTCACAGCATCTCTACCCATCTGTGAGTTCCCTTTCCCTGAACTGAAAATACATTAAAGGAAAGGCTTAGTGGCCTGAGGAAGGGATATTGTGATTTGCTGTCAAAATTCAGTGGCAAACCTCAACTACTGTATATACCCATGTATAAGTTCTCCTCATGTATACGTTGAGACCAGGTTTTGTGGGCAAAATTAAGGATTTTGTAGTGACCCATGGATATGTTGAGGATAAAGCTTAGGAGCAGGTAACAAAGGATTCAAAAGATGAAGAAAAGAAAACCAATGCCAGATAATTAACAAAATTCCAGAAGGCATAACTGTTTGTGCTCATCCTAAAGGCTTGATGAATGAGGAAAGAACTACAGTGGTTGTGCTATGTGTGTGGGAGGCAACCAGATACAGGCAGGGCTACGAAAACAGGTACATGTCAAAAAGGATATAAAGGCAAGTGTTAAGGTGCAGTATTAACTCTTATAAAAAGGGGGGCCATCCACTTATCTGAGTAGAGTGGCAAAAGAGGAGATCTTAGGGCCTCGGCAGACGACTAATACAGTCGTCTTCGAGGCAGGGAAGAGGAAGGGCAGCCGCACGAGCGGCGCCCCTTCCTCCTCCCGAGGTTGCCCTCAGAGCTGCCAGCCCTCCACACGGCCGGCGCTCCCAGGGCAACCTCCCGCCGCAGCGACCACACGCGCTGCGGCGGAAAAGTCAGGGAAAGTGCGCCCTACGCGTTTAGGGCGCACTTCCCCTGATTTCTGAAAGGAGCGCTATTTTTGCGCTCCTTTCAGGGACGCCGCTGGAGCGCCGCGGTGCGGAGGCTGCGGCCCCACGGCGCTCCATCCCAGGGCGTCCCCGACGCCCTGGTGTGCTTCCCCCCTTAGTCCATCCTAAAAGAAGCACCAACCCTTTTACTTTGATGGCAAGCACCAAAGAGCCACTGCTCTCTTTGTACCCAGGCATTCCAAAAAAAAAATCTAGAAGCAGCGCCATGGCAGAGAGAGTAGAAGGGATCAGTGTGTCTTTTAGGCTCTCTCAGGATTGATTAAGCTCTTGTCTTTCGCCAATAAGAGAAAAAGATGGTTTCTTTTTTTAAATAAGAGTTAAAGTGCAGTAATTACATTGACCCGTGGATAGTTCAACCCAGGGTTTTTTTGGTTGATTTTTTGAATAAAATCTTTGCAATTTATTTTGCCATAAATGATTACTTTGAAAAAATGTGCAGAATATTGCCAAGCAGGATTTTTCTTTAAAAAAAATATGGAGAAAAACAAATAGGGACCAGAATATAGACAAATAGGAATATGGCAAGGAACATCATTACAACAGTTTGTTGAGACTAGTTGCCAACATATGGTTTTTTTAAGTGTTGCTATCACTACCAGAGTTTGCCTTAAAAGTGTCAATATGAAAAGATGAACTAGTATTAAAAAGCATGTCCAAAACAATTCACAAATCACTCTGTGCAATGGGGTGTTAACATATTTGTTACTTATCATATTCCCTTCATTTGTGTGTGTGGTTGCACATGCTACCAAACAAAAAGCATATCTTCAAGGATCCCCTAGGGTTCTTCAGTGCTGTGGGATGAGCTGGTCTTTCTTTCACTCTCTCAAAATGTAGCATGAAGTTTCTGATTCATGCTGGGCACACAGAATCCTTTTTGCCCACATTTTTTTTTAAAAAAATAAGTAAAAGAGGATTTTAGAATTACTTTTGAAATTAAAAACAAGTAAATGTCAAATGCATAATTATAGGAACTCATACATTGTGGCAAAAAAAATGCAATTACTTATATCTATAGAATGTAGCCATCCGTATAGTAAAGTACAGTGCCTGCCCCCCCCCCCAAATATAAATTTCAGCCCTCATTTTTAAAAACAACAACCCTCAAATGATCTTCTGTTTGGTTTAAAAACACCACCATGCTTGGGTTGCCCTCAAAATAGGGGCTTCAATGAGAACAGATGATGGAAGTTTAATTTAAACACCTTAGTTGAGATGCTTTTAATGAGGATGGGGATTTTTTTATATACACTGCAGCTTGAAACCAATCACTGCAATAAAAATATTTCTGTATATAACTTTCTGATATATACATTCTAAACCAAATATGAAATGATGCATGTTTACAAATTTGAATACAAACCTATAATTCAAGTGATGTGTTCTAACCATTTTTAAGCCATAAAAACTCCCAGAGCAGAACCAACATGGTAGTTGAATGGGAATAGACGTCACAGAATTGCAGGTTTTGTGCTCAGTGCTGTCATATGCATAATGGGAAAGAATGAGGATTGTCACCTTTGAAAGGAAGTTATTGTTTCGGGCATGAAAGAGAAGCTGAATTCTGCATATTTATTCAACAAACGTATATTCTGTTGTATCATAAGCTTTGAAGCATGTTATAATGACATTCACAATGAAATGCACACTTCCAAAGAGAGGGACAAGGACGAATAGTGCTTAGCATGTTAAACCCATGTGCAAAACATGTGACATCTGTGAAGTTGTAATGGCAGTTCATCCTGTTTCTTCAGAAAAAAAATGATTGGGGGAAAAGCTTTTATTGAATTCTTTGATTCTTAGATCAAATATATTTCTCATTTATTTTAAAATAAGTATTAATATGAAAATGATGAAAAGGCAAAGCTATTTGGGTTTTAAAAATTCAATTTGAAGGATGATCTTTGAAATCGTGTTATTTATAATTTTAGATAATCTTTCAGTAATGCAGAGTTTGCACATGTAGTTAAATTTAGGCTCATTTAAATGGAGCAAGTTAGTTATGCTATCCCATCAATTCTGTGATCATAATGGGAATGAAGTCCATCTTCATCTGGATTTAGTCCAGCATTTAGAAAGTATCTCTGTTTTTAAAGGTAGTTCAGTCTTATATGTTTCTACGGTGGGCAATGATTGGATTGAGATTTACTTACACATAAATATGTGTACAGTTGCAACTTAACTTCAACTTTGTACACATAATATGGGATCAAGTACCATTGAACTCAGTGGGAATTATTTTTCAATACAAATCCATGTGTGTGTTTGTGCCTTTAAGTCACCTGCTGACTTATGACAACCCCATGATTTTCATAGAATTTTGTCAAGAAAGGAATACTCCAAGGTGATTTTGCCAGTTCCTTCCTCTGCTAGAGGCAAATATTTTCTCTGCTTAGTCACTAGAATCTAAGGATCCTCCAAAACTTGCTATCCATATTGTAATGAAAGTCTGGATAATGGACTGCATCAGAAAATAATACTATGTGCTGTAAAATTCAATAGCACTCTCATATGATTATGGATTAAGGCCAACATGGGGTTTGTTTTTGTTTGTTTTTTTGCACAGGGACCCTTTCACACTAAACAATTATAGTGCTGCATTCCACTTTAACTGTCAGGGCTCCATCTTGTGGAATCCTGGGATTTGCAGTTTTAGGAAGAGTATTTAGAATTCTGTGTTTGAGAGCTCTAGTCTAGGGCCTCACCAAACTACAAACCTCAGGATTCATATGATGTTGCCATTACGTGTGAAAGGTCCCCAGCTAATAAGTAAGCAAGTCATTGCTATTGTGCTTATGTTTCTGTTAGCACTGTTGACAGGAGGAGACTGTTTTGACTATTTTTTAAAAACAGGTTGGTTGTGCAAGCTGCTGACAGAGGAACCCCCAGATTATCTGCTACAAGCACTGTAGAAATTCAAGTGGTCGATATCAATGACAATGTGCCAACTTTCCAACCATTAGATGTTATTGAACTCCCTGAAAGTAAGTATTATACCTAGCAGAATAAAACAGTAGTCAAAACAAATATCAGTAGTCTTTTCTCTTTAGTTTTCTCTTTTTTAATGGGACTAGGCTAGTTTTCTGAATTGCTATTAATTGTTGCTCAAATAACAATGTTATGAACAGCAGATATTTTGTTGTTTGCCTTTAAGTCATTTCCAACTTATGGCAACCCTAAGGCAACCCTATCATGGGGTTTTCTTGGCAAGATTTGTTCAGAGGATGTTTGCCATTGCCTTTCCCTGAGGCTGAGGGCATATGACTTGCCCAAGGTCTCCAGAGTTAGTCCAACACTCAAACCATGGTGGCTCATAGCAGACATCCTGTGGCACATTTCTCCCCCTGTAACTTAAAGCTAGCTTATACAATTATGCAACCTACCTCTTTATAGCCCCAGACATTGGTGAAAAGACACTGCTTTGAGTCTCCACTGTCAAATTCCAGAGATTTTGTTTCAGTTCCTATCCTTTATGGAGAGAAAAATATAATTCTTAAGCCAACTTTACAGTGTGGTTGTTGTTGACAAAAGTTGCTCTGATATTATGAAATAAAGGAATTTTATAAGGATCCAGCTCAAGATTTTGGAATGGAATATGTGTTGGAATGTTAAGGAGGTTTGTTCCAGCATCATAAGGCCTCTTCCAGTGTTATCTTTTGTGGCATGGTAGGTGTTTAGGAGGGTCCACAGTGCTGTGTTGGAAGCCTGGAGACACATAGAATGAGGCTGTGTTATCACTTTTTCTCATGCCGGCATCGCTATTGCTCAGAACTGAAGTGATGTTGGCATGCAAAAGGACTCAGACATTTACTGCTCCCATGTGACCTCAACTGCTGACATTACAAAATAGCACAGGAAAGAAACATAATCCAAAAGCTACCATGTAGCTGAAGGTAATGATGGGAAGGTCCCTAGGGGTCCCCCCCCCCCATATTCAATTTTTCACTCACGGAAAAATGTATGAGGCTCTGAAACCCACTGCCAAGGGATGGTTCATTGGCATCTTTTTCTTGTCTTTCTGCCAGGGGGTAAAGATGTTTATATACAGACAAGCCTTTGGTATTTAAACTTTTCCTTTGGCTGAAGGAAAGACTTTTAAATGGAGATGGTGCTGTCTAATGTGCTTACTGTTTTTAAAGTTCATTTTTAATTGACTTTGTTCGCATGTGTTAATTGCACTTCATTATTGTTAGCTGCCTCAAAAGCACCATTTTTGGAAGATATGCAGGCTATAAATTTAATAAATAAATAAATAAATAAATAAAAGTTGCAAGTCACTCCCAAACATGGAAGTGGGTGGTAATAAAATGAATCTGAATCGGAAGTGGGTGTGATAAGAATTTAGAAGCTTGAGTTGCCAACATGTGGCCCATTTTTTGCCCCATTCACTTTTTTGGAAGTCTCCTAGAAGCACAGTATATCTTTTGAAAAGGTCTATGGCCTCTGCAAAGTTTGTTTGAAAAACAAGGAGAATTGAAATCAGAAGTAGACTTTTAGCCACTTCCATTTTCAGCCATCCAGAGGATGCAATATCACTCTTAGGGCCTAAGCAGACTGGCGGCATGAGGCCGCCCTGGGAAGGTGTGCCGCGGGACTGAGGCATCCCACGCCTCGATCCTGCGGCGCACCTTCGCTGCCCCT
>CM034708.1:53554532-53567037 GCA_020142125.1 Phrynosoma platyrhinos | reverse complement strand
TTTATCCCTTAAAGAGGTTCAGCTCTTTTCTCATTACATTTTTAGGTGAAATTCCAGTTGATTTATCATCTCACTGACTTTGAAACCACTTGGCACCACTGCTTCCAACCATCTTAGAGCTGCTTTCCATTTGTAGCTACCATGCTGCTGCATGAATGTTTAAATCATGGTGGGTGACTGGAAGACTTGAGGGTGGGGGAACATTAACCCCCAATGAGACTTGGGGATGGGCTGTATCCACAATGCACACACAATTTTGTTTTTGCTGTGAAGTGTCCCCCAACTCCCTCTGGATGCTATGGGAAGCCTTTTCATCATGTTTTTAGGGGAGCCCAGGCCATTTTGGGAGAGGCCTTTTTTTCAAAACAGGAAGCATCTGGAAGCCATTTCTAGTTTATTTCTATTTTGTTTTGTTTTTAAAGGCCTTTCTTGGGCCTAAACTAGCCTTTGGAAGTAAAAGGTGATAATTTTTTCAGGAGGGCTACATTTTAGGGACCTCTGGGAGGCCTTGAAAGTCACAAAAATTACTCCGGGTCCTGTATGCAGCCCATGGGCCACACTTTGCCTACACCTGGTTTAAATGGATCAACCACATGAGCCTTTCCCATTGAATGAGAAGCCTGAATGAATGCATCCCTTGCTGCTGCAGAGCAAGCAGAGGAGGACAGGACAGGAAAAGGAGCTAGTGGCTAAACTGAGGAAGAAGAGGTGAAAAGAACGCCATTGAAGGCAAAACCCTAGTTTAGCATAGATATTAAGAGACCATTGCTTATGTTTGTTTGTTTGCAGAAGGTATGAAATTCACCCTTTGGCTTTCCAGTTTTAAATGAAATCAGTGGGTGACGTTAAAAAGTGGTTGGCTAAAGACTTCTGGTGGAATGACAGTGCAATAAGGTCTTCAGGAGCAAGGCTCTGGGGGGACCTCACTTGTGGCTGTGTGAAATTGGGCTGAGAGACTTCCATTTTAAGGGTTAGGATTAGTGCTAGGGAATCATGGGAATTGTTTTTGTTTTTTTCTGAGACATTGAGCCTTCTCTGGCAGAGAGCTCTGGTGCCACATAAAATACAGTTCCCATGATTCCCTAACCCTAACCCTAAAAGTGGACTCAATTTGCACTATTTCTGGCAGTCTGCAACCCCCCTTTGTCGTCCGATATTAGTATTCCCCAGGTAAAGGGGAAGCAGAGGGTCTCACAGGAGTGAGAATGACAGAGGTTGTCCTGGCCTTGGGAACTGTGGACAAGAGGCAAATAGGGACTGCAAGCAAGCCACAGCCACGACAAGTCACCATGTTGGTGGTTTAGCACTGCCAACGCTGTTTTAAAAACTTTTAAACACCATCAACAACAAAAAGTATTATACTTAATGTGATTTTGCAAGAATGAAAAAAGGGGTTAGGTATTTATGAAAGGTAATACAATCTGTGCCAAAGATATCAAAAGTATTTATCTGCTATTCAAATTGCAACAAATCAATCACATATCATAAACATTATAAGTTCCATAAAAAAACATAAAATGCATATAATAAGTACAAAGGTCCAGTATTTCTTAGAAAATAATAATCAGTTTCTGTAACTGCAAAAGTCCTTAAAGGACCAATCCTGTGCCAGAGACTTGATTGTCCTTGGTTAATGCTCCAATATAGTTTTCTGGTAGAAGTTCTGTGAATTCAATCCCAAGCAGTCACCAGCCAGATGCGTTTCAACCTAGAGTCTTCTTCAGTGGCTGAGGTGTCTATAAATATCCTGTCCACAAAGAGTTATAAGCAAATGACAATACTCATAGTCAACTTCTTATCACAATGAGCATTAGAAATTCAAAATGTTAGAATTATAGACAATATACAACTTACCACTAATACAACAAAGCGATATGTAGAATGAATACAGTACAGAGAAATCACCAACTTCTCTCCTATGTATTAGAGTAATGCTTAGTAGATGAAGGTAAGATCTTAAATGGATCTATGAAACAGCAGGTGTTTCAGAGTGAATTGTCTAAAAAAAAAAGTCCTGGTTCTGCCAAGACCTTGTTGTTAATAATAATAATAATAATAATAATAATAATAATAATAATAATAATAATTTTTATTTATATTTCCCACCTCTCCCTATAGATCGAGGCAGGATCACACAATTAAATGAATACAATATGCAAAATACAAACAATAAAATGATTTATAACTGACTTTTTTATTCTTTTGAAAAACGAAAAAGAACCATGACCAATATATCTATTTTTAATATCCATACATTAAAAAAATCTAATACCATAATGTATTTTCTATTACAACAATGGCAACAAACAAAAATAGTACTTACAATCAGTTTCTATATTGTACATGAGTCATTGAAAAGATTCTTTAACACATATTTCCCCTATCATGCTACAATGATTCTTTTTTAAAACCAATGATATAGAATTATACATTAAGAACACCACTGATTTTTTGAATTTTGTTGACAACATCAAATTGGATTCATCTTCCAACATACTGGTCACATTAGATGTTAAATCCTTGTATACCAACATACTACAGGATGAAGCCATTTAAATAATACAAGAAAGATTAGATAACAAAAACAAAAAAAAACCTGTGCAAACCCTCCCTCTGGTTTTCTCATTTCTTTGATCAGGGTAGTATTGACTAGAAATTATTTTCAGTTTATGGATAAATATTATTGACAATTATCTGGTACAGCTATGAGATGCAAATTTGCCCTTAATTGGCTAACATCTATATGGATTGGTTTGAACAAATTCATATTTTACATTCACACAATTCATATAGGAGACATACAGCAATTTCAAAAGATATTTGGATGACATTTTTAATATTTGGAATGGTACTGATACAGAATTATTAGATTTCAGTAGGTATCTTACCATTCAAAACAGTATCAAATTTGATGTGACCTTTGATCATAGGGAAATACATTTCCCAGATGTAACCATTACCAAGGAATGTGAGTTTTTACCCACTGACACTTACAGAAAATCTACTGATGTCAATTTTTTTTCATTATTATGATAGTTATCACCCTATTAGTCTTAAAAGGAACCTCCCTTATTCTCAAATGTTGAGAATTAGACATAGTTGTAGCTCTTTATCTTCCTTTTTCAAACAGGCTCACAAGTTAAAATCATATTTTTTGGACAGAGGATATCCTCTTAAAGTCATAAAACAAACATTATATAAAGCAGCTAACACAACCAGGAGTGTCCTTCTAAGAAACAAGAATAAGATAGACAGGCAGAATGATAATTCCATTAACCCATGACTGTCAGATAACCCAGGTCAGGAAGATTATTATGAAATATTGGTTTCTTTTGAAGGAAATCCCAAGATGCACCATTGATTACCACCAAAAGAGCAACAAATCTGAGAGATTTGTTAGTGTATAGTAAGTTAAAACAGCCAGTGAGATGATCAATTTGATAACAGGTACCAGCAAACCCACAGGACAATTTCCTTGTGGGAATTGTATGGTGTGCAACAATTGCTGTAAGTTATCCCCATTAATCAAAAAAGAGTGCCATCTTAAAAGTTTTTTACTTGTAATTCTAGTGGGGTTATCTATGTCCTATAATGCCGTTGCAATTTACTTTATGCTGGAATGACCACCAGAAAAATCAAAACCAGAATTTGTGAACATAAAAGCTGTATTAAAAATAAAAGAATGCATGCACCACTAGTCAAACATTTCTTGGAATTAAAACATGATAGCAAAGATATCAAATTTTGGTGTGTGGAACAAATTACTATCGTAAGTGCAATAAGATATAGAGCATTGAGCAAGAGGGAGACCTACAGGATACATCAATTGGGCAGTTTAATCCCCTCAGGCTTTAATGAAGGTATTGACTGGATGACAGCTGTGTAGGGGGCATTGCACATTCAATAACCCTAATAGGATGATGGTTATGAACTATAATATACTGTTGGTTGCACTCAGTGTATGTACACAGCCCATGAAAAAAAATGTGTGTTAAAGAATTTTTTCAATGACTCATGTATAATATGGAAACTGATTGTAAGCACTATTTTTGTTTATATATTTATATATTGTCTATAATTCTAACATTTTGAATTTCTAATGCTCATTGTAATAAGAAGTTGACTATGAGTATTGTCATTTGCTTATAACTCTTTGTGGACAGGATATTTATAGACACCTCAGCCACTGAAGAAGACTCTAGGTTGAAACGCATCTGGCTGGTGACTGCTTGGGATTGAATTCACAGAACTTCTACCAGAAAACTATATTGGAGCATTAACCAAGGACAATCAAGTCTCTGGCACAGGCTTGGTCCTTTAAGGACTTTTGCAGTTGCAGAAACTGATTATTATTTCCTAAGAAATACTGGACCTTTGTACTTATTATATGCATTTTATGTTTTTTTATGGAACTTATAATGTTTATGATATGTGATTGATTTGTTGCAATTTGAATAGCAGATAAATACTTTTGATATCTTTGGCACAGATTGTATTACCTTTCATAAATATCTAACCCCCTTTTTTCATTTTTTAAAAGTGGTTAAGCCTGCTAAACTTGTGAAAGAGATGCTAGTTGTCTGTCTTCTGGTTTTGCCAAACTTCCTACTAATTATTGCCATAATACTAATCAGATAGATAAAATAAAAAAGGAGGGGGATAAGACTTGAACTGTTTTGTATCTAACTAATCTAACCTAAAATTAAGATTGTAAACTGAGACTCGAGAGTTAGAAACAGAAAACTGAGAGATGGAAGAAACTGAGACTCGAGAGTTAACCTAACTAATCTAACCTAAAATTAAGATTGTAAACTGAGACTCGAGAGTTAGAAACAGAAAACCGAGAGATGGAAGTTAAAGGTTGAGGAAAGGAGGAAAGGAGGAAAGTGATGAGTAGAAAGTGAGAGAAGTGGAGGAAAAGGGGGCAACAAGACAACTGTCTTCCCTTCTGTTTTGCTTCTGACTTGTTTTTGATTTTTCTAAGGACTTTTCTAAGCTGCTCTATAATATAAACAATTCCAGATAAGGCAGGACAGCTGTGTTGATTTTGAATTAACTTAAGGCATTTGCAGTCTGCCAGAAATAGTGCACATTAAATTGAGGCACTGCTCTGGCTCAGTGCTAGGGAATCATGGGAACTGTAATTTATTGTGACACAGAGCTCTTTGACAGAGAAGGCTCAATGTCTCAGAAAAAAATACAATTCCCATGACTCCCTAGCACTGAGCCAGGGCAGTGTCTCAATTTAATGTGCACTATTTCTGGCAGTCTGCAAAGGCCCTTTGAGACAGGCGGAAGAGAGAACTTGGTTTAATCAGCTATCTTTTTATTGATCGTTATTTGCCTATTTTCTCTCTTCCTCTAATTAATACTTTACCTATAACCCTATTGATAGTGGCTGATAGTGGTTTAAAACAATACAAGGAAGCAAATGATTTCTAGGATGGTGATGCCTTCAAAAAGAGGTGCACCCCAAAGAAGACTTCTGTGGAGATTCCAGGAAGACCTGTTGAAAGTAATGATGCAATCCTGGATGAGATTAAGAGAATAAGGAGATAAAGGAAGATAGACAGGAAAGAAGTCAGGAGATGCATGATTTGAAGGCAGAAATAAAGCAAGAATTGAAAAATGAACTAGGACAAATAACACATAATATGGAAACTATTTGGCAAAGTGCCGTCTTGGGGCCAGGGAAGGGCAGCCAGACGCTGGACGCTCCAACCTCTTCCCGAGGATGTCATCAGAGTACCCACCATTGCACACGGCAAGCACTCTGGTGACATCCTTCTGGCGCAGCATTTTTACATGCTGCAACAGAAAAGGCACAAAAAAGCCACATGGCGGCTCTTGCAGAGCCCTTTCCACAGCTTGGGAAAGGAGTGCTATTTTGGCGCTCCTTTCCCAGTTGCCGAAAGGTTGGATTGGGGCTGAGGCATGGGGCAGCCTCAGCCCCAATCCTCTGCTTGTCAGGGTGGCCCATGGCTGCCCGTCTGCATCCCCCCTACGTTTAAATCCATGGGACAATTCATGGCAGAGGGTTGGATTGTATGCCCCTTGTGGTCTCTTCCAACTCTATGATTCTATGCTGTATACCACCTACTACATCGTTTACCACCAATAAATCTTATCAGTATGTCATGTGTCAGTGTTTAACACCAAATTAAGTCTTGGAGAGGCTTGGAACTACAGCCAGATCAGAACAGTTGACATTCCTATTTTCTGAGAAAATGGATACTGGTAATTATGAAGTTTAAATTATCCAGTGTCTGTTGCTTCCTTCATTTGTGCTCCCAAAAGTAAGCCTCCAATTTGTGATGAATTTTATAAAGCAGATGAAAAGAATGAATGTGAGTCAAAAGACTTCCCAACACACTACAGAAGTGTATAATTTTAATTAGAGAGTTCTGCATGCAGGAATTTGCAGTAGCTTTTCATCAGGAAACATTTCAACCTGCAACAGCCAACTTTTCAGCATCAATCAATTCAACTGGCTTGAACACTGGGGATGACCATGCCAACAATCTCAGATCCATTTTCTTAGGCTTTACACTAATTAGCATGAAAAAGGTAGTTGTTGCCCAGAAATATCTCATGCTTTTTGAAGTTTCAAGCATTTATTTGGAAGGATGAACATGGAAAATGATGTCTATTTTCATTTGTAACAAAATTAGCTTCTTGGATGCATATTACATAGCTAGACATTTAGATAAGAGGTTGTATGCATAAAAAATACTAAGAGGGAAGGAAAACATCACAAGCACAAATTTAAGGATTTCTACACACACACCACTGAATCATCAAGATTAAAAGATACTCAAAGGCTTCAGGCACCAAAAGTCTATAGTTGCAGGGTCACAGTCTCTAGTGTTAGGTCTCTTCCTTAGGTGAAGCCAGTCTTGAAATAAAGCGCCCTTAGTGAAAACTCTCCTATCCATATCCTTTTGGAGATCCATGGTATTTTGGAGATCCATGATATTCTCCTATCTATGGTGATCTCCTCTTCAACCACTAACCATGTCTAAGCCTGCTTGGCTTCCAAAATCAGACAAGATTTTGTGTATAGTACTTGTACAACTATGCCCTCAGTTACATAGTTTTGCAAAATTCACATTAAATAATAAATTTTAGAACCCACAGTGACAGCAGACCTATTCTTTCAGCACTAGGTTAACCAACAGTCTTCCCAGGTGTGAGAATTTCATGGGTGAACCATCATAAGTGAGAGTGTTTTTTCTTTCTCTCTGGTTCATAATTGCCTTGGAAGCTGAGGGCACCCAGTGGAGATAGACTCTAAATATGTCTAAAATGCACAAATAGGTGGATATGGAAGCAGACATTCCTTCAGGTAGATGCCACATAGAGAGCTAAAGGTAAATACTAGCACTTTGAATTGTGCTTTGAAAGAAACTGGAATCCAATGACACAAATCACTTTGTACCAGAGCTGATAGGATATATGAGATTACAAATCACCAAGAACAGATGGCGTATCAATAGAACTGTTTCAAGATATAGTGATAGAATCAACTCAATTCTAAAAACAAAACAAAACAAAAACCAACAAACATGGAAAATAAAACAATGGCCTCCACACTGGAAACATTATATAAATTCTGATCTGCAAGAAATGAGACAGGGACTATAGTAACCATTGGATTATTGCAATGATCTCTCTCATGGAAGCAAAGTGATATTCAAGATTTTCCAAGAGACTTTCACCATATATGGAATGAAAAATGTCAGATTTCCAAGCTGAGTTCAGAAAAGAAAGCGGCACTAGGGATCATATTCCAAACATACATTGGATAATGAAACACAAAAAAGAATTTCACAAGAAATCATAGATTACAACTAAAACTTTGATTGTTCAGATCATGAGAAATTATGGTTTGCTGTAATAGAAATGGGTTACCACAATGTCTGATTGCCCAAATGTGTAACCTCCACTCTGCACAAGATGCCACTGTCAGGACACAATATGGAAAACCAGAAAGGGGTCAGAAAAGGTTGCATTTTATCACATTATCTTTTTAATTTATATGCAGAACACATCATATGGAAATCAGGATTAGAATAAGAGAAAGGAGGTGTGGAAACTGTGTGAAGGAACATTAACAATTTAAGATAAGCAGATGATACCATATTACTTGCAGAACACAGAAAAGACTTGGAATGAGTAATGGAAGAAAGTGCAAAAGCAGGGTTACAGATGACTACTAAGAAATCAAATATAATGACTTCAGATCATTTACATTACATAAAGTGACTAATGAAGTCAATGAAATTTCAATGAGATTTTCCATTCCTTAGCTCAGTGATTATTAAGATAGAACTAGGTGAAGGGCTACTCTCAGACTGTAGATTTGACCCTTTGGGTTGAAGGTTACATGTCTCTCCAAATGTCATTGCACTATAACCCCTACAGTCCATTAACAATAGCCATGTTGTCTATTGTTGATGGGATTTGCAGTCCAATAGCATACATAGGCACATACTATTTTCCTTCGTTAGGATGAGTACACCTCCAGAAGATACTGAAACCTATTTCCCTGGCTAAATCATAGAATCATGCAGTTGAAAGAGAGCACAAAGGCCATTCTGTCCAATCCCCTAAATGAACAGGCACATAAGGTTAAATAGTTATCTAAGAGAAATATGCATGTCTCCTTGAAAGATTCTTTGGGGAATGAAGATTTGTTCACCTTTTCTGATCCTTCTAAAACTGGCCCAAATCATCCAAGATCACAATCAGCTAAAACAGTCTGTTTGAGCTTAAACAATGGGCCTTTACAGACTGCCAGAAATAATGCAGCTTGAGGCCACTTTAACTAGCTCAGTGCTAAGGAATCATGGGAACTGTAGTTTATTGTGGCACCAGAGCTCTCTGACAGAGAAGGCTCAATGTCCAGAAAAAAAATACAGTTCCCATGATTCCCTAGTACTGAGCCAGGACAGTTAAAGTGGCCTCAGTCTGCATTATTTCTGGCAGTCTGTAAAGGCCCAATATTTCTGTTAAAGCAAGTGGTCTACTAAAGCCAAAGGGAACCAGGATATGTGCCTATTGCTGTGCAAACAGCCAATTCATTGTTGGCTGGCTAATGTAGAAATCAAGCTGCTGGATTAAGTGGACCTTTGGTTTAATCCAGCAAGGCTTTTCTTCACTATTCAAGCCAAGTGTACACATCAGTAGGGGATCCTCAGAGGAATTTTAGTATTAACCAGATGTTCACACATGTGGTAAGCTAGCAGCTATATCAGTGGTGGTGGCTTCTGGGAAAAACCACAGTTATGGAGACAGCAGCTGGCTCACTACATGTAGCATCTAATTCACATGTTTTTTTCACTTTGGTCTGGGCTCATGGAATCATTTAAGAGTAGAAAACATAAGAAGAGCCTTGCTGGATGAGAACAAATGTTTATCCAGTTCAACATTCTCTCCTTAAGAGAGGTATCACTTCTCTTTATCAATTGTTGGAGAGCTCAAATATGTGTGTGTAGGTGGGTCTAGTGTACTTGGGTGCTTCTTACAGGCAACTGGTTAACCATTGTAGGAGCAGAATATTGGACTGGATAAACATTTGTTCTGACCCAGCAAGGTGTATTATCTCTGGTGAGAACCAGTGCAGTGTAGTGGTTTGAATGTGGGACTATATTTCTGGAGACATGGTTTAAATCCCAGTTTAGCCATATAAACCCACAGGGTGACCTTGGGCAAGTTATGCTCTCTCAATATCAGGAGAAAGCAATGGCAAACCTCCTCTGAAAAAAACTTGCCAAGAAAACTCAGTAATAGGGTCACCATAAATTGGAAATGACTTGAAAACACAACAACAACAACAACAACAACAAGTGTCTCTTGTACTGGAGAAAATGAATATCCATCATAACTAGTTGCTAGATTTCTCCTCTCTGCATGTGTCCAGTCCCTTTTAAAAGCTGCCCAGCTTGGTGGCCATTGCTATTATTTTATGATAACAATTACCATAGTTTAACTGCACACATTGTAAAGAAATACTTCCTTTTATCTGTGACTCCTGGATGGATTCAATAATGGGAATGGCCCCAGACCTGACCCTATCATTGGGTGACAGATGAGGTGGAGCAGGGAGCTTTGATTAAATGTTGGAGGACAGGCCTATATTTGATTGATATACAGCTTACCTCTGTACTAAGCTATCCTCAAGTGCAGCAGGTACCTGTACTATTGCTCATATCAAGAACATTCAACTGTATAGCTTCACTATGAGTAATGTGGCACCATGTTTTCTTTCATATCAGGTAGCAAAATTTCTTGGGTTGGACTCAACTTCCCCTGGTTTGTGATCAGTCCTACCACCTAGGTCGATGATGGCAAACCTTTTAGAGACCGAGTGCCCAAACTTAAAGTGTTCCAGCACCAGGTGTTACCCATTGTTGAGGATGGGACTTCTAGGGGGATGGGACTCCTGGGTAGGGGACTTCTGCCTTCTGGGGGCAAGACTTCCACCTTCTTGGGGGGACCTCCTCTTCCTCCCACTTGGGCCTTCAGCTGACTCTCCATAGACACCTGAAAGCTTGGGACAGCGGGGAAGAGGTGTACTCTTCACACACACCCCTCTTCCAGGGCTTCAGATGGCATTCATGCCATATGTTTGCCAACCTAGGTTTTCAAGGGAATGAAAAAATCAGCTAAGTGAAACTGGCATTGTTATCATTATCATTATCATTAATAGTTAATGTATATCTCATCTTTCTCCTCTAATATTGGGATCAAGCAGCACACAAAAGTTAAAACAAATACAATTAAGGTGGTACCAATAAAAGAAATAAAAATATATAAAAATATAAGTAATACCTGGAATTAACACCTTTTAAAACAAATACATTAAAAGACAGAAGATAAAAAAATCAGCAGAAGACACCACAAACAATACACAATTAAAAGCCCTCACAGTCAATATTTAACCAACCGCTAGGGCCAGCGTGAGCATTTTGGTTTGGTTTGGCTTTTGAACAAAATTAAGCAAAATTTACAAAATTCAAAAGTGGGATTTACAACAAGATGGCTCCTGCACTGCTTTCAAAATGAATGCATGCATAGCTCCCCCCCCCAGCTTTTGGGAGCTTAGATCCCAAATATGTTTGTGATACATTGTCCTCTAGATGGCAAAATTACTTAAGTTTTTCTTCTAAAATCTACCTAATAGTCATAACTCCCCCCTCCCCCAATGAATTGCAGCATTTGCATTGCCTGCCTTGAAATATATAGCTACTGATGAGTGTGTATATATATGTGTGTGTGTGTGTGTGTGTGTGTGTGAGAACTGCATCTTACAGCAACATTCAGGACAGCTACAGTTTTGCCAGCAACCATGTTCACTAATATTCCATTATTCACCCTTATTTCTAATTCCTCCCACAACACTTCTTATTGGACAGAGTGCTATGCTTCTTATCTCATTTATCCTTTCCACTTTGACAATTGAATTAGGCAGAGAGGCTGTTTACCCTCTGTGGAGATTGAAATGTCAATGTTCCTCAGCAAATCTGCTGCTTGGAAAAATGAATTATGATGTGGAAGCAGATTTACAACTGCATTCTACCAGAAGAGACAAGCCAAGGCTTGGGAAAAAAATTAAATGAATTGTTGTTGTTATTAGAATTTGTATTATAAAGTGTTTGTCCATCTACTATGCTATACAAATCCATATGCTTGATCACAGAGTGACCAAACTTATGTTATCTTGATATTTAGTCTGAAGTTAGGATCTCAAACATTTTTGTGCACAATTTGAGACTGATAATCTAACTATATATTGGGAGTGGGTGAGTGGGAATAATGGCTTTGGCTCATTTTTCATGGAACTTGATGGAGAAAACACATCTTAAGCAAGGGTCTTTTCAGAGATGGCCTCACATCTCTGGAATCTTGCCCTGGGCAGTAGGCATGGTGCTTTCATTTCAAGATGATGTTTAATCAACTTTTGTTTTTGTTTTGAGCAGTTTTTAAAAAAATGTTTTCAAAATGAATTTTGTAAATGATTTTAGGCACATTAGTATTTTACTTTGGGGTGTTTTTTTTAAATTTGTTTGACTTTTTTTCTTGTTCAAATATTATTTTAAATTATATAGTGAACTGTGTGCCTGCTCAGTAAGCAATCTTGGGAGAATCTACCCTACAAATATAATTACTTAATATTAAGTATTAACATCAAGTACTATTATTTAATTAGTAATTTAGTTATTACTAATTAATTAATAGAAATCAAAATACTATTCACCAACACATCAAAACAAACCAATATTTTGTTGGTCTTCATTGCTCCCATGTTCATGTAGTCGTGTAAATTCTTCATAGCAGAAGTTTAGTTCTGTGCTCTGATGGTATCACTCTTCAGGTCTTAGGGCCACCCCTGGGAGCAGCAGATTGGGGCTGCAGCAACCACACACCATGCCCCCAATCCTCCTTTTTGCCGCTCCAAAAAGAGCTGGCAAATGCCCCTCCTTTTTGAGGTGGCAAAAATCTG
>CM034708.1:53486332-53525518 GCA_020142125.1 Phrynosoma platyrhinos | reverse complement strand
GCAGTAAGTTCCTCCCAGAGGACCGGAGAGCGCGGGGAGGATTGTACGCTTTATTGATTCGCCTGTAAACAATACATTACCAATGTGCCTGATTTGCCAGAAAGTTTTATCAAATGAATCTATGGAGCCTTCCAGACTACAAGAACATTTGACTAAAATTCATGGTGATAAAAAAAATAAAGATTTATCTTATTTTCGAACATTGAAATAAAAATTTATCAAACAACCGACATTGGCAAAACTCTTTTCAACTGCAACAACACAAGATGGTGATGGCTTGTTTGCTTCTTACAATATTTTGTTAATGATTGCCAAATCGAGAAAACCTCATACCATTGGTGAAGAACTAATTATACCGGCTATAAGTGAAATAATACGTACTGTGCTACACAAGCCAGCATATGATATTATCAAGAAAATTTTGTTGAGCAATAATACAATGCAAAGAAGAATTGATGGAATGGCTCAAGATGTTGAAGATTCATTGTGTGGCTATTTAAAAACATCTTGGTTTCCAATTTACACCTTTCTTTACTATATTTTATGAAAAAGGTAGAAACATTAATACATATATCTTTCTGTTTAATTGCTATTAAAATTTAAAAAAAAAACTAATTTCCAGGGGGCACTGAATAATATTTTTTCTGGAAAGGGGGCAGTAGGCCAAATAAGTTTGGGAACCACTGATCTAGGCCTTTTCATTGCCTCAGGGCTTTAATCTGGAAGGGGAAAGTGGGTATTTATCCCGGTTTTGGGTGGGAAATCTGGATATACATGTGTTGGAAGATTTTTGTATTCTCTTTCCCCCTCCATAGATAGATAGGAATTTCCTGCTTGCAAACTCCCTCCCTCCCTCTCTCTCTCTCTCTCTCATTCAAACTAACCATGTGACATAGATCGCTCACTCTTTGGACTAACAGATATTCTCTCTCAAGATTTTCAACTGAGCTGTTCTCATCTTCCTGCTCTTTCAAGTTTGTTTTGAAAGATGGTGAGATAAATCTTTCTCTTTACCTGAACTATCACTAGTTAGATTAGGATTTAGTTTTTATGTAAATATAGATTAAAGCCATTGTTTTAAACTACAAGCTACATGTTTGTTGTTTTTTTAGTCAGTCTTAGTTTTTTAGGGAAGCATAGCGGCATTGCAGACCGGCCTAAAGGGCTGCACTGGAGCTGGAGTTGGGGTGGGACAGCTGCACAACGGCTGCCCCAACCCCATTCCAACACTGTTCTGCCACCACAGTGTGCCGCCATTTTGCCACTATTTTAGGGGCGGCAAAAGGAAGGATTGGGGCCACAGCACGGGGTTGCCATGGCCCCAATTCGCCTCTAGCAGGAGCAGCCCAGAGCTGCCTGTCTGCATTACCCCATAGTCACATTTCTGCTATTCTGCTAATTTGAAGCCAGACTGTAACAGACTTGGCTTTCATATTTTGATATTGGGAAACCTAAATTACCCCACAATGTGTGTGTGTGTGTGTGTGTGTGTGTGTGTGTGTGTGTGTGTGTACACTGTGGTCCATAGTGATGTTGGCATGAAGCCAGGAAGAGTAGTTCAGAAATACATACATTTGCACACATGGGGCAGGAAAAAACCTGGAGCAACCATTTGGTTATTAATAATTTTAGTAGGGTTATTTGGTTGAATCTGTAATGGTAGAATAATATCTTTCTATTTTTTATTTTTCTTATTCTTACAGTCATTATTGGGTGGTCAGAGCCTTAGTTATAGTTCTTCTTTTCTTTTCTTCTTTCTCTTTTTCCTTCTTTTTTTCTTCCTTTTGTTTCTTTGATTGCATATTAGTTTGCTTGTAAATTAATCTGTTCATAATAAAAAACTAATAAAAATTAACCTTAAAAAACCAGTCTACGAATTTGCTATTGTGAACACTACTGGTACTGTATTTTGTTACTTATGTAAGCTGTTTTACAAGACAAATTAGAAAACTTTTACTTTAAAATATAACCTATGTTCACCTGGCAGAGTAAAAGCAATTCTCTATCATGAATTTGTATAATGCACAAGACGTTCCAGTATGTATTCTGTTTTTAAATATATTGCAAAACTGCCCAAAGGCAGCAACTGCAGAAAGCAATACCATCAGATTCCAAATCTCCATTCTAATATCTTCATTCTAGGTATTAGCTCAATGTAAAACAGAGCGAAGGGATTAAACGGACAAGTTAGCATAAGGAAGATTGATGTTGCAAATTCTGAGTATTACCCTTCAAAGAATTTCCAGACACACACAGTTGCACAACATATGTGCACATAATCCTAAAATCTGAAGGCCAATGGATACACCCAGGCAAAACATCACTTTTTGGATTCATGGCAACAGGGCATATCTCTGACTTTGAGATCACAGAGGAAAGTCCATCCTTGGAGGGAGAGATATCTTTGCTCAATCTCCAAAACTCACTTTTTTCCAGTGGTTCTCAGCTGGGGGATTGTTATGTTGTTGGGCTTCAGTGTTCAGTAGCCCTAATCAGCATGGCCAACGGCAAGTGATTTAGGGATATAAATCCAGCAATGTCAAGCTAGAATGTACTTTAGTATAAGTCAAATCACACATTAAATGTATTGCTTTCTCTTCCCCTGCTCATGCCTTGGCTTCTCTTCTTCAGGGCCACTGAAATCTGCACAGGGCCCAGGAAGATACATGATCGGGCTGCTGTTCCTAATTTTAGCCACAGATGTTATAGCCCTTCTCTTAAGATTTATTTTTTGACATGTTGTTTGTTTTCTAACAGTATAGGCCCCCAAAGGCCTGTGCTTCAGAGCTTCAATCCTGAGCTATTGGTCTCCTACCGTTTCTCTTCTCAGCCCTGATTATTTCCCTCTGTCTATTTTAAATCATCAGTCCCTTGCACTAAGGGCTGCCATACCTCATCTTTATGCAGCACTGTGGAACATGGACGATGCTATGTAAGTACTTAATAATTGTAAAATATAAGAAGGTGTTGTTGTACATCAAGCCAACTCCAACTTATGGCAGACCTATCATAGAATTTCTTGGCAAGATTCAGTCAGAGGAGGTTTGCCATTACCCTTTCTCTTAGATGAGTAAGTGTAACCTGCCCAAACTCACTGAGATATTTGTGTTAAATACTTACAAATGTGACAACTTTCTGCTGAGACTCATCAAAAACATCACCTTTCTATGGCCCAAGAAACCAATGAAGTCAGGAGTCTCTGTTTTTCTATGCTGCAATATTTCTATACTGCAGTATTATATACACTTCTCTGCATGTCACTGAATAAAAGTGATGGATTCATAATCAATTAGGTGTCCTTTCTGCCAAAAATGTGGTAGCTTTATTAATCCTTACATGCTGTCACATCAGCTGAATTGTCTGTCTTCTTTTCTGGAGAACAGTCCAAGTTCATGCAATTCATGTGGAACTACAGGTTAAAGAAATATGAAATAGCACTTCTACAATGGGCTCCTAAAGGTAACAAAAAGTAGGGGGGTTGTATATAAATACTATAAGCCAAAAAGTTACTTTATTGGACCACAGTGTCAAAAATTTCCAAGCCAACATGGCCAGTAGCCACACAGACTCTGAAATTCTGGGAGCTTTCCAGGTTTGGGGAAACATTATGAATTCATTTTTGGTATTCTGGCTCAGATCCGTTCGGAATATCCTGGAATTCTTGGAATAGCCTAAATTGATCACACAGGATTGAAATCTGCTCACCTCCAATTCAGCTCTCTAGGAAGAGGCCTAGAAGTAACAAATCTTCTAGTACAAAGAGAATCATTTGTTCATCAGAACAACAGAATCAAAATGTCACAAGGGAAAAACACAGATTTCTTAGTGCTAAATTTTTCTTGCAAAACATCTGTAAACTGGAATCCTTGCCTGTGTTTCTAATTAATGCTTGACACTGCAAGTTAACGGTGTGGATTCCCATAAGATATTATACATCACCATGCACTGTAACGTATGGTGCACACAGTTGTTTGACAGTTCTGTATACAAAGCATGATATAGACTGAGAAGTGACTGTGTCATATTTAAACAAAGAATACATTCAAAATCTTTCCTTCAAGAAGGACAGATACATTTCTTAAAGAGGTTACCAGAGCAATTTATTATTGTCACTGTGAAAGAATGGCTGAATATGTGGAATGTGTGGAGGATGAATGGGTTCCTGAAGTGACAAGGCCCTGGAAGAACCAAAGAAAATGGTTGCCATGCACAGGATTGCTGAAGGAGGAACTTGGACAGTGGAAGCAAGGAATGAGAGAAACTTGGACTCTGATGCTTCCCAAGCATAACCACGACAATACAATCTGTCGAACACAAATGAAATATGCCGGCATGGCTGAGAAAGGTTCTGTACAAACAGAATGTACTCAGAACTGCCTATAGCAGGGGTAGGCAACCTTTCCCCTTTAAGGGCCGAGGGACTTCAGCTCCCAGAATCCCAGGAGCTATTGGCCAACATGGGACTACTGGCCAACATGGCTGAGGCTTCTGGGAGCTGAAGTCCTTCGGCCCTTAAAGGGGAAAGGTTGCCTATAGAATAAGGAACTGAACTGTTTTGGAGCCATGGTAACCAGCAAAACATGTTTGTTTCAAGAAAGAAGATGAAAAAGGTATAAAAGAAGGTACTTTTCTAACTTCACCTTGTGGTCTCCTGATCCATGGCAAAAGGGACCACTCAACCTTCATGAACGCCTGATCAACGTTCAGTGAAGGACTATGAGTATGTTGTATGCATATGTGAGTGAATGGAAAGAGCGCTTGATACTTAAGGTGTTTGTTAAATTGTTTTCTTGATGTTTGAAATGATTGCTTTCTTTGTTATGTCTCAATAAATGTTACATGCATAGTGTCTAAACCCAGATCTGGTTTCCTATGTGTCTCTGTTAAAAATTGTATAGTCTAGAGTTACTAAATTTCTTTCTGGATCAAAAAGAACTAAAAACCTTGGTTCATGACATCACTTATTAAATTTACATCCTGTATTTCTGTCACAAAATGCCACACATGATAGCTAAAAGTAGTAAAACTCAAAGAAAAGCACAGTTACGATGTAAAAACAGATTTTAAAGACTTCAATAAAAAGTAACATGAGCAATGAGCCAATCAGAATCCCCTTCTAGCTTAAACCCTGTATGATTAAAAATATTCTGAGGTTTGCATTCGTTGTGTCTAAAGGAATGTTAAAATCTTCCACTGACTGGACTCCCGTTACATTTCAGAAATCTGTTTTGTCCATGTAATTAACTTTCAAACATAGTCATTTATAATACTATAGTTCTGACACCAATGGTCACTGGTTTACATATATATTAACACACATACTTGAAGATGAGCTGCAGCTATTTTGCCCACACACACCCATTTAACTTCTAGAGCCCTATAATGTTTCCAAATGGACAGCTCCTGGTGCTACCAATGAAATTGCAAAACTGAACATCTAGCCCAGGGGTAGGCAACCTTTCCCCTTTAAGGGCCGAAGGACTTCAGCTCCCAGAATCCCAGGAGCTACTGGCCAACATGGGACTATTGGCCAACATGGCTGAGGCTTCTGGGAGCTGAAGTCCCTCGGCCCTTAAAGGGGAAAGGTTGGATGTTTTTCAGTAAGAAAAACAAAGAAAGATGTCCTAAGAATACCTGAGGGGGTTACAGTTAGAAATTGCCTCTCCTATAAAAAAAAATTGTGTTCTAGGCTGGGTGACTGAAAAATAAAAGCATCCTCTGAAAGTAACCTTGTTTGAAGAGGTTAGGAACACCAAGTTCTATCCAAATTTGCCCTTCCATTAACCCAAGGGCTACTTTTATGGTTCTCTCTGAGGAATCCTGTTGGATGAGGGTTTTGGGTAGACACATGTCCCTCACTGAACCTTAGAGAGATGCATTCCTTGACCCTCATGCCATTTTTAAGAATTATTACTTTGACTCAGGTTGATTCACCTTATAATCTTGGAAGTGTGGTGGAGATTAGGTTTCATGTTTTGGAGTGTCCTGTGCTGTTTTAGGTCTAGGAGAGGACTTTTAAAAGAAGGAAGAACCAGAGGTAAACCAGAACTAAAGTAAAGTGGGAAACCAGTAACAGTTTACTTCCCCATATAGATAGATAGATGGGTTCTCCAAGCAAATATAGTTGTCTTGATTACATATGAACTTATTTGACTAATTTCATATCCAATGGATAAATCTATCTATAAATAATGATTAAATTTGGCAGCCTAACTCTACTAATAATGCATAGTTATTAATGTTAATACTCTCAATAATAATATTAATACTCATAATAGTAACAGCGTATTGAATCTAGGTAATAGAGGATGAATTCCTAAAACAAGCATTGATAAAGTAATGGAGTGGTTCCTCCAATGTTTCAGCACAAAATCTGAACTACAGAGTGGAGTACAGAAAGAGGAAGTAGATTCCTGGTAACAACCTACATACCATCCTCTAGGGCAGTGTTTCCCAACCTGGGGTGTGCATGGCCCCATGAGTATGCAGCAGGACATTAAGAGGTATGCAAAAATATTTTAGTAATGGCAGAATAGTAATGGCCAGGGTTGAGAAGCAGGAGCTGCTGCTTCTGGTAGGTGAGTGTATAAGAAAGCAAAGAGACATAAGCTAATGACAGAGTGGGATGGAGTGCCGGTTCAATGTGGTGCCATTAAATGGTTGGCCTCCTCCTCAAAGTCCACCTTCTCTCTCCCTCCTCCATGTTCTCCCCATTTCTTTTGTTCTCATGGCTGGAGTGGGGATGATGGCGATGATTGGCAGAGTGAGGGATGGAAAGAAGAGAAGGAGGGCAGGGGAGGGCAGCTCTTTTGGGGATTCAAGTTTCCTAAGATTTCAGCCTTTGTCAAGGAAACAAACATATCAAAATATCAAAAATATCAAAGCTAAGCCTGTTAGGGTCTACCTTTAATTCAGCAGAACAGTAGAAATTATGTTCTGCCTAACTGTGCTTCCCTAAAATCTGAGGCTGACACAAAGACAACACAAATAGTTTGTAGTTTAAAAACAAAACTAATGGCTTAAATCTACATATGCATACATCCTAACTTAGCTAATGAATAGTTCAGGTAAAAGAAAAAAATCTTTATCTCACTATATTTCTGAAGAACGTTGATAGTATAGGGAAATGGGAAACCAGGAGAGCAGCAGGAAAATCTCTTTGTGTGTGTGTGTGTGAAAACTTCCTAAAGGAAGTGAGCTGAATCACATGATTTGTTTACTAATTTACAAAGGTATTTATTGTCCCTGTGATTCAGCAAGAACCCAATGAGATGTTTAGAAGAGGGCACAGCAGAGTTTGCATGCAGGAAGATTCTATCTATTTTAGGAGGAGGAGAGAGAATGCAATTATTTTCCAACAAGCTCTCCATGGCGCTTGGTGCCAACTTGTCCACATCTCCACTTGTCTTGCTTGCAGCAACACCTCATGCTGATTTTCCGCCATTCCTGGCTGGTGCCATTGTCATCTTCAGGAATATCTGTGGGGTTGGCTGCCCCTCAGGAATTGAGAAACTGATGCTTTTGCCACTGCTTTGGGTAGTTGCTGATAACGGTTGCTCGCCTTGCTGGAAAGCCTGAGAAAGAGAAAACAAGGAGAGTCCACCACCCTCCACAGAAGTTATTAATGGTCATTGTATAGTTTTATCCTTGTTAGCTCTCTTGTCTTGATGGAGGAAGGGTAAGGTATACATATTTTAAATAAAATAAATCCAGCTCAATGCTCTTTATGTATGCAGGCATGTTCCTATATTCCAGAATTTCTAGACAGAGTCCAATAAAGTCAATTTTAAGAATTTAAGTACAGTCAGCCCGACACTTTTGTGAGTTCGCCACCCTTTGGCCATTCTTCCTGCTACTGACCGAAGCTAGAGGCTGTTGTATGAATTTGAACATAGCAGCCTCAAGCTTTGGAGAGGGCAAAGAACAGATGCCCCCAACCCCATTCCTGAAGCTTAGAGGCCTCTGCCTCATTGTGCACAAAACAGCTGGAGACTTTTGTGTATTCTTTACTTCCAAAGCTGGAGACACTTGTGTGTCCATTGACACAAAAGCCTCCAGATTTCGGATGAGGCTGTTGTGTGCACATTGAGGCAGCAGCCTCAGGCTTGAAATAACAGCAACTGTACTAATAGCAAACATTTTGCTCCCATGAAGGGTACTGTTTATGGAAATGGGCTGCCAAGGTGTACTTAAGTGAAAAATTTCACTACTCTATTTGGGGACAAAAAAAAAATCATTTTATATTTTAAAAAATGATCTTTTGTGGGGAACTGAGGGTCACAAACCTAGGGGTCATACTTCCACTCCCACTTTGGGTGGAGTGCCTCCTAAGCAGAGTTCCACTCACAGGAACTCTACATCCAACCTGTTGTTGCTGTTGCAGTTGTGTCATTCAAGTCATTTCTGACTTATGGCCACACTAAGGTGACCCTATCACAGGGGTTTTCTTGGCAAGATTTATCCAAAGGGGGGTTGACTTTGCTTTCCTCTGGGCTAAGAGAGTGTCACTTGCCCAAGGTCACCCCAAGGGTTTCCAAAGCTGAGCAGGGATTTGAACCCTGGTCGCCAGAGTCACAGTCCATCACTCAAACCACTGTACCATGCTGGTTCTCCATTATCCAGAGGTAAAAGCCACACCAGCAGGAAAAGTTCTGAATAATATATCTTTGGAAAGAGGGAAAATCTTTCTTCACACACACATACCCCAACTTCTTCCTCTCAGAGGAAAAACCACAAACCAGTAAAACAAAGTCCTAAATTCATGCACAGTTCCAGTCCTGCACATACCAAAAAGCACATGTAATTAAATCAAGATTTTTTTTTTATCAGTACAATTTACAGCAATGTAACTATGACAGTTTCTAGGCACAGGTTTTTCATGCATATTATTTTTCTGGATGTTAGACATTGTTTTCTCGGCCAGAAAGGGGGAAAACACACACTAAGGAGACACTAGAGTACTGAGAAATGCTTCAGGCCATCTTTCTTGGGAATAAATAGTAGAAGTATCTGGTCCTAAACTGTGTGTCTATCTAATTAAAACCAGCAAAGGTGCCTCTACAGTGAAAGCCATTCAAATGAAAGTATTTGGAGTGGAGAGCTGGAATGCAATACCTTAAAGTCTGTGCCAGTTGCAATACGAGTCAAACATAATACTAGTCCAAAACTCAAAACTGACCCTTAAAGCTTGCTGATAATTTTCAGATATTTGTCTTTTTGCTTTTACAGGAATAAATGTATACCATATTGTAAGCATTTCTTTGTGAATCTGCAACTGCAAACATCCAGGCACTTAGACACCTCCACTGCAAATATGGAATATCTACTCTACACAGTTATAGCAGTATGATACCATTTTAATTGCCATGGCTTCATCCTACAAAATGGTAGTTTGGGGTATCAGCTAGAATGCTCAAGTGTAGCGGGACCCTCATGCGGGAGCATGAGAGTTGCTCAAGGAAGTAAGAGACTTGGAGGCCTTGGTCCCCCACCCCTCCATCTCTTCTTCCCAAACCTTCTGTTTTCTGTCTTGGGCTACATTCGCACTGCAGAAATAATCCAGTTTGACACCACTATAACTGCCATGGCTCATTGCTATGGAATTCTGAGAATTGTAGTTTGATGAGACATTTAGCCTTCTGTGTCAGACAGCTCTGGTGCCACAAGAAACTACAATTCCCAGAATTCTATAGCACTGAACCATGGCAGTTAAAGTGGTGTCAAACTGGATTATTTCTGCAGTACGGATGCAGCCACAGGGGGAAAGGGAAAGTCAAGGAAGACACTTGGAATCTTTGCCTGGGGGAGAAAGAGCAGGAGAACTATTTTCTTATAATATTATAATCTTATAATATCCATATTTGTTATAATATGGATATATGAAAATATGCACACTAAAGAAGCAAAATATTTGTATTCATATACTACATCAAGTAGGGGGGCATCTGGATACAGCTGTAAAGGGGGTCACAAGAGTAAAACTGCACTGGTGTCCTAGTTCATGGGAGGAAGCTAATGGTCTCTAGCAAAGACTTCCAAGCACATCACCAAATTCCATATTCTAGGGTTCTAAAGTGGTATCAAACTACTGTGGCTGTGTAGTGTGAATACACTCCATGGCTGAAACTGAACTTAAGCAAATATGAACTCCAGTGCCTGGAAAAACTGTGTTCTAGACAACACTTCCCAGACTCCCATATTTCTCTCAAATGAGACCCAAGACAGCTCATATTATGAATTAAAACAAGGAACATAAATGAAAATCTAACAATAAAAAGTTTTTTAATTAAATAAACTACTATATGAAAACACCAATACTTTAAAGCAATATCAGTGAGTTTTTAAACATGAGAATAACAATAAAAGTGCAGCACCCAGACTCCATTAAAGACCTTTCTTTATAGCCACTTAGCTGTCAAATGCTTGTTCAGAAATAGATAGATAGATAGACAGACAGATATTTACCTGCTGACAGAAGGAGAGCAGGGAAGGGAAGCCTAGTCTCTTGTGGAAGGAAGTTCCATAGCCACTGCAAAGGCTCTCTCCCTTGTCCAGACAAATCATACCTGCGAAGCTGATGAAAACTGAGAGAATCCCTACCTTGCACATCTTAAAATTCAGACAAGCTCATACAGGGAGATGCAGGAAATATTGTCAGTGATTAAGCTGACTGAGATTTCTGGTAGTTCTAGCCTGCAAAGTAACTTTTCCATGCTTTGGCACTTTCTCCACCCAACAGACCTTGCTCTATTCTTCATATACCACCACAGCAGATTAAGAGCATAGAAGTAAAATGTTTATTTACTAGGTTCTTGATGAAATAATCAGCATCCAGCTCCCCCATGCTTTACAAAAGGAAGCAAAGATTTGTTTGGTTTTATGCTAAACAGAATGAACTCCTTCAATAAAGATGTTTGTGTTTGTTTTGCATAAACTGTGCAGATCTGTCTTGCATTAAAGTCTAAGATAATTCAGCTTTTCTGGGTAACTGATAATGAAGTTCAATCATTCTTTTACCATTGCAGATAATTAAATACATGTTCTGTTGGACAATTTCTTTTACATTTAAATTTTGGCACAAGTATCTTTGATCACTACATTGTTTGTAGTTCTTTTCTTTGTAGTTGTAGTTCTTTGTCAGCTGCTTTTGGGAAAATCAAAAAAATCTGAGTCAGGATATATCAAGGCACACTTGCAGAACAACATTTTTAAATAATATTTTTAATTAAATTAAAATATCAGTTCCATTGCTCACTTAAGGCAATATTTTCACATAAATAAATCTGTAAAACATACATAGAATCAAGTGTACAAGTGTAAATCCTAACATTTCTTAACAATAAAATATCACTCATTCATATCAATTGGCTTGTATTATGTTGTGTTCGATAGTTGATGTCTTCTCAGGTTGTGTTGAACTTTCTAATTTTTCCATTTTCCCGAGTTTCTCTTTCTTTGACTTCATCTGTAACTTCTGTTCTTACTGTAACTTACACCATTACACTAGTCTTTTGTTGTTGTTATGTTCTTTCAAGTCACTTCCGACTTATAGCAACCCTAAGGCAAATCTATCATGGGGCTTTCTTGGCAAGTTTCTTCAGAGGGGGTTTGTCATTGCCATCCTCTGAGGCTGAGAGAGTGTGACTTGCCCAAGGCCACCCAGTGGGCTTCATGGCTCTGTGGGGATTCATACCCTGGTTTCCAGAATTGTAGTCCAATACTGAAACCACTAGGTCATACTGAACCTATTATTATATTGTTGTTATATCTTTACTACATTGTGATCTTCTTCTATTTCTTTTGAATATTTAACATTCAATTATCTGTGACAGCTAAGCTTGACCATTTCTTATTCCAGTTGACTTTGACCAGTTTCCAGTCTGCCTCTGTTTGTTTTATTGCACTGTCCTTTATTAGAGCCATAATTCCCTCTTTCTTTAAGGGTCTATAGGTCAGACAACTCATTCAGTATTTCTAAATAGTTTGCTCCACTCCATGTTCACTATCAGTGGTCTATATTGCAAGCCTAAACAGGAGTTAGCAGGGTTGACTATACTATTAGGTAGACCAGGGAGTTTATCACATTTCCTTTTTTGCCTAATCTGGGAATGGCCTGGGGATGCATGTGAACAAGGGGAAATGAATATTATCACACTCGAAACAGTTGGCAAGCCATTGCCTGACCACTACCTGTCCCCAAGCCTTGCTGAGTTACCAATTTTGCTCAGCTGCAAAGCTTCCATCCTTGAAAAATTGTCTGGCTCAGTGCAGCTTAGGGATGGGGGGTGGTCGGGCAACAGCATGGCAATAGCTTGCTGACTGTTTCGAGTGTGATAAAATCAATTTCTCCTTGATCACATCCCCAGCCCATGCCCAGATCAGGCAAAAAAGGGAATGCGATAAATTCCTGAGTCACCTTAGAACAGGAGATTTTGGAAGTTACCAAAAGGCAGAAACTTGTTAGCTATTTGTCATTTTTTTCATTTTATATTCTTTTGGCAAGAACAGGGAGAGGAACTTGTGTGATTTTCTGGCTTCAGTGACAAAATAATTGTTTTGCTTTGGTTGTTATGAGGAATTGTCACTTGATATACTGCCTCAGAGAGCCAAAGTGCCATAGGCCAGTCCTGGAAGTTAGTATTCTGCACCAGCAGCTTCGCCTCTTCTTCCAATATTAACTAGAAACCTGTTTATTCCTACCTAGAGTGACCCATTAAACCAATGATTAAATGATAAGTCAGCACATAGGTACATTTAAATGATTCAATGAATCTATGCTAGTTGGGACTAATAATAAGAATTAGGCCATTAATTTGACTGCTCTAGTGACACTGATGTGAGAACTACATGATGTAGTGCTTAAATCATTGGACTATGACTCTGGAGAGCAGGATCCAAATTCCCACTTTACCATTAAAACCCACAGGGTGACCTTAGGCAAGTTACACTCTCTCTGCCTCAGAGAATGACAATGACAAATCCCCTCTTTAAAAACTTGCCAAAAAAGACCCTCTGTGATAGATTCACCTTAGGGTCACCGTAAGTCAGAAATGACTTGAATGTACACAGCACAGCACAGTGATACAGATACATATTCAGTAAAATAATGCACATAATAATGATGATAGAGAGGTTGTTATTGTGTGCCTTCAAGTGATATCTATTATCAGATTTACTTGGCAAGATTTGTTCAGAGGAGGTTTGTCATTGTTTAAGAGATCCCAAATCATTACCCCAAAAAGTGTATTATGGTACTTTAACATTTGTGTAACATTGAGATTTGATTGTTCCTTTCATTTGGTATTTTGAGGTCTCTCATAATGGAAGACCCTAAATGGTAGCTTCCTCCACTTTGTGTACATCCAACACTGACCACATGCCTCTTATTTGAGTGTACAATGACTAGTGAGATCAAACTTTTTGGCTATCAGATGAATTTTCCCGAGGAAAGAAACCCCTTAATTACAATCTTGCAGCCCATTATGTTTCACTTCCTGTTTCATTTTACCCCAAGTTTTATTTTAAACTCTTAATAAAATATTATTAAAATCAGAATCTGGTTATTAGTATGATTTAAACATTTAAGTTACTGCCTTTTCAGACATGCCCCAGGTGCTGCCCTCTAAATGCCTCTCATTAACCAAAAAAGATATAAGAACTGGTGGTGTACTAATGAAAGAGTTAGGTGCTTAATGAAACTTGTACCACAATTGGGCCAGGTTTTTGGCAGGAGAAGTACAGATTATGTTACCCTTGTCGACATGAGAGACTGTTTAATGGAGAATGGGGAAGTCCTGCAAGACCTTTTAGAAAAGAACTAGAAAGTGTTATAAAATGCATGTGGAGAGACAAATTTCACGAAGTCACGTATCAAATTTCATTAGCAATGTGTTCCATGGAATCCATGAAACCTATCACAGGAAAGAAAGCTGGGCACTATTTGGAAAGTCAAGAGAGTCATTTGAAAATATCATTTCAAGGGAAAGTTCCTTGACTTCTACAAAAGGCAATAAATTCAACAAACAAGCAGAGGAGATGGAATCTAACTCCTATCTCTTCCACAAGATGGCTGAGATCCTACACTGTCCAGCACATCACAAGCATTTCACATGCAGAATTCTACTACAGTTCTCCACTCACAATTCCCAGGACTCACAGTTTTGCTGTGATTGTCCCCTGAATGGCTGTTCCACGATTGATAGAGTGGGGGATAAGATGATAGAATGTTATCTTGTTATGCTCCATAGCCAGATGCAGACCAATGGCATCTTCTACTGATATCTGCTGGAATCCTGCAGAGGGCTCAGTAGAGAATGAAATCATTTACATTTGGCTAGGGGGACACTTCTCCAGTTTCCCATGCTCTCCACCTCATGGAATTGCTATGCAAAGCAAAAACATGAGTACTGGGGGAACTTTGCAAGTTGCAAGTGGTGGAAGGCAATACCAACCTCTACAGCAACAATGACAACACAGGCATAAGATGGATTTATGCTTTCATATGTCATTAACAGAATGCCAGGCAATGTCTTCATTCATCTTAGTGACTCTTATCCAGTCTTTTTCTTAGCCACAGATTTGTGCTGTACCTCTTTTCCCACATGCATGGATTATGGGGACATGCATTAAATATTTAATATTTAAGCCTGACCCAAGACATTCTGCTGCCCAAATTGGGCAGCACATTTTCATCCCTATCCAAGTATACAGTTCTCAATGCCAACCAAGTTATTTTAGCACCAGAGGTAGAAAAATCCCATCAACACTTGTCCCCATCCCTTGCAGTAAAACTGCAATTATTATAATATAAATAAATAGCAATTTGCTGCCCATTCATGACATCCCGGGGCCTAAATATCTTAAATGTACCATATTTCATCTGATCTTAGAAATGAAGCAGGGTCAGCTCTGGTTAGAACTTGGATGGGAGATCACCAATGAATACTAGGTGCTGTGGGATACATTCCAGAGAAAGGAACTGGCAAAACTATCTCTGAGTATTACTTGCCTAAGAAAATTCTATGACATTCATAAATCAACAGGTGACTTGAAGGCACATACACACCCAACATTCAAAATCTGCTGCTCAAGGCAGCTGCCTAACTTTGTAAGCTGGCCCACTGGAACAGGAACAAAAAATTAATCTTGTTAACTGTTTCAGAAATTTTGGGGGGAAGGAGTAGGGCAATCTACATAGAAAATGTATTGTTTACTGTAATAAGTTAGTGCTCTTAGAGATCAAGATCTTCATTTTTTATAAGCAATGACAGTGACTAGAACTCTTGGTGCTCTCTCTAAATTTAATGCTAATCCTCCCCCCCCACACACACACATGTGGTAACAGATATGAGTAATCAGTGGCATCTGGAACAGTTGTAATCCATGTTCCTAGGTAAACCAAAGAGAAGTAAAAGAAATGGCAAAACTTATAAAACAGAACAAATGTATCTTTTATGGTGTTTTCTTAAAGGTGCTGTGGGTTTAGTTAGTCAGTCATATCCCACACTGTGCCATTTGGAATATGTGCTGCCCTTTTAAACGTGATTGAACAAGTAAGCATGTTAGCATATGGCAAGTTATTCTTACGGGAGTCTGTAAAAGGTCTTGGCATAGAAAAGAATGTGATATAGTGCATTTTAAAAGTGGGGGAGCTCCAAATTAAGTATTTGACAAGTCTCCCAAAGGTGTTACGGCAAATTAGGGAGGGGAATGGGGGAGAGGTGACCTGTGGAGTTGGCAAAAGCTCAGGTTATTTGTGGGAGCATTGCTGGGCTGCCAAAATCCAAGAGAATTTTCTGATGTATAATTTGCTAAAGCAACTGAAAAAGAGGCAGTCATAAATGAAGGATGCAAGATGTACTCCAGAGTTAATACTAAGCCTATTAAGGCTTCAAATTCTGCCTTCCTGATTGTCCAGGAGGCATAGTTCATCAGGGATTCAAAGCCTGACTGCTAAGCACCTTTAGAGTCCTGCCTGAAGGACTCTCCAACCTTGTCAAATACGCTTTCAAAAACCTTCTGCAGTCAGCCCTCCTGATTCACGGGCGATCCATTCCCCCCCTAAAAATCAGGAAAAAATGCAAATATCCAAGCCTCATTGGACATAATGGTCACATTCTCCTGCATGCTGCCTTGTGCATGCACAGCAGGCATGCGTGCCATTTTGTCCCTCCTGCCTTCCCGTCTGTGGAAATGCAAGACCACAAATGGGAAGTCCACAAACTAGAAGGGATGAATTTATAAGATGCTGTAAATCAACCTGTTAATGAAAATGGTAGTTCTTCTTTTGCTATCAGTCTTAACCAGACCATGATCTACAGCATTTACAAGCATAAAAACATAGCTGAAAGCACATCATTCTTGCTTACCTCCCTGGGAGTAGTGAAATATATTGGTATGCATTCTTATCACTGTGTTCTGCCCAGAATTTGGATTTAGTGTTTGTCAGTGGCCAAAAGCCAAATGTTAACAAGTACCAGAAATTGTGTGCATATCACACTTCTTGTAAATGCTCTTTTGAGGGGGGGACACATATACAAAAGTGCACATTTGAAAGATATAAAGGCTTCCCACAACAATTGTGAAATGTAAGACACATGTATACAATTTCTAAAGTTTGTAACATTTGGCCTCCTGGACATCAGTAAAATATAACATCTGATCGGATATTAAATCACACTCCCATTTCCCTGATATGGGAAGGATATTCTGGGCAACTAATATTTAACAGATCAAAAACAGGACACATGCAGCCAAGCAACATCAGACCATGGTTGAAAGGATGTGGCAAAGAGGGCAAAAGTTTCTAATGAAGATAAACATACAAAACAAATATTTTAAGCAAGGAATCCTTGGAACTGATGTACTGAATAGAGGAAAGCCTGGGGGGAAAAGAAAAAAATCATAAATAAAATACTTTTTTCATGTGCAGGCATGAGCATAATAATACATGTATATAATAAATTATTCTAAAATAAACATGTCTTGATCAGTCCTGCTCAAAGCTGTAGCTTTCTTTCAGATCTACTGTCAGAATTCTATGTTCATAGGTGGCAGACTCTGGCTGCCAAGTGCTCTGGATGCTTGGGGTCTCCATAAGTCAGAAATAACTTGTCTTGCTCCAGGCTGTAGTGTTCACGTGCTTACTAAAGGAGGAGGGCAATTTGACTATAACACTTCTACTATGGTAGTTTGAGTATAATCAGTGTAGAGTACTGTATACTGTACATATGTTTTTCTATCAGACATAAGGAACACATTATTTTGGCTCCATCATACTATTTACCTGCAGTCCTAAGCACAGTTAAAGTGTGTCCCTCTCAAAAACAAAAAACAAAAACCAATTCTAGTTTCCAAATAAACTTGGTTGGGACTGAACTGTTAGGTCTTGTACATGAGATAGTTTTCCAGAGAGCTGAAGACAGTGTTGGTCTCTTTTTGCCCCTCTGACTTATGCCAGTCTGTGGTCACTTTCCTTTTGTGGATTTCTGCAGACGTTTTAGGAAAACTTAAGAGAGCCAAGACAATGTTGTGGTTTGATCATTGGACTATGTCTCTGGAGTCCAGGGTTCAATTCCCTGCTCAGTCATGGAAATCCACTTGGTGACCTTGGGTAAACCAGAAAAACTATGTGATAGGTTCGCCATTGTTGTTGTTGTTGCTGTTGCCAACTTATGGCAACCCTAAGGTGACCCTATCATGGGGTTTTCTTAGCAAGATTTGTTCAGAAAAGGGTTGTCATTGCCTTCCCCTGAGACTGGAAGCACATGACTTGCCCAAGGTCACCTAGTGGGTTTCATAACCAAGCGGGGAATCAAGCCCTGGTCTTCAGAGCTATAGTCCAAGACTCAGACCACTATGCCACACCTGACTCCTCAGTTCTCCATCAGTCAGAAACAACTTTAAGGCACACAACAACAAGGGAAACTCATAACATGAAAGTCACTGTGCTGCAAACAGATTATGAAGTGTACATTTTGTTCTATCTCATATTGACACCTACCAGATGACAACCATAATAAATAGCACAGAAATACATCACCAATATTTGGAGTAGCCTAGAAATTAGTTACAGAATTTAAATTATTTTCAGGGTACACGTCAGGGTTAGTGCAATTCCAAACATACACAACACAGATCTACCTTTCAGAAATACAATGCTATTCTAAAATTTCCTTTATTTTTAATTAAGAGTAAACAGGAAGACGTAGAGCAGTCTCCAACATGGTCCAATTGATTTTATTATTGAATTAATATGAATATAAGGAAAGTGGGGGCTAGTAAAATGGAAACCAACAGATTTTTTCCAGTGGTAAGGCTCTATTTGCAAGCAATGTTTTAATGCAGTTTTTTTGGGGGGTGGGGGTGGGGTTAGGCTTATGATTGTCCATGAAAAATCTTTGTTCTGGATATATTTCAATGAACATGCATATTCAGTATTTTCTTTTCTCTGACCCCGTTCTCAGAGGTTTCATTTGGTAGATCTTTATTCTATTATCAATAATTCTCATGGTCAAATTACAAGGATGTTTTATATTTGATTTATTTTGATGTTTCCTGGTATGTCCATGTGCCATGTGTTGTAGATGGGGCTGTGACATTCTTCAGCTTCTTTTTTTAAAAATTTATTGATTAAAATACAAACACATATAACAAAACATACAATTATATATATCAAATACAACTACTTACTTGTCTATCATGTCTTGCTAAACTGCCCGTGTTTGAATCACTTTGTTTATACTAAAATCTATTTTGTCATCATGCTATTTTTCAGCACATATCAATATATCTATATTATACTTGATTTTTGTTAAACTTATCTATATCATATCTTTTATCGTGGATTTCCTTAACTCATTCTAATCCTATCATAATGTTTTCCCTCATTCACGTTGCCAATACTCTATCATTGGATTCCAATCTTTTTTGAAAGAGTCCATTTCTTTTCTCTTTATCACACCTGTAAGTCTATCCATTTTCAAAAGGTCATAAATTTTCATAAACCAATCTTTAATAGTAGGAATTTTTTCTAATTTCCATTTTGCCACGTAGTTAATTCTAGCCGCCATTATTAGATAGAAAATCAATTTCCCAAATTCTTTTTCCAAATTTTCTTCTGTGATTATCCCCAATAGAAACATCTTTAGGTCTAAATTTAATTGTATATTTAATATTTTGCTCATTTCTTTGTGAATACCTCTTCAGTATTTTTTGCTTCTTTGCAATTCCACCACAGATGGTAAAAGGTATTTATCTTCTTTCTACATTTGCAGCACATATTCATTTGGTTCTTTCTCATCTTAACTAATTTATATGGGGTGAGGTACCAACAAAATTGCATTTTATAAAAATGTTCGGTGATGTCATGGTTAAGGTGTATTTTAATCTTTTCCTCCAACATTTTCCACATTGTTCAAGATCTATATTATGTCCAAAATCCTGCGCCCATTTTATCATATGTGGTTTTATCGTCTCTTTTTCCATTTCTATTTTTAGGAGCAATTTACAATTTGGATATCTTATGTTTGTCATCCTCAGCAACTATTATATCTTCAAAATCTTTATCCATTACTCCTATATTTTGAGTCTTCTTATCCATAAGAAAGCGCTCCCTTAATTGTCAGTAGGTAAACCAGTTACAATTATGTCCTTGCCCAGTTAGTTGTTCTTGTGTTTTAATAGTCATATTTGGGGCTTCACCCACTATTAAATCTTTATAAGTCAACCACCTTTTTTTGCTCATTTTATCATTTCTCAGAAAGGCCTTCTTTATTGAGGTCCATTTAGAGATATTATCTTCCCATTTATTCTTGACTGTTTTCCAAATTCTTAATAAGGCTCATCTTAAATACTGATCATTAAAATCTTTATGTACTTTAATTTTATCATATATCAAATACCCATGCCATCTGTATACGTTGTCATATCCTTCTAATTTTAAGTTTCTCTCATTATTCAATTTTATCCAATCAAGTAACCAATATAAACTGCATGCATAATAAGTTTTTAAATCTGGTAGGCCCATACCCCCTCTAATTACCTCAACTTGCATTAATTTCATCCTTACCCTTGGTTTTCTCCCTCCCCAAATAAAGTTTGATAAGTCTTTTTGCCATTTACTAAAAGGAGAATCATTAATCAAAATGGGAGCATTTTGAAATAAAAAAAAGCATCTTTGGTAATACATTCATTTTTATGGTTGCAATTTTACCCATCCATGAAAATTTCAATTTTACCCATCTATCTAAGTCTTTTCTAATTTTGCCCCATACTTTCTCATAGTTGTTCTTATAAATATCAGAATCTTTCGTTGTAAAGTTTATCCCCAAATATCTTACTTTCCTTTCTTCTTGAAATTTGGATTTCTCCCTTAAGCACTTTTACTCTTTCTTTGTTAGATTCATTAATAACATGGTCATCTTTTCTCTGTTTTTCTTAAGTCCAATTGCTTCCCCATATTTCTTTAAAGTTAATAAAAGTTTATCAATGCTTTCCAGTGGGTTGGATATTGATACCATCAAGTCATTGGCGAAAGCCCGCACTTTGAATTCCTCTCCTTTTAATTTTATTCCTTGAATCATCTTTTCTTCTTGAATTTTATTCATTAAAACTTCAAAATTCAATATAAATAGTAGTGGGGACAATGGGACCCCTGTCTAACACCCTTCTGAATTTTGAAGCTTTTAGTAGATTCTCCATTTATTAATAAGTTGGCTTCCTGATTATGGTAAATTGATTTTATCCATCTTAAAAAATTATGTCCTATATCCAGTTTATCCAGAATTACCAGAATAAGACTCCAATTTAAACTGTGAAATGCTTTTTCAATATCAAAGAAAAAATTGCCAATTTCTTGTCTATATTTTTACCATGATATTCTATTAAATTTATTAGATTTCTGATATTGTCTTTGATCATTCTATCTGGTAAAAATCCTGTTTGATCCTCATGTATCCAGTTCTTCAACTATCTCTTCAACCTATTCACCTTGATATTTGCAAAACTTTTGTAATCGCAATTCAATAATTAAAGAAGCCTATAATTCTTTGGGTCCAATTTATCTCTATTTTCCTTGGGGACCTCATTTATAGTTTTTTGTAGGGGAACTGCTAATTGATATGCAAAGGTTTTGTAATATTCCTGGGGGTAAAGCCATCTGGGCCTGGGGACTTATCAACTTTAATTTTACTTATTGTCTCTAATTTTTTTATTCAACTCTTCTTTATACTCATCCGTTATTTTGGTCAAATTCAATTGTTCTACATATTGTTTTATTTTTTTCTAATCTATTCTCTTGTTCCTTGTATAGATTCGAGTAATAATTTTAAAAGATTTGTTTAATTTGTTCTTGTTTTGAATATATATTATTTCCTTCTCTTACTTTAGTTATAGTTTCCTTCTCTTGTTCTTTCCTTAATTTAAATGCTAAATATTTCCTGGGTTTATTTGAAAATTCAAAATTCTTCTCCCTCAAATATTTTATCTTCTTTTGTATCTCTTCCATTGATAATATTGATACTTGCTTCCTTAGAGCAGTTAATTCTTCTTTTAGTTTTTTATTATTGGATTTGTTTTTTAGCCTATCTTCTTTTAGTTTGATTTCTTATTCCAACTTTTTTATTTTCCTTTCTTTTTTCTTTTTAATTTCTGAGCTCTTCTTTAAAAATAGCCCCTCATAAAAGCCTTTGAGGTGTCCCATACCATATTAGTTGGGACTTCCTTTCCCAAATTTTGTTGTTTCTGAGCCTCATTCACTACTTTGTCCTCTTTCAAGAGATTAGCATTTAATCTCCATCTGAACTCTCTTTGTCCATTACAATTGGGTTATGGTCTGACCACATTGTTGGAAGAACATCTATTTTAGATATTCTTTTGCATAGAAAAATGGACATCATGAACATATCAATTCTAGACCAAGAATTATGGGAAGGGGGAAAGAAGGTATAATCTTTCACGTTATTATATAAAATTCTCCACATGTCTTTCTATGCCAATTTGTCTTTTAACTCAAAGAAGCTTCTTGGTAATTTTCCTTGATTTGGTTTAATATTTTTCATAGATGTTCTATCAATTTGGGGATCTATTACTTCATTCCAGTCTCCCATAATTATAATCAACTCATTGTTGCAATTTATCAACTTAATTGTCAATTGATCATAAAATTTTCCTTTATTTGTGAGCGGTGCATAAATTCCCACTATTAGTATTTTCTCACTCTTCAAGTTAATTTCTACTATTATATAATGTCCATCTTGGTCTACAAATATTTCTTTAGATTCGATTCTTTGATCAACATATAATACCACTCCCCTTTTTTTGTTTCTGGTGGTGGACACATATTCTCTTCCTAATTTCTGATTCTTTAAGTACTTTATGTCTTTTAATCTAATATGCATTTCCTGTAAACAGGTAATATCCACTCTCAATTTATGAATGTAGTGATAAATCTTTTTTCTTTTCTGTGCAGTGTTTAAGCCCTTCACATTCCATGACAAAGTCTTAACATTGTCCCTCTTCTTCCACAACCTTTATCCAGATACTCTATAACACACCACTCTTCCTTCTATATCTCCTTCTTCTAGATATTCTCCTTCTCTACTGTGTTGAATATCACCAATATCATCTAACACTTCTTCATCTGATTCTAATCCATCTTTCCTAACTCTCCAATTCTCAGCACCCTGAGCCTCCTGGTTATCACTTTCCTTTAAAGCTCCTCCTGACCCTTCTTCACCTCTGTCTCCTCCTTTGTTTCTTTGTCTTTCCTCTTTTCCCCTCTTCTTTGATTGAGGTGTTCCTCCTCTTTATTATTCTCCTTGTGTCTAGTCCTTCATCTTTCCTCCTGGTCCCAAAATTTCCTTGCCTCATTTACTGTCTTTATTACCACCCTTCTTTTCCTAAACCAGAAAGTTAGTCGTTCTGGCAATTCCCATCTATATGGGATATTCTCTTGCCTTAAGAAAGGTGGTCTAGAATGCATAGTCTTTTCTTTTTCTCAACAATCTCGCTGGTACATCTTTAAGGATCTGAATTTGTTTTCCATCTATCTCCAAGGGGATTTCATTGTGGGGCCTCAAAACCACATCACGTGTCTGTTTATGCATGAAATAGACTACAATATCCCTTGCTAATTTTTTTTCTTTGCTACTATCGAATTAAGTCTAAAGATCCTAGCGATTTCATATTGGAATTGCTGTACATCTTTGTCAAGAAATTTTGCCAATTTGGGGACTAGATCATCCCACAAGTTTTCATTTTTACTTTCTAGAATCCCTCTTATTTTGAGCATTTTTCCTTTAATTTTTGGTCCCAGATGGCTTTATCACCTTGATCCTCTCCCTTCTTTTCCTAATGTCTTCTAATTCCTCCCCTAATCTATCATTTCTATATTCCAGATTATCTATCCTATGATTAACCACAATCAGTTCACCTGTTATTTTTTCTATTGTTTGATTTATCCCCTGCAATCTTTCCTTATTTATTGTTGTATTTCCACTTTGAAATCTTTCATTTTCTACCTCATTTCCAATCTTAATTTCCTATTTTCATCCAAAATATGTATATTAGGGTTTGTCACTTTGGGCTGTTCTATAGAAGGCTTCCTTGGGAGTGGCATCTGATTTTGGGTCTTTGCTAATTGATTTCTTGACATCATAGTTTATTTCTCTTATTGCTCTCTAGGAGACCAATCGAGTGATCAAAGTGACCCCCTTGGTATTGGGGGTCTGGATGTTTTCATTGTAGATCCAAATCCTGCTCTCAGACCTGGAAACCTCCAGATTGACATAGATCCTTCAGGAAGATAGAGGAAGAGAGACAGCTAAGATCGGGGAAAAAATTGCATCTGCACTGTAGTGGAATCGATTTGATGACCAAGATGCCACCAATTTTTAAAAAAATCTTATGTAAGTAACATATGTTACAATCCCCCCCCCCCCCCGGATGTCCTATCATGGTCTTGGACAATTAACTTCAGACCCAGCATCATGTGGCAAAATAACAACAAAGAATAAGTAACTGTTGGAGTAGTTAAGACTGGCAGTGAAGTTTCCCAATTAGACAAGAGGAGGAAAAGGAAAAAAAGAGAATAAAGTGAAATAAATAAGGATAAAGACTGTCCCCTTGGATATCTTAAACATTTTGAAATAGTTTGAAGAAAATCGAGTTACCTTCCTCCCTTCTGCACAGAATCTTTCTCTTTGTGGCAAGATGTGGAGATTACATTTGAGTTAATAAGTTGGAAAAATAAGTAAAGAAACAGGAAAAGGGAAAAGGAATTATAGAAAGAAGCAATAAAGTGACTCACTTATCTGATGACTAAGGAGTTAATTTGCCAGGGGAAGACTGGCGAGAAGAGAAATTGGTGGTGGTCCTTGGAAAAGCATGGGTAGGAAAGAAGAGACTGGAGGCTTACAATAAACAAAGGCTGCAGAAGTGAATGCAGGAGACAGAGGAGGAGTTTCCCCAGAGTGATTAACTGTAAGACATCATAGAGAAAGGTAGAGTGGCACAGGAATCATAGAGGAAGCCAGCGTGGCTCAGAAACAGGAAGAAACCAGAAATATAAGCCAGAAGGAAGAGAAACGGATGATAATAGAGTTTGGATGATAATAGAGTTTGGACGATAGAGAATCTCCTCTAGGCATGAAATAATCTACATAACAGACAAAAGGACAAAAAGAAGAGTGATTGAAGTGGATGTAAGGACTAAATCAAAAGGACAATTGGATTAGGGGCTGACAAAGGAGGAACTCTTTAACAAAGAAAGAAAAGGGTTGGTTATATAAAGAAAGGGAGGGGAGATTGGAAAAATAGGAGTCTGACAAAGGAAGAGATTTTTGTTGGCAATATGATATGTTATTGGGATGTTATAATTTGTATAAGTAAATAAGGGGTGAATATAAGAGGAAGTAAAGAAGAAATAAGAAAAGCAAGAAAGAGATTGAAAAAGGGAGAGATTTATTTTTGGGACCATAATAGGAAATAGGAAAAATAGGAAAAGAAGGGAAATAAAATCACAAAAAGAGTGTAGTTCCTAAACAAAACGGAAAGGACAAGTGTCTGATTTTTTTCTTCTTCTTTTGGTTGGAGGGAGGAATTAAGACAACAATATCCATCAAGAAAAGATAAAGAGATTTAAAAGGTGACATTCTTCAGTTTAAACATAAAATGCCCTGCTGATAAGTTTTTCCTTGGCTATATGAATCAGGTCAAACAGAAAAATTATCTGACATCTTCATTTGTGTAATCAGACTTTCCAAACCATAGAAGTATGGGGCTATTCTTGGAATATCTCTATGGGACTTGACAGCACATGAAGCTGACATAGCCATCTGCTGATGCAAGTTGCTGTTGTAGTTCTATTAAAGTCCAGACAATAGATTCAATGGATCTCTGCTATCTGAATCAAAGGCTGCACAGCAACAACAATGCACTTTGACACCATGGCTCAAAGCTAGGGGATTCTGGAATTGTTTGTTGTGGCACCAGAGCTCTCTGACAGAGAAGGCTAAATATCTCACAAAACTACAAATCCCAGAATTCCATAGCATTGAGACATGGCAGTTAAAGTAGTGTTAAACTGCATTATTTCTGTAGTGCAATTGCAGCCAAAGAGATAGCCATCTGCATTGAACCAGCTGCACTGTATCTGATATAATCTGCCTAAAAGAGCCAGATGAAAATATGTGTCGCTCTTTTAATTAAGTCTGCTCTCATTTTTCAGAATGGTTGAGGTGAGATCTATTTCCACTGGTTCTCTTTTTGCATCAGATGTGTTAAAATATTTTGCCTAGGGATAAATGTTTCAAAGCCATGCTGGTTGGTTTATATTTCAAAAGCCTGATTTATAAAAACAGTTTCACTGTCCAGAGAGCCTTTAATATTGACTTCAGATCTTCTGATATCCTACTGAAATATAACTATGTAGTTTGATGCATATAAATCACTCTATCTTGTCTCTTTCTCAGCATTTAAATCCTCTCACCTTGTCCTAGACAATTTGATTCTTTAACCACCTCTAGCTTCACAATATGGCCTGGTTGTATTGGAGTGGTGTAATCTGGTTTATATAAAAATACAGGCTAGGACAGTTTAGCAGCACTATCTCTAGTAGTATCTAACTGAGTATTTTTCTTCTTGTGCATCTAGGGAAGCCTGCATCTCAAACATCACCAGATTCATAAGTCCTTCCAGAATTTCATGTGTAGGAGCTATAAAACTTCTACAAAACTGTAAAGCAGCAGTATCTCTCCTCCCGCCTATGCATTTCAATAGATGTTTTATTATTTTATTTTATCACTTTGCTTGTTTTCAGTTCCTGAAAGAGTAGTGAAAGCTGGTAATCCTGAGGTAACTGGGGAGGAAAATCTCTGAAAAGTCCATGGAAAATCTTTTCTTTGCAAAGATAGAACTGTGATATTATCGACAGGTATACATACACAAAATCTGTTCGATTTTTTGGTCCCTATAATTCAATGGGAGTCTTATTAAGACTCAGATGTTGAGAAAGTGCTTCCTACTATACCCACAGCAGAGAATATGCAGTCCTCTGGATGTTGTTGGATTCCAGTGCCCATTAGCCTCTGGGAGCCTGGTCAACTGATTTCAGACATTTCTGTCCAAAAATGTTTGGAGTGCCATGCAAACTCCATCTCTGTGGTACAATATGAAGTAATCCTTTTCTTCCCTTTATGTCATGGAGCAGGCCAGACCACATCTATATGCAGACAGAGCTGCAGCTCTAGTCTTCTTCAGTGTGATTTCCTTCCTCGAGAGATAGAAGTAACCCTTGAGGCAGTATTCAGGGCTAGTTTAAGCACCTAGAAGTTATTCTTATTTCTGTTATCTAGTTGGAAAACAAATATCCCAATTTAAATGACCAACCAACAGTCTTTGTCCCTCTCTCGCCAAGTCTTAAAATAAAAACAAGCAATTCTATTAATTATTAAATATTAATAATTTATTAAAGGAAGTGACAGTGTATCAACAAGAGAGCAGTACAAAACTACAGACAAAACTACCAGGATAACTTTAAGTCCAAATTTTACATTTTGTCTCAAGATCCAATTGCGCCAGTAGACATCTGTGGCTTTATCTGCACTGTAGAAAGAACACAGTTTGACACCACTTTAAGTGCCATGGCTCCATTCTACCAAATCCTGGGATTTGCAGCACTCTTTGGCAGAGAAGGCTAAAGACCTTGCAAAACTACAAATCCTCAGATTCTATAAGATGGAGCTACAGGACTTAAAATGGTCAACTGTCTACTGTGTGGATGTACCGTGTGTGTGACTTGCATTAGCCATATAAAGGCAGAAGTTTCCCAGTGATGCTAATTATCCTGCCCTTCAAATTCTTTCCGATGTAAATATAAAGAAGCATTTTGGTAAATTCTTCAACAAGAATGGAAACATTTTGAAAATCCATTTTCACATTCTCAGCATAGGTAAGACCATACTCTTCCTCACTGAATGAATTTGATGGTTTTGGTTTCTCCTATCTTTGTTTAAAGCAGGAGTAGGCAACCTTTCCCCTTTAAGGGCCAAGGGACTTCAGATCCCAGAATCCCAGGAGCTATTGGCCAACATGGGACTATTGGCCAACATGGCTGAGGCTTCTGGGAGCTGAAGTCCTTTGGCCCTTAAAGGGGAAAGGATGCCTACCCCTGGTTTAAAGTGTCAAGTTCTTTCCCTCTCTAATATAAAATAAACTTTTTTCAAAAATTTTGCCTCATCCACAGACGGATGAAATCTTCTTCAGAACAGATATTTGGGACAAATATTTTACTAGAGCAATACTTGGACCAATCTCTTAGGGAAGGGAAATGTAATCTCATTAATAACTTTTGAAAGCTTCACTCCTATGCTCATTTTAAAAAGCAAGCCTCACTTCCAATAGTAAAAATGCAGACAGAAAAATTATTGTTCCTGAATAATCCAAATTTCTGAGCAACTTCTGTAGTGTGCCTGAGCTACAGAATTTCAAGCTCAAAGTTTCGAGTATGTCTTTCTACTCTCCCAAGGCAAGGTGGGGGAGCAAATGGTCTTGTGTCTTGCTTTGTAAAACATCTGGTAGAACTATCAAGAAGGAGACTGCTAAGCATACAATTTAACAGAGCTGCTGGGATCTTTTTTATTACATTCATTTTTACACACTCACACATGCCCGTGCATGTATATACACATACACAATCATAAAAAGGTTGGAGTTTACTCAGTTTTGCTAATGCTTTTGGAATTTTATTAATCAATGTCTCAATGTTAATAAAACAATGACACCTTTTTAAAAAACCAGTGGGGAGGAAAGTTTCCAAGCATTTCCAATCAAAATAAATAATCTTAAACATCAAATTATGCTTTTTTATTTTAAACAAACTCTTTTGGGAGATGGGTGTGAACTTTAAATTATCCCAATTACAGGCAGCACTAGAGATTAAGGCCAAAAATATTATTTCCAAGGCTTCTCAATAGAAAGCTGAGGTGCTATCACATCAATAAAAGAGCAGTCAAATGGAGTAGAAACCTCCCACCTATCCACATTGGTCCCAGGGCATATTCCAGGTGTGAAATTGAGGCACTATAGATCAAACTGAGTGAATCCAACATGCCAGCCTTTATAATGTGACAGACTATTTTGCACATGGAGTATTTCAGGCTATAAGGAGACATGGCATACACTCAGGAGCTTATCGAATAAGCAATTAAAGCAGCTTACTTGAGCTGGCTTAAAATTTAAAATGGGTGGCATCCTGATTTTATCACAAGGATTTAGTCACCAAAATCACTGCCCGGGTGCAGTCCCGGTCCAACCCCACTCCCAGGTCTGCTCCGGCTGCCATTTGCTTAAACTGGAAAACTCCCAGCTTCAAAAAAAAAAAAAAAAAAGCCTTGCTGAGCACCCCTGGGAGCAGGAATGGACCCAGGCTGCAACCAGGTGGCAATTTTGGTAGCTAAATCATAAATTTATCATAAATCCTTGTGATAAAATCAGGATACCGCCCATTTTAAATTTTAAGCCGGCTCAGGTAAGCCTGTTTAACTTCCTTATGCAATACTCTCTTTAGTCAGGTCAAAGACTTGCATACCCTCACATACTATTAAGATTTACTGAACCAGTCCTAGCTGTTTGCATTTTATAATTTATTTAAATAGAAATCAGGGTTTAAGATGTAGCGGTGCTGGAGAAGAGTGCTGAGAGAGAATACCAGAGACAGCCCAAAAGACAAACAAATGGTCCTTGAACAGATCAAGCCTGAACTTTCCCTAGAAGCCAAGATGATGAAATTGAGACTTTTGTAGTTTGGCCACATCATGAGAAGGCATGACTCATTAGAAAAGACAATAATGCTAGGAAAAGTATAAGATAGTAGAACAGACACACCAGATGGATAGACTCATTTAGGGAGATCATGGGCCTGAATATACAAGACCTGAGCAGAGCAGTGTTGTCTCTGAGATGTCTCATACACAGGGTCAACATGAGTCAAGGTCAACAACAACAAAGGTCTTGGGCCTTGTTTGTGGTGAAATCTCTTCATTCCTTTGGAATGAATGAAAGGCATGTGCCTACTGATTTGTCTTAAATGTTTGTTCTTAGATATTCTTAGAATTTTTTTTTATTAAAGATGTGTGTTGCCCAGGTTGGCTGGCTGGTTTTGTCTTTTTTCAAAAAAAAAATCTTTAAGCATTTATGAGATCCATACCCTAGTGAGAATATCAAGATAGAGAAGTAAAAACCAAAACAGTATTGTCTACCCTGACAGCAACAGCACCCTAGTCACAGTCAGAAATATTCTTCAGCCTATATTAGTCATGTTTTAATGCAGATATGAGGCACTCTACCCAGAATCTTATACATGTCAAATCTGTTACTCAGCAATGGCCCCACAATCTAAGCTTGGACAGCTCAACCAAGTTATGCCCCTTTATCCCCTGTCTAGACAACAGCTTCCTGTGCCTCTTCTATGGAACTACAGAGAAGAACCAGTTCAGGAAATGGCCTGATGAAAGGCAGGTACCTTTGTCCCACCCACCTCTAAGATGAAGGTGTGTGTGTGTGTGTGTGTGTGTGTTTGCAAACCTGTGAACAAGTATGAGACTACACTAGTTTGAAGCCTGGGACAGGGAAAGTGAGAGTGCTATAACAGTGCTTTGTGTTTACACCCATCCGGTTGCCCGTGTCTGGGGCTATGTTTGCACTGCTAGTGTTCTTACTACTGAAGGTTGACAAGATGGATCTTCTACAAAAATTCCTGGAATTTCATTTAGCTATTTCTTGGATTTTATTTAGCTATTTATTTTGTTGCCTGCTCTCCCCTCCACATCCCCACACAAATAATCTCAGGAGCTGTGAAAATGCATAATCTTTGTTTTCTTTATTCATAGGAATCATTTAAAATATATGTTTCTCTCTCATTTTTGACAGCTATATAAAGCCATTACCAAATGCTGATGAAAAGAGAATGGGGGAGGAAATCAACTAATTTTTAAAAAGTCTGTGTGATATCCTTCTTGTACATTGGGGAGGGGGGTCAAATGAGGTTTAATGCTTACTGTCTGAAATTGCTTCTTGCTCTCCAGACCTGGTGTGGCTGATTGTGTCTGAAGAGGCCTTTTTCCAGTAGGCAGGTATCAAGTAACACAGTCATTCAAATTCTCTTCCTCCTCTTCATTTAACAATTTTAAGTGAGACTACAAAAAGCCCGTATGTTCTGATTAATGCTAGTGCTTAATGCTTGTAACAAAATCCATAAGCAGTGATACCTTTTTTTGAGCCAGCTCCAAAGCACAAAATACACTGCTTTTGAGTTTTGCTGGCTTCTTCATCAAGCAAAGATATTAAAAATTGTACAGGGAGAAAAACCGGTAACAACAGCTCAGACAGAATGTAGGCCTGTGACTCTGACATTGTCATCATTTTTCTCCTGTATAATTTTTAACATCTTTACCTGATGAAGAAGCCAGTGAAGCTTTGAAAGCTTGCATAATGCATTTTATGCTTTGGTGTTGGCCCAAAAAAGGCATCACTGCTTATGGGTGCTGGATTTTGTTATTTTTTGCTGCACAGTCTTCATTGATACCCATGAATGTATTTTTTGCTAGATTTTATAGTTCCAAGAGTAGAGTCTCCATTGAGTGTTAATTCTTCCCACCTCTCCTGGCTTATTTCCTCTATGAGGAATCTTCTCTCTATGAGTGCTTTGTTTTTTAATCAGGCTGCTACGTGACTGGTTTGGGGAATTTCAACATTCCTCACTTGAATACACACAAACTACTGATAAAATTGAACCACAGTTCTTCTCTTTCAACATGATTGGGACATGTGTCTAAATATACTGAACCACCACCATCATTTCAGGTTTGGACTTTATAGACTTGTCTTCAGAAAAATTCCTCCCTCCATGCAGATTGACTTCATTCCAAATGTGAAACCACAGAGAAGGGTATAGACTTTTTGCTAGCACCGTCTCTATTTTCTACCAGAGATAGGAGATAGGAGAAAGGCACAGAACTATTTGGTGGCTTCATGACCAAGACATCTGAAGATCATTACCCATGAATCAGTTAGCAAATGTTCTCTGACCTTTCTTGTACCAGAGCAGGCAAAGTGGGCAAGGGAAAATTGGACATTCCTACCAAAACCATACCTTTAGGTAGTAATGCTTGTTCATTTCTAGCTGTTAACTGCCATCAAGTTGTCAAGTCCACTTTGACCCTATGAATGAGAGACCTCCAAGTCACCCTACCATCAGCTGCCCTGCTCAGGTCTTGCAGATGCAGGGCTATGGCTGCCTTGGTTGAGTATATACATAGGGAATGCAGTCTTCCTCTTTTCATACTGCCTTCTACCTTTTCCTACTACCTTATTTTACCTTCTACCTTACCAAGCAATATTGTTTTTTCTAGTGAGTCCTGTCTTCTTATGATGGGTCCAGGGAAAGTTCAGGTTTGATTTGTTCTAGGACCCATTTATTTGTCTTTCTGGCTGTGCACAGTATACATAGAACTCTCCTCATCTGGTATTTCTTGCTCCATAGTGCAATTTTTTAAACATTTTCTTTAAATTCTACAGGCTATACTTCAGGTTGAATTTTGGTGCAAAGGTTGGTTTAGTTTTCTTTTTTAAGCTTTACTTTGATTTTTTTATATTAGCAGTTCACGGTCTATGTCACAATCTGCTCCTGGTCTCGTTTTTTACAGAGACAATGGAGTTTCTCTATCTTCTCCTTCAAATTGTGTAGCCTATCTGATTTCTATATTGGCCATCAGGGTGGTGTCTGTGTATACACTTGGCTCTTTGCTTGCTTGAAGAATATGTTTGCAAACTGTTGGGCTCACAAAATTCAGTCAGTCTCCTGCTTCATTTCTTGACCATAGATCAAATTTTCCTACAATCTTTGATTCTGTTTCTTATTCCATTTACTTATTATTAACAAGATGTTTTTATGTGTAACCAGTTTCCTCATGGAATCCAGGGTAGAATCTATCAGTTTGTTCTTATTCTTCTGCCTCTGTAGCTGAAGCATAAACTTGGATTATGGTCATATTGATGCGTTTTCCCTGAAGTTGTATTAATACGATTTGGTCAGACTTTGTACTGTATTCTTTGACTGCTTTTGCAACATCTCTCCTCATTATTAATGCCACCCCATTTCTTCTTAGATTTTTATTCCCTGAGTAAAACACTGACTCAAAATGTGTGCTCACTTTAGCAGGGAATGTGGTTTGGCACATCACTATTAGGCTGGTAGGCCTAAACCTTGTGAAAAATGTTTAGAGTTAGCAACCTTCAGCTACCCATACACAGTGGCATCACTGGGCAAGTGCAAGATATGTGTGGACCACACCAGGTGACAACCCAGAGGAGAAATGACACCTGGTGGGCCGTCCTCCCAATGTGGTACAATGGCAAGTGTCCCCCTTGTGGCTTCATCGCCAGCCTAGCTCTGACCCCAGGCAGGGAGCCGAGGTGGTGGTGAGGGCAGTAGAGGGGCAAGCCCCTCATGGCTTCTTTGCTGGCTCCACGCAGGGGAAATGGAAAACAAAATGATAACCAACAAACTGGAAATGATCACTATACATCCTCATCCACACAAAAGAAGACATAAAAGGCTGTAGGACTGTAGCATTAATTTCCCATGCAGCCAAATTATGCTCAAAATTCTGCAGCATAGATTCCAATCATATATGGGGAGAGAGATTCCCAAACGTGCAAGTGGCATTCAGGAAAGGAAGATACATTTGGGACCACATAACAAACATATAGTGGATAATGGAGAGAACCAAAGAATTCCAGAAGAAAATCAGCATGCACTCTATTGGCCTTTGACTGAATAGATCACAAAAGGCTATGGAATGCACTTAAAGAAATGGGAGTGCCACTACATTTGATAGTCCTGATGAGGAATCTGTACTTAGGACAAGAGGCTATTGTTAAAACAGAATATGGAGAAACAAAGGGCAAAGGGGTAAGGCAAGACTACATACTATCACATCTGGTGCCAAGCAGTTCAGACATGGGAGACTCAACCTGTAGTACTAATGGTAATGTGGTATTTCTGATCAAGGTCCTTGTATTGCAATAGACCTTGATACAAACATTGGTTTCCATTTTTAGCAAGAGAAGACACCCTCCTGCATAAAACAAAAATATGTATCAGAAGTGCTGCTACAGCTTGCCAACAAGAAGGATGTTTATGGTTGATAGGTCCTTTCACTGTATCATAATTACTGTACCAGTAAATATAAAACACAAGAAAAGCATGTCCTGAGCTGAAAATTAAGCATAGAACATAAAGTGGGAAATGTTTTTAAAACTTTTTTCTTATTTAGCTGAACAGCAATCAATTTCTGTACAAAGAAAAAGTGAAGTTGATGTTGTTCTTTTTATTTATTTAAATATTTTATTTCTGTTGTGAGATATCAGGGTAGCATACAATTAAAACAATATAAACAGCTTAAAATAATTAAAAAGCAGAAAAGGTTAAAACAGTTAAAACTCTTTACATGTGCATTTTAAAAAGCAAAAAGATTAATCCCAAAAATTCTTTCAGTTTTCTGGTCTGTCTGAATAAAAATCAAACTAGATGTGACACTAAATGCATCCTTGCAACAAGTACTTCTCTGAAGCTATTATTTGCACTATGAGGAAACCTGTCATTGGTTCTAGCATGGCATTTCCTTACTATGCCAATAGCAGCTTCAACGGAGCAGTTTTCTTCAAGACTACAGCAAGGGGAGGGAAAATAAAGAAAATATAAATGCCTAACAATCATGTTGTGATATGAGGGTATTCTGCATCCATGAATTCAACCATCCACAGCTTGAAAATATTCACATTCACTCTTTCTCTCACACACTATCCAAAATGCAACATTGATTTTGCTATTTTATATAAGGCACACCATTTTACTATCCCATTGTATAAAATGGGACTTAGGCAGCCAAGGATTTTGGTATCCATGGAGTGTTCTAGAACCAAACCACAGCAGATACCAAGGGCTCACTGTATATTAAAAATTAGTTTTTCTCAAAAATATTTCAGGCTTCCTTGAGTTCTGTTTCAGTGGCAGACTTTATCTACATTTTAATACATGGGTAAAAATAATATACCGTATATAATTAAAAATGTAAAAGCATTGCATTACAGATTAAAAGATTTCAGGAGTCACTGAAATATGTTTGTCATGGTCTGTAATATCATGTCCACTTATTAAAATGAATCAAGATTGTAATGGCAGAATTAAAGTAAGACATAAATCTGTGTGCACTCCCTTGTTTTGATATTTCCTTTACAATGGAGAAGTTATTATTGTTGTTGTTGTTGTTGCATTTTTTTAAACAACCTGTATGTATATAAAATCTGGAAAAGAACAAAGATATTCTGATGGGAGGCTCTATCAAAATAACCTTTTCCATCTTATGAATCATTGTCAGATCAATAACTCAGCTGGATCACCTTCAAAAAAATTCATGATAAATTAGGAGATTTGAAGAAGAAATATTTTTTAGATAATTGAAGAGTTTCAGTTTTCATTGAAATATAATTTTGTTCTCAATTGTTCATGAAATGAGAGGGGAATAACAGACCAAGGAGCCAACTGTTGCAACACAGAAAAAATATCAACTATATATCTTGCAACATATCCTAGTTATGTTGAATAATATCTTTTTAAGATTAATGTTCAGACATTTTTCTGCATCCAGAAAAAGGCCAAATAGTCTTTTTAATATATTTTTTAGATTTCAGTGATACTACAGACTTCCTTTTGGCATCAGTACTACTTCTTGTATCTTCCAGAGGAAATTACAAAGCAACTGCAACACCTAGAAAAGAAAAAGTAGACCACATGGATATCATATGGAATACTGCCAGTAAAGCAAGGCAGTAGAAAGAAGCTCTTATTTATTTATTTTTTGAAAGAAACAAATCTTCAGAACCAAGAGTGAATAAATGTTTTTGTGATTGATGTGCCAAAGAACACATAGACATTTGGGGAGATTACTTATAACTAACTGATGCATGAGCACAGATTTAGAGAACACAGCTAAAGCAAATGATGTATTGAATAAGTCTGGTCATACATGCAACTGGTCCTGGTAGCAGGCAGTTTTAAGAACCAAGAGGGTCCATCTTGTCCAGTGGCCAGTTCCAACAGTACAGAGCTTGTGAAAATTAGTTTTTGGACTACCAGAATCTGACCACCAGCATGGATACTAGTCAATGTTATTAACTTAATGTATTAATTTATTAATATTAAAATGTTAATGAAAAATGAATTAATTTCTCAGTTAATTCATCACATGATTAAATTTGTTTTTAAATACTTAAAATGGTCAATAATCAATAGAGTCATGAGAAACTGTAACCATTGTGCTGAATTAAACTAATTAATAATTAAAAATAGTTTTTATCATCATTGTTGAAAATGTTAACCAGTTAGGAGTTACCGGTACTCCTGAGAAGATACTCATTGGTTTCTATTATATATCCACCTAAAGCCATTTACTTTCCTTGGGTTGGTGTGTATCTATTTTAATAATCCATGGTGGAATTATGGTGATATTATGATTTTATCTACCCTTATTATCTACTGGAAATTTAATTTGCTGATCCTGTGTTCAGGTCCTTTTGATTTATGATCTGTTTATTCAATGGATTGTATCTAATGGTGTCTTTACCTTCAATCAAAAGTGTTTCCACTTGTGCCAGACTTTTTTTTTTTAATCATTTCCCCCCTATCAATTTGAGCTCCATTATTGTTGTTGTCATGTGCTTTCAAGTTGGTTCTGACTTATGATGGCCCTAAGGCAGACCTATCACTGGATTTTCTTAGCAATATTTGTTCAGAGGGGGTTTGCCTTCCACTGAAGTTGGGATAGTGTAACTTGCCCAAGATCATCCAAGGTCGAGTAGGGTTTTGAACCTTGATCTCTAGAATCATAGTTCAATGCTCAAACTATACCACACCATCTTTGCCCAGCACTAAAAAGCTTGCCGTCAAGGTTGAGGGATGCTCTGGAACAGAATGGAATTACAATAGAGAGCCTTAGAATACAAGATTGCATTGTGGGGAGGACAAGTGAAAATTCAGGGGTGTAATATAGGTTTCCCCCCAAGCTCTGGTTCTAACCATGATCATATTCTGCTTTTACAAGTATCTCATTACTGCAATTTAGCCACATAGGCAGAATTAACATGAAACGAGACATCCATCAATCCAAATAAATAAGTAAAAATCCCAGTCCATCAAAATCTTATAGCTGTACTTTCTATACTTCTGCCTTACTTTTTCTTTTTCCTTATTGCTATACTCTGGAAGGATTTTTTAACTCCTGGATTTATCTTTAGTTTAATGACTTATAAATTCTAATTTCCTTAGCCAAACATTTTAAGGCTTAAACACTACAGTGTTCGTGTTGCACATATTTATTAGGTTCTCTCCTCCTCTTTGCATCTCCTGGGAATGCTGCTCTCAACAACTTCATCCACATTTTTGACTTTCTAGCAAACGTCTTCCTTCATGGTGCCTTGTTGGGTCATTAACATTTACATGCCAACAGCTTCCCGCTGAGATTGGGTTAGTCATCTTGGCACCCTTTCTCTCCACATCTGTTATTTTAATAAAGCCAGTAATACTTTTGCCAGCAACTAGCCTTTTTTAGACATGTGGACCAATCCCTTTTAGAGAACTCTTACCTCTCCAGCCTTGGGCCATCCCTCCTATAACTTCAGACCAACCTCCCAAAAGCAAAAGCTGCCCACAAGCCACATTGGGAATAAGTTCAGTAATTAAACCTTTTCTCCTGAAAACATTAATTCATCAGTTAACAGTAAAATTCTGCTAACACAAATTATTTTTCTACACAAAACAAAATTTTCAATTTTCACAAAATATGAATTGCTAATAAGGTGATAGCATTATGGTTTATTTTATTTTATTTTTTAATGAGTTGGACTAGGACTCTGGAAACCAGGGTTCAAATCACCGCTTAGCCACAAAACCCACTGGGTGACCTTGTGCAAGTCACACTCCCTCATCCTCAGAGGAGAGCATTGGCAAATTCCTCTGAATAGATTTTGTCAATAAAATCCTGTGATAGGTTCACCTTAGGGGCAACATAAGTTGAGAATGACTTGAAGGCACATATATACTATCATTACTGCTTAAATGTCAGGGTATGGTTTGAAAGATTTATATGGAAGATTGTGTCTAGGTGCCATATAATTGAAATTAATGAAAATAGTTGTTATTTAGCTGATTTACACCTGAAGTCAGCCTGTGTCTGATGCATCTCTGATATGGCAACCTTTATTTCCATTATTTACAATTAAGTTATCAGATGATCCAACAAAATATAAGTTTAGATTTCCCCCCCACCAAAAAAAACTTACAGATCATCCTATAGAAAAACATGGTATTCAGGGGGAGCTAGCAGAGAGGGGAAAGAAGAACTGCCACCTCCACACTACAGAAAGAGGTTCACTACCACCTGCCTGCTGGCTGCTGCTGTGGTCTCTGCTGCTGCTGCTGCTGTGGCTTCTATTGGCCTCACTTTAACTGAAGGACATTAATTACCTGGAACACAGCAGTAATTTGAGGGGATTTGGAAGACCTTGTACATAAAGGACACACATGTGTGGCTGGGAGTGATCTGTGGCTGGGAGCAGAAATTGAGATCGTGCAGGGGAAAGGAAGGTATGGTGGGAATACAGTGAAGGGTTGTTACAAAAGAAGGCAGGATCGTTGTTTGAAAGCTATTCCACCTTCAGTTCACTCTGTTTCCCAGAATGGACTGGAGAAAGTACTAATCATTCCACAGAACCTTACCTTATTCCTTTGCAATGCTAGGTCAGTCAAAAATAAGACTCATATTATTTATGACCACCTCTTACATGAGGATGCCAACCTGGCTTGCTTTACAGAGACCTGGATGGGAGAGGATAGCACTATAACGGATGCAGGCCCTCCTAGCTGGGTACTCTGTTAGTGAGCAGGTAAGGGGAAGTGGGCGGGGGGACTGAGTGGCTCTGGTTCACAAGAAAAAAAAAACCCTGACCAGAATACCTGTCTGGAACACAGTCCACTTCAAGTGTATGTACCTAAGCCTGAGGACTAAGGATAGTTTGGGGATTCCACCCCATTGTCCCTAACTGAGCTGACACAACTGGTCTCAGAGTTGCTGTTGGAGTCGCCTAGACTTTTAGTCTTAGGCGACTTCAACATTCCACTCAAGGCCAGTCTGTCAAATCTAACAGGTGCGGCCCAGGAGTTCATGGAATCCATGACAAACATGGGCCTATCCCAATTGGTCATCAGGCCCACTCATTGTGCGGGTCATACCCTCAACGCAGTCTTCAGTACGGAACACAAATATCCATGGGCGGAGGTAATTAAAACCTCTGCATTGTCATGGATGGATCATTTCCTGATCAAGGCTGAACTAAGAACCATTCTCCATCCCAACGGGGGTGGTGGACCCATTAGAATAGTCCACACTCGAAGGCTAATGGAACCAATTGGTTGGTAATGCCAGTGATTCTGTTGAAGCTTTGGTTAATACCTGGAACACCGATCTCACCAAGGCTATCGACACAATTGCTCCCAAGCAACCTTTCCAACCCACTTCAAATCGTAAACCATGGTATACTGAAGACCTTAGGAAGATGAAGCTGGTTGGACAA
>CM034708.1:53452813-53477089 GCA_020142125.1 Phrynosoma platyrhinos | reverse complement strand
CAAAAGTCAATAGAAGAGCACGCAGTTAAAACCCCTTGGTGTCTGCTCCTATGTCACAATAGAAAATTTTATATTTGCTGATGGAAGGATAGCAAGAAAGGAGTCAGCCTATCCTTTCCTAGGAAGAATTCCAAAGCCTGGGAGCTGCCGTATTACCAGTAGACATGCCTGTGAAGTTGGGATAACCAAGTAAAATGCCTCCCTCAAAGATATTAGAGCTTGGGTAATGATTATTTTGATTTATTCCCAGAAATGGACCTCTGGGCAGTGAAGCTACTGCAACAAGGGAATTGCATGTTCCCTGTAACTTGCCCCAGTCAATTGTCTGGGGCAATTTTGCTGAACCTCTTTGATCTTTCTGAGCTCTTTTTAAAGGCAGTCCCATACAAAGCATGTTACAGTAACCCAAACAGGAGGAAACTAATTTCAGACTCCACAAGCTATATGTAGGAATACAGTATATTGAAGGCACAAACATCCTCTTCTAAGCATATGCTCACACCTCTCTTGCTGGGGTGAAATCCAAAGAGTCTGCCTTTGTTCTTGGTGTTACTTTTATTGGCCAACCAAAATGCACAATATACTTGTTGCAAGTTTTCAAAGCTCCATGGGCTTCTTCATCAGGCAAGATGTTACAACCCAAGCAGGAGAAAAACAATTGGAGATATTAGTCAGATGCCTACATGTTGTTTCAGTCTTTAGTTAAGATGGTATATGTTGTGGAGGATATATTTTGCAGGCAGGATCCTCCTCCTTCTGGCTCTGTAGGGAGATTTGCAAAGTCCAGGAAATTTAAAATCCATTTGCATCTCAACAGGAACCCCTCTTTTGCAATCCAATATGTTTCCATTCCATTCACTTTGTGGAATGTCTGCTGCACATTCCATAAGGTGTTCCATGGTACTGGAATGTGTAGCAGACAAAGGGAAAGGTGACGCATGATTTCTGATGAAATAAATAGCAAAGGATGAGAAGTTCCCCTTAATGAGGCATGGCTAAGCAATGTGGACCCACTTGTACAGTCAGGTTGCTGCCACCACCTGTTTATTGACAAAAAGGACAATGCCAAACTCCTACCTGGCACAAGACTCATAAGCTCCTTGCCATTCTTCTGGTGCTGAGCCCACCACACATTCTTGGAACTGTGAATAATGTTCTGCAGCCCTAAGGACATCTCCCTCTTGTTACTTACTGGCTGTATGTTGACTCCAGTCCTATTGTCACTTAACCACATGAGGTTGCTATTAGATAGAAAGTCATCCTTTTTGCATCTCATTGTTTCTGAACTCCTATTAGTTTTGAGAGACTGGTTCAAGTTCTTTCTTGTTATAGGCCAACCTTCCACAATCAAAGTGAAGAAAGTACTGAATGTGCATGTATAAAAGCAGAAAACAGTGACGAGACAAGCTCTACATGCTCTGGGATGATCAAGTGTTTATTCATTGTTAAGCCCAATGTGTTTTGGCCACAATGAGAAAGGCTTTCTTCACAGGCCTTCCAAAGAATTCAATGGCATTGTAAACACTCTTTAAAATACAGGACCATGGAGATTAATCTTGTGGAAGATTGACCTACAACAAGAAAGAACTTGAACCAGTCTCTCAAAATGAATAGGAGTTCATAAACAATGAGATGCAAAAAGAATGGCTGAATGGAATAAAAATTGACCATCCTAGAGCACACGGAGCTTGTCTCCCCACTGTTTTCTAAAAATAACAGCAGCATAACATTGCTATGGGTCCCACAAGAATGTAATAAGTCATATGCAATTACACCATATCCATACTGACAGCCCTGTGACATAGTGTTTAAATCCCCACTCAGCCATATAAATTTTCTGGATGGCCTTGGGCAAGTCACACTCTCAACCTTAGGGAAAGGCAATGGCAAATCTCCTCTGAACAAATCTTGTCAAGAAAACCCCATGATAGGTCTGCCTTAGGGTCACTGTAAGGGAAACAACGTGAAGGCACAACAACCAACATATATCCAAACTATGCAAATTAGGCATAACCTTCAAGTTCATTGTATGTTTCCACTGCATCCTCTGTCTGGCCTTAGTTAAGAAGTACCTCATTTACAGTAAGCCATATTTATATTTGGCAAGGAACGAGCGGGCCTCAATATTTAAATAGAAAGCTGCACTGTAAAACAGGATCTTAAGATGAATGGGAACAAGGAACATGAGGTTTGCCCAAATTAATTCTTCACAGAACAAAGCTGCTTTGCATTACTTATGAACTCTCCCAAGGTGGGTAATTGGTGCTGAGATATTTATCAAGAATGGTCTCCCAAATGTTTTAAAGATATTTATCTTTTGCTAAAGGTCCTTAGTGATAAGAGAAATTTGCACACTTATATTTGCACAGCATGAATTAGAAGCTTTATGGCAAAAGAAAAGAAAAGATGGGATCTATGAACATAGAGCCTGCCAATTATTGCATTCCAGTCATTATTTTCTGAAAAAGCTGGAAAAGGAATGATTGCATTATACAAACAAATGCCAGTTCCTCTTGCTCTTGATTCACTTCATGCAACTTTTTGAAAATATTACCTCAGTTATTGTTTTTAGCTGCAGATTCATTTGAACATCTTCTGGTTTGGGGGCTGCAATTACTGAATTGACAATAGTTCAAAATGGTTTTCTTCATTGCTGTTCTGAGCCATTATTTCCATTGCAGCATGACAGGAGTTCTGGATGGTTTCCCTAACTTAGGCAAAGAAGTGTTTCTGACAGGTAAGAAAGTAGAAGTTGCATAAAAAGAATGATTTTTAAAGGTCTGGCAATTGCCCCAGTAATCAAGACTTGTAAATCTGGCATGTGTCCATGCAGGTGTTTACAATCCAAGCTGCACAAAGACATATTCACACAAGTAACTGCTAAAGCCTTAGAAAGTTATGTTTTGGGATTACACCTTCCAGAATCCCACAGCCACCATGCTGGCTGTGGGATTCTAAGAGGCACAGCCCAAAAAAATAACTTTCCCAAGCTCTGATAACCAATAGTAGCTGCTGGCTCTTATGTCAGTAGAAGGAATTCATAATTCCATTAATTACATTGCTTTCTATAATCTATAATCTGGTCACAGATTAGTTACGTATATTTATATTGCCTTCAAATTAGTTGTTTAGAATAATCAGCTACTGGCAGACATCTGGACTCAAATCTTGCATCCAAGCTACAATTGGGGTGCAGTTTTTCTAAACGTTCAGATCTCCAATTCTCTCCTCTATGACCGTGCTCTGAGATCTTCCAGGCTGCTTATTTCTTTTCCACATCACTCCGCAGATATCTAGAAGAGCTTTTCTCTATGGATGCTCCCAGGCTTGGGAATGTTGTACCAAGGCAGGATCAGTTGGTCCTCACTCTGTTGACCTCTGTTGGTGGGCAAAGACTTTCTGATTTAAGTAGGCCTTGGAACTTGGTTGCTTGCTGAGGAGGCGGCTATTTTAAAAACAACTCAGTATAGCCATTTCTGGGCCACTACAGAGGCTACTCAGTTTCTCATCTTTTTTCATTTCTGTTTGATTAGCCTTGAATATCTTATTTACTGGCTTACCTCTAGCATACTCAGATAACAAACACAAATGACCTCAGTAACCACAGTGGCAAAATGTATTTCGAGAGTCACTAGTACGGTGGCTGAAGGGAAAGGGGGAGATAGGAAAAAAGGAGTAAATAATTGTTCCTCTTGGTCTCTCTGTGTTTATTTATTTTGGACCTATGGCACTAGACTTCAAATGAAAAGTTTATGAGGCTAATAAAATTCCCAACATTCTCAGACATGGGTTGTGGTGTTTATATATTAGGCAGAATACAACAGTGTGTTTATGAGAAGAATCCAAGCACTTTGCAGTGATTCAAGTAATTAATCACATGTTTTTAAAAGTTTAAATGCTGACTATAGATACGATAGATTCGCAGTTGCCATCCACCTAAAACATCATAGCCAGGGGATAGTAATGATGGAAACAGAATTATGTTTTTAAAAGTATTTAGTTAGATATCTAGTTCCCAGACTTGAGAGGTAGTTACCACTACAGTTACAGTTTACAAAAATACTTCCCCATTTCTTGAAAGAATTGCTACATTTGTCACCTGAATCCTAAAGGTTATTGGCCTGTGGTACACACTGCACTCTTTTTTCATTCATGTCACCATCACTTCAAAATCCGCACTAGAGCGCAAGACAGTCACCAGAGCCCATACTTAGTCTTTCTCCACCATTTTGTGAGCTCACACTAACTCCCCCCAGTTATAAATGAAACTGAAATGGTACTTTTACAACAGCCAAATGTGTGTTGTTAATCCTCAGTTTACACATATAATGTGATGTAATTATATCATGACTAGATGCAAAGGGAATTAATTGAGAGTAACATATTACTTGTAATAAGATACTTCTAAGCTCTGAATTATTCTTACTGTTCAATAGGTCTGGAGAGCCATGAGTTCCTCATCCCTGACCTAAAGTCATGCACCATTTTAGACCACAGACCTGAGTCTGAATGCCTAAACCTTCTGCATGTATAAATGTCTGAATCTTCTTCTTACCTGTATGAAACCATCTTTCCGTCCAAATCCAAATGAGTCTGTAAGAGACAAGAGTTGTCTCTGCCTTGGTTGTTCCAGGCTCTTCTCTTCTCTTCCTAGAATGACTAGCTTGGTTCTCTCTTGGTTGTCCATCTGCTACCTAGTAGACATTGTCCTTCTGGGTGGTTTGTTTAAACTGACTGTTTTAAGGAACCAGCTCTCAATGCAATTCTATTGTACTCCTTTTCTTCCTTCCTTCCTTCCTTCCTTCCTTCCTTCCTTCCTTCCTTCCTTCCTTCCTTCCTTCCTTCCTCTTTCTTTTTTTACATTTTTGTTTCAAGTCATGGATGGTTAAAAGTTGTTGATGTTGTGTGCCTTCAAATCATTTCTGACTAACGGCAACCCTAAGGTGAAACTATTAAGCTTATCGCACAGCACTTACAAGAACGGAAACGGAAGGGAACAGAAGGGAATGGAATGGAACAAAAACACATTTTACTGCACGGGGGAATGCCATCGATGCCATGAGGAGTCCCCAAGGCGTTCCCCAGCCATTCCTGGCAACCAATTTTTGAAGGACGGTTCAAAATCGTTCTTCAAAAATCAGCTGCCAGGAACAGTCGGTGAACGCCTTGGGGACTCCTGGTGGCATTCTCCGGTGCAGTAAAATGCATTTTTGCTCTGTTCCATTCCGTTCCGTTCCATTCCGTTCTGTTCCCGTTCTTTAAGTGCCATGCAATAAGCTTAAATCATAAGTTTTTCTGGGACTGAGAGTATGGCCCTAAGCAGACGACTAATAAAGTCGTCTTCTGGGCAGAGAAGAGGAGGGACAGCCGCACGAACGGCGCCCCTTCCTCTCTCCGAGGTCGCCCCCAGATGCGCCAGCCGTCCACACGACCGGCGCATTGGGGATGACCTTATGTGACTCATCCAAAGTCACCCAGTGTGTTCCCATGGCTAAACAGGGAATCTAACCCCTGATCTCCAAGTAGTAGTCCAACGGTCAAACTACTACACCACACTGGCTTATAAATAGTTTAATTACATTTTAACAATAACTTTTTTTAAAAAAATATGATTGTTTTTACTGTACCTGTTTCTGTTTTAATTTTGTAAGCTGACTTGAGTCCCAGTTCTGCAGGGAAAAGTTTAAAATACAACAAGACAAAATAAAATAATAAAATAAATGTTTCACTCTAGGCTGAGGTACAATTTTTCTGTGTGTCCTACCTTTTACGTGGGGAAACATTTAAAAATTTTCCCTTGTTGCAGTCTGAAGTGTTTGATTTCCAGGATAAAAAGAACACGGTTTTTGGTTCAGAGTCATGTCCACACTGCTGACATTGCTTTCATTTTATTATTTCCAGATTCCTTTTGTTAAGCAAGAATGAAAAGGAAAAGGAGATGTTAGTTTTCAAACTTTTATCCCTTTATAAAATATGGGACATCACACAGTTCAGTGGGTGAAAGGGGCACAATAATTATACCTGCTGGCAATGAGAAACCACAGCCTTTCCATCTTTTAAAGAAAGAAAATGCGGTGGACTGTGTGGTGGGTTTTTTTATTCGCCAGAACAAATAAACACATTAAATAATCCCAAATTCTCTCCACAAGGGCAGAGACTGGGGGGAAAGAAAAAGGGCTCATTTGGACGTTCACTTCATGTCATGCATAATATTGTTACTCTTAGTGACATTAACTTTTCTAACATTTTCTTTACATTCTAACATTACAAGACCTTTGCCTTTTCTTTCCCTATGTTCACCATACGTTTCCAATTTACACTGTGTTTTCCCAGCAGATGGTGCAGTACAAAATGTATTGCTCTCTCTTGAATTTTTTAAAAAAGCATTTGTGATGCATTCCCTTTTCTCAGAAAATGCATTTATTGCAATGTTAATTCAACGTTACTTCATTGCTGTTTCAAACCTTTGCTTTGATGTCAGTAAGAGGTATTTGGAAAGAAAAGCTGTTGCCACACTGTTGAATTAATGGAATCTGACCCCTCTTTAGCTATCATGTCTCCATCCTATGGAATCCTGGGATTTGTAGTTTGTAGTGGCACCAGAGCTCTCTGGCAGAAAAGCCTAAAAATCTCACAAAACTACACATTCCAGAATTTCATAGCATTGAGCCATGGCAGTTAAAGCAGTGTCAAAGTTGTTCAGTTCTGCAGTATAGATGCAGCCAAAGATTAGCATTCAAATATTTGTCCAAAAAAAAATCCTTTTTTATTTATGTAAAAAAAAATCATTTAAAAAAGTTTCAGTATTTTTACTGGCGGGAGGAATTATAGTGTAGGAAGTACAGGGCACAATCTCCTGTGACATCTTTCTTTTAAATTTTGGGTGTTCTTACCCAGCTTTCATTCATTTTGATGAACTATTTAACATGAGAACATCTTGATGGGCCATGCCCACACACATTTCTATCCTATGAGGTTCCCATGGAGATTCAGTGCATTTGATTCCAAGATAGAATTCCATGATAAACTAAGTATGTGCACTTTTATTTGCAGTTAGGTTTGTTAGCAGAAATGGATTAATCTACACATTACAACACTTAAATCCCAGAGGGTATGAACCACCTCTCTTGTTGTTTCCTAGAAGCAAATGTTACAGTATGATCCTTCCAAGTGGTCTGGAAGACAACCAAAAATGTTGGTTTATGAGAAACTGAGAGTTGCATTTGCTCAAGGTTAGATTGTGTGCAGCTAGTTTAGGGTTGCCATAATTTTCTTCCACAAAACCAGGGCTAAATGTAGGGGAAATGTAGGACAAAATGTGGGGCAAATGTAGTACATTCAAGAAAAATGGAGGACATGACCAACTAAAAGCCAAAAACATTAATAATTTTTTTTAAAAAATTAATACAAATTCATGCTTCTCAGTCATGCTCAAAATGGAGGTGATTTTGACATTCTTCCTGGACAGAAGGTTGAAATGTATGCATTTTAAAATTAAATATTTTTAATTTTATGCTGGATTATTTTAATGGGTCCTAAGTTTATGTGCATGAGCTGGCGTGGTTTGAACATTGGACTATGATGCTGGAGACCAGGGTTTGAATCCCTACTCAGCCATGGAAACCCGTGGTCAAGTCACACTCTCTCAGCCTCAGAGGAAGGCAATGGCAAACAAATCTTGACAAGGTTTTAAAGTTGGAAACAACTTGAAGGCACATAACAACAGCAACAACAACAAAGATTCAGTCAAGGGGTGGTGGCTAGTAAAGTACAATTTTAAGCCTTTTTCTTGTTCAGAGTTTTACAAGCATATTGCAAGCCAATAAGGCATTTTAACAAAGATAAATTCATCATAGGAATGCAGTTGAGTGCAAAATAAAATTCAGTGTATATCACATAGCTATAAATAAACCATATGAAATAAATATATATTTATATTATTTAAATTATTTAAATTATTTATATTATTTATATTGCAAGGGAAAGGAGGACAAGGCAATGCAAAATGGAGAACATTCCCCAAAAATGGAGTACACTCCAAAATAAAACACTAAGGCTGCGTTTGCACTGCAGAAATTATCTGGTTTGACACCATTTTAATTGCCACAGCTCAATTGTCAGAGCTCTACTCTAGCATCAAAACCAACTACATTTTCTAGAATTCCATAGGATGGAGCCATGGCAATTAAAGTGGTGTCAAACCAGTTATTTGAAAAACAATTAAGCAATTTATTAAATTAAAAACATTAAAACTTATTAAAAGGCCATAAATACATGAAGTATGAAGGATCTGATAACTGTGTCAGGAGAAAAGTTTTGTTCGAAAAGTAGATAACAAGCAAAGGAGGGGGAACTATGGTTTTGGCAAAAATCTGTTCTCACTACAATAAAACTGTCAATCTGGAAGAAGACTCCCATTCTCTCTTAACTTCTGAATGTCAGCTTTCAGGTGCAGTCATCTCCTCCCAACATGGTTATTGCCTCATCAGAGAAAGTGAGAAAAGCAGCATGGAAGCACCAATGAAGGTTCAATGCCCCCCATTTTCATGCCAAAAGCCACATCAGGAGGACACAGCTGTAGCTAAAAGTAGGACTTTGAAAGATAAGAGAGGACAGATACCTTCCCCAACTTGATAGAGTTTTATAGTACCTTTGACCTGCTCCATGATCAAGTCAGGATTAAAGTTACAGGAGTCCTATACTATAACCTATATATTCTGGCAATTCCAGCTGTTGGTTACATGAAAGCTATAGTAGATCAATGTAATTTAAAACTAGGACAAAATAAAAGTAATTATAAAAGACCCTTTCTCCCCAAGCCAACTATTTCCTCATATTTGGTGGTGAAAAATACAGGTCAAATTGAAATCAAAATGAATGATGCATATTAATATATATTTTTAGTCAGAATAACATGTCTTATACCATGCAACTTATACATGTCTACCCCAAAGTACTCCTGAGCTCAATGTGAACATGAAATGAAGTTCTATGCCCACTTTCCTAGCAATTAGACCCAGTGAGCTGATCACACTTCCAGTAGACACGTATAGATTAGCAATGTTTCAGTTATCCATACAATTGTCCTGCAAGGCTGGCCCTTATTTTCTCATGTCCCCACACTACAAAAATAATCTGTGATGAATCCGGGTTGAAACCTTCTTGTTCACACACATCCTGAACGCACTTGATGCCCCTTTTTTCGGGGGGGGGGAAATCTGGCCCCAAAAAAATTAACCCAAGATATTCAATACTGTTCCCTCCCCCCAACTTTTCCTGAAAGATCCACATTGATCAGCATCATCAGCAGTGTGAATAAGCTTCTGAATCAATTTGGATCACTCTGTATTGTTCAAAGGAAAGAAGGCGACTCCATTTCATCCCAAAATGATAGCATGCATGAATAATACAAGAGTTACAATGACTCAAAGAGATGCACAAACCCAAAACAAAATGGGAACAACAAACCTGATATGCATCAGCATAGCAATCCGCATCTCCTTGGGACAAAAAAAAAAAGAGTGTGAATGCCCCCTTAGTATGGTGGGAAAGTGAAGGGTTTTTTTAAAGTATCTTTTTAGTATCTAGGACTCATTTAAAAATGGAATCCAGATTCTTGAGCTCTAAGACCAACACATTTATTTTGTTAACTTGAAAAAAAGCCCTGGGAAAATTAAGCTTAGCAACCCTGATTTTATTCCAGAACAAATGAGGTGGGGGAAAACAGCATACAGTGGTGTTCCTTCACTTTCTAAATCTCTACCTTCTGAACAATACATGACATACATCTTGGAAGGGGAAAAAAGCAGCACTATAACATTTAAAAATCCAAAAAGAAAATTAAAGACTTCAGTTCTACCTTAGAGTTTAAGCTTTCAAAATAGACATCACAACAACCTTTTCTACTGCTGCCTTGACCTCATACAGCCTCTGCCAACTGTTGTAGCAATGGTAACTATTCTCATTGTTTGCAATCAAAGCAGGTTAAGTGGAATCTGCAAAGAAATAGTTTCATTGCATCCCTTCACTCAGCCAAAGAAAAATATCTTACTATTTGGTCAAGACAAAGATTACAGTGATGTGATTAATGGTATCATGCAGTTTGTAATACCTGGTGGCCTACCTGAAAAACAACCCTACAAACACTCAGATTTATATGCATAAACTAACAACCATAAATAATAAGCTTCTAGCTTTATGAAGAGAAGTGTGTGTCATCCAAGACTGGAGGGCAGGCGGCATATAAATGTTTTGAAAATATAAATTCCAAAAAGAAAGAGATAAAACAGAAAGACCACACTTGAACAGAGATATGCTGCAATCCTATACCTACTAATTATGATTAAGGCCTTTTGAACTAGGTGGAGCTTACTTATGAGTAGGTATGTAGAGGACTGCAGTGTACTGCTTTGAGGCTCAAAGCAAATGTATGTTCTTTCCTTAATACTGCTTCTCATCTTATTTTTATAACTTCATAAATCTGTTCATTGGCACTCTCTTTAGCTTTCATTGGTTTCAGTAAAATTGTTCAGCTTCCTCTTGGACTGATGAAATGGCATTTCATTACAGATTTGGGCCATCTGTTGATAATTCTTTGGGTTAATGGGATTTCTCAAAATTGTAATCTAATCACTCTTCATCATTTCCAACAATGGCGCTATACCTTTTCTCATTCATTAATTACACAGCAATACTTTGCCAGCAACATTGCTTCCATTTGGATCACTTTCACAGCCAATCGCTCTGTATAAAATTACACCCCTCAACTCTTCCCAGCAAAACTACTTTGTTGGACTAGCACCATTAATCATGCAACTCTTACCGGCTGGGGATTTTGGGGATTGTAGTCCAAAAAGTGACTTTTCCAAGCTCTGGCTTTTAAAAACATGGAATGCCTTTGAAAACTTCCCTGCTGCTACTGCCTATATGATTTTCTAAATAGTTCAAAAGCAATTTTCATACATGAAAGTTGTTTTTTAAAACTTGTTTCTATCATGGAAATACCAACAGATATTTCCTCTTCCCCCCCCCCCAACACACAATCTACTGTGGTAAATCAGTAATTTGTTTTAATATTTCAATATGAGTATCAATAGGTCCAGAGTGGCATATTGGTTGGAGTGTTGGATTATGATTCTGGAGGCCAGAGTTCAATTCACATGCTCTCAGCCTTAGAGGAAAGCAGTGTCAAACCTTCCCTGAACAGATCTTGCCAAGAAAACCCCATGACAGGGTCGCCAGAAATCAGAAATGACTTGAAGGTACACAACAATAAAAACAGCAACAATCCACCCATTTACCAGTATGATCTCAGCTCCAGGGCAAAGTGTGAGTGTGGGCAAGCATCACACGCAACTTTTTTCATAAGCCAGTATCAATGCTGTCACATTATTTTTATTTATTTGTATTATGTGCATACGCATAGGTGCATACCTTATGGCTTGTTTCCAATTTAGCAAGGGAGCTACATTGTCTAAAGTACTGGTGTGCACAGCTATTACACATGTGCTTCTTTATGAACTGTGGTGCTTCTTCATGCTCTACAAAGCTTGGTTAAAAATCCCTTTTCACATGGATAGGAATGCAGTCCATACCCTCCAAGATTTCACAGATAAAACCAAGATATGTGGCCAAGCCTCTTCAGAGTGTGGTCAAGATGGCCAAAGGTATTAATGAGGAAAAACATACAAACTAGGAGAGGCTGCAGCAGTTTGCTTTTGCTTCCAGGGCAAGATGCTATGCCTTCCTTTCCTATTCATTGGGAAGGGCAAGATTCCATGCCTTCCTCTCCTTTCCACTATATCTCTGAGTTAATGAAATGCAAACTACTTTTATATTTTGATTTCAGTTTATACCAATTCAAATAAATGGAAGATGAAGGGGGAAACCTGGAGAAGGAGAGAATAACTGGGACATTTTAAATGCAACTGGAAAAGTGGGACAGCAGAGAATTAAAAAGGACTGTTCCAGTTAAATTGGAACAGTTGGAGGTATGGCACTTCCTTTTCTTGGTGCTGTTTTTGTATGCACCTAATTGTGCATGAAACTGGGTGTATCAGGGGCTATATAAATAATACATGAGACAATTGGGACTATGCAGAATTGTTAAGAAGTCTATTAATAATCCTTTAGAAACCATGGTACTTCCTTCCAAAAGGCTTAAGCTGTTAACTTGCCAAGTTATCTCAAGGATGGCAAAAGGTTATCCTGAGGATATGCTGTCTCCTCTTGTACAGAACATTTGAATTAACAATCAAAACATTCTATGTTTCCTGGCAGAGCTTTCAATTAAAATAAGCCTTTCGGCAAGACAACCAAAGATCTAGCAGAAAGTCTAAAATCGCCCAAGAATTTATTCTCTGTTTGCCTTGTGAACATTTAAATAAAAATGAAAATGTCCATATTTGGCCAATTTCATACCATCTGCAGATGCCTATCCTTTTCCCCTCTCCTGTTCAGAACAATGAGGTCTTTGTTCAAGGGAGCCTAAAGAAAATAAACATTGAAAACTTGGTAAAATCAGTAACATTATGTTTCCAAATGTTCTTCTGTCTAATAAACTAGACCTCCATTGTTTGATGACTGAATACATGTCACTCAAGGAATCATACAGGAAATGATTAGAGGAAAAATGAATTTAACCAGTTACCTAGAATACTATCTTTTCCAGAATGTCTGCAATACCTAGAATACCTACTTCATTATTTGTGATTGTATTATATTTTATTATATGACTTTTACTGTAAGCTTCTTTGAACCATTGGTCTGAAAAGTGTGGTATAATCAGAGAGATTATAGTAAGCATATATCTAGTGCCATGGCAGAGAAAGTAATAGGAAACAAATGCTTCAATGACACTTTTAATTTTAAATCTCTCTCTTTCTCCTTCTCTCCCTCTGTTTTCCAGATGGGTAGTTTCCAAAGTTACAAAACAGTATTGTTTTGAATATGTTGTCATATATGGGCTTGCTGCATGACTTGAACTTGCCTTTAATTACATTCTAATTGCTTCAAAAACCTGTTGACAAAACATCAGTTCACAGTAGCAACATAATATGATGTGCTTTTAGTAGAGACTGAAATTGTGCTCCCGTGATCTTTATGATGACAAATTTCTATGGCTGGCACTGGAATTCTTTCAGAATATGCTGTTACACAACTTGACAGTTTTGAATTTTCATGCATTTGATCCATTTATATCTCTCTGTTTCTTTATCTATTGATAGAGATCATTAAATGACATCTAATATTGTAGCTCTAAAATACTACATTCATACTTGTTATGTCTACAACAGCATCTGAAACAGATAACTTTTATTGTTTTTTGGGATTTATTCCCTGCTTTTCCCCAGCAAATGGGAGACAGGTAAATGTATTAAAATTAAATGAAACAAATAAAAATTGATGCAATGAATAAATTTAAAACTCAAGCAGAAACATATCAATGAAAGAAAGAACAGCAGTCACCCAGATTAAAAGTCTCTTCCACAGCAATGCAGTTTCATTAACAAAGGACTGCCTGAATAGAAAGGCCTTTGCTTGTTTCTAGAAGGCCAACAGAGAAGGAGCCAGTCTAGCCTCCTTCAGTAGGAAGCTCTACAGTATGTGAGCAGCCACTGAACCCTGTTACTACACCATGAGCAGTGGTATGGTGATAAATTTTGAAGTGCAGGTCTTCATTATGACAGTCATTATACTTGAAATCTAAAATATGCATCAACTGTGTGATACAGTGGCCAAAAGATTTAATAGTGTTCTAGGCTGCATCAACAGGAACATAGTGTCCAGATCAAGGGAAGTAGTAGTGCCATTGCACCAAAACATTATATGGGGATATATGCCTGTGTAGATTAGTAAACCTATAGGCAGAGTATTCAAATGTAGCCACTCATTGCTTAAAGCTGAAACGTAGTCTAAGGTTGCAGTCACCTGCATCTTCCTCAGCTTCTGGGATCCCCCCACACCTACTGAACCTGCCTTGCATGTCCAGAGTGCTGCAGTCCAAATGTCTCTCATCTTTCACCCCACTGACCCATCAGATCCCATCTATCACAATCCTACCAACCCCTGCCCCCATACCAAAGCATCCCAAAAATCCCAACAACAGCAGCAGCCCACAGCCTGGTGCATGGACCCCCACTACTCTGAACCCCCCCCCAACCTAGTAGTCACCCATGTGTTGCTACTAATCATGGCTAAATCAAAAGAAAATATATAACAAAGGGTACAGTTGGAATTCACTTCTGAGTCCCAACACATTGCCATAAATCATTTGAGCAAACACCCCAGGAAAGGCAAAAAATAAAAATAAAAAAAAATCCATGCTCCAATTACAAGGGGAAATTTCTTCCTGGCCCTCAAGGACAACCAGCTGAAGTCTGGGGATGCCAAGTGCCAATGATATTAATATAGAGCAGGCAGGCAGATTGTGCTGAGTCCATGACCAACAATGGCCAAGGTTTAGCCTGTATAAGACCATGCAAGTCCCATTCCAAGTCTCATGAGAACAAAGTGCATTATCTGGAGTGATAACTGCTTCAAATCATGGCCAAAATCTCTGGAATGTGTCCAGAGAAGGGTGACCAGGATGATTAAATGTCTGGAGGCTAAGCCTTATGAGGAATGACCTAGATTGCTAGACATATTTATCTTGGAGAAGACTGGGAGGTGAATGATAGCTATCTTTAAATATCTAAAGGGTTGTCATGTAATACGTGGGGTATCATAAAGTAATAGTCATCACCTGGACTGGTCACATGTCCCTCACAGAGGAGCCAAGACCTGGAAGACCAAACTGGTCACATGCCCCTCACAGATGAGCCAAGACCTGGAAGACCATCATTGACGATGATGCAGCCACAGTGAAGAAAGTAGAGTGTTAAATCCTGGAAGACAGATGAGCAACCATCCAAATGATCATGAATGAAACTGGTCCCAGTTATGGTAGTGTGTGGAAAATTATTCATGATTTCTAAGGTGTCTGCACACTGGGTTCTATGTTTGCTAACCCCTTTCCAAAAACAAACATGGCGTGACCTTTCAAGACAGATGTTGACACTGTTGGAACAGGATAAAGAGGATTTTTTTGGTCATCTGGTAACCATGGATGAATCTTGGATCTATCAGTATAATCCAGAGACCAAAACCAGGAGCATGGAGTGGAAGCATGCCAATTCCCCTGCCCCTAAAAAGGGAAAGGGGCAAAAGTAAGCAGGGAAGATCATGCTCTTACTTTTAGGGGGCTGTCGTGGAGTCATTCTCACAGATTACCTTGCAAAGGGATAAACCATCACTGACACATACTACAGCAATCTTCTGGACAGGTTGTGAGATGCTCTGAAAAAGAAACACCACAGTATACTCTCCAAAAACATTCATGTCCTAGCTGACTCACTCATCTCAAGTTGCAGTTAATAAAGCAAGGGTATGTGGCTTTGAGATCTTGAAGTATCCATCTTATTCTCCTGACTTTGCACCAAGTGACTTTTTCTTGTAACCAGAAATGAAAAATCCATTGCAGGGTCGCTGATTTGACAACACAGATGACATCATTCATGAAGTGGAAGAGTGGTTTGAGGCACAATCTGCAGACTTCTACAATAATGGTATTCAAAGGGTCAAGAAACAGTGGGGAAAATGTGTAAATCTGGATGGTGACAATAGGGGGTTGCAGACTGCCAGAAATAGTGCAAATTAGGGTTAGGGAATCATGGGAACTGTATTTTATTGTGGCACCAGAGCTCTCTGACAGAGAAGGCTCAATGTCACAGAAAAAAACCAATCTCCATGATTCCCTAGCACTAACCCTAACCCTAAAAGTGGGCTCAATTTGCACTATTTCTGGCAGTCTGCAACCCCCCTATGTAGAGATAAGTTAACAACTACAAATCAAAACAAACTTTCTGTCAACTTTTTTTAAAAGTGATAATTAAAACTTTATGATACCCCCCCATAGGGGGGAAGCAGACTGGCGGCTCTGCGCCGCCCCGGGAAGGTGCGCTGCAGGACCGAGGCAGCCCCACACCTCGTTCCTGTGGCGCTCCCTCGCTGCCCCTGAAAGGAGCGCTAAATCAGCGCTCCTTTCAGAAGTCAGCGAAAGTGCGCCCCAAAAGGTTGAGGCGCACTTTCGCTGGCTTTTCCGCCGCAGCGTGTGTGGACGCTGTGGCGGGAGGTTGCCCCCGGAGCGCCAGCCGTGCGGAGGGCTGGCGGCTCCGAGGGCAACCTCGGGAGGAGGAAGGGGCGCCAAGTGTGCGGCTGCCCCTCCTCTTCCCTGCCTCGGAGATGGCTCAATTAGCCATCTGCCGAGGCCCATAGATGGAGCAAGCTTATTATCTGCTGGTTCAGGGTCTAGAACATGAACCAATGGATTCAAATTACAAGAAAAGAAATTCCATCTAAACATTAGAAAGAGCTGGTGAAGAGTGGCACAGAGTGCCTCAGAGGGTGGTGGAGTGTCCTTCATCAGAGGTCTTTAAACAGATTTGAATGGCCATCTTTCAAGGATCCTTTAGTTGCTTATTCCTGTATGGCAGGGCCTGGAAGAGGGGGCCTCTCACAGTTCCTTCTCATTTTAGGAGTCTATCTTTTAAATAGACACATTTCCATCTCTCCCAAAAGCACAGGAGCAGGCTTTTTGCATAGCTAACACATCTTCTTTGCCCATTCAGAATCAAGACACATCCAACATTCATTGATTACAACAGACAGAGCTCACATAAATAAACTGCTGCTGACAACAGCCATTTCCCTTTCAGCTGCTCTGGGGATTACAGCCTGAGATGCAACAGAGAAGCCATTGGGGGGGGGGGCAGTGGCAGATGATCTGATTGTTGCCACTAATTTAAAAAAAAACTCATAGGGCTTTGGCCCTGTGAATCCTGAATATGATGTTGTCCATACACTTCTGATGTCCACACATGCAGTGTACATGAGAAGCATACGTGTGTTCAAGACAGTGGGAAGAGCTCATAGACCAGCAGAAAGGTGCAGTACCAAGGATAGCTCCAAAATCTGGAGCTTCCAGATTTCAGTTAGGCCTTTGATATGTCTGGCCTCAGTCTACTTTTCCCTGCCTTCACCCTTCTCTATGATTGGGAAACTTTAAACAGGGGTGAACCAAATGTGACCTGTAGGCTATGTGCAGTGATTGAGCCACCAAAGTGTAGTCACTGAAACTCTCCAAGATGAAGTCCTTGAAACTTCCTAATGTGTGTTTGTGTGTTTTCATTCATTCAATTCTGGGTTTCAGCCAATTTCAGCCAATCTCCTGCCTCATGGCTCAAAACCACTGCAAAATGCAATGGTTCTGCTCCCTCAATCCCCTCAACCTCCCCACAGACATCTGCCCCCCAGGTTGACTCAATGTCATTCACTTCCTATTTCAATTTCAGCCAAATTGGGGGTGATTTTTTTTAGGGGGATCTGGCAAGTTTTTAAGGTGTGTGAGGTTACAAGGGATTGGGGGAGCGAAACTGTAGCAATTTGCAACCATTTTAAGCTGTTGGGGGTGAAGTGAAAAATCACTTGGAATTTTTTTCTAAAAAAATTCAGCAGAGTTTGAGGGCATGGGGTGGGGGGAATTGATCCCATCCACAATTGCTTATCCCTGCTTTAAATGAGTGGCTGGACACTCTTTCTCTACAAGAACAGCTACCAGGTGCACCAGGTACTGGGAGTGTGGTGCACCTGGAAAATGGCAAGCTCATCTAATGCTGATGCCAGGCCAGGGAAAGCCAATGTTATCTGAGGCACAGAAGCCTGAGGTTCAGAGGTATCAGTCTGTGCTAATCCAAGGATGGGAGGCCCTGAACAACATCTCATCACTGATCAGTTATAGATGTCTTTAGCATGCCATTATATTTTTTCCTCTCAAAAGGTAAATTTCTAACTTGTGCTTCAAACTTTCTTACCTCTATCCCAATTTCCATTCTTTCCTAAATAACATTTCAGTAACTAGACTGTGTCACATGGTACATAATATCATTTCAGAGAACATATGCTCTAAATGTTTTTGCCTAATCTGTCCAGCTTTAATTTAATTTAAACATTTCTTGGTTTTTTTTAAAAAATCTTTTGTAACTGTGCCATTTTCTAAATACTTAAGATACTATAAAGTCTGCTGCAGTGCTTTATCATTTTTCCATAATTAAGTATTTTTCCTTGATAATAATGGCAGTGCAATCAAGTGCAGAATTTGGCCATATGGCCACAGTGAATAGAAAACTGGGCATATGCCCATGGTATTAGGTTACTCTGAACCCAATTTGCCAATAAAATAAAATCTGATGTTTAGCATGGGAAATGATTCCAGTTAATTAGGAGGAACACAAAGGCTAAAGAATGGAATCATTACTTTCTAAATGTTCTAGGTACCCCCACATCTGGATAGGTTGAGAGTAGTAATTCTACTAACAAGTAACATGGCACCACAAAACTAATAATTAAATAATAATAATAATAATAATAATAATAATAATAATAATAATAATAATAATAATAAATTTTATTTGTATCCCACCCCTCTGTCAAACCATCAAGGCAGCTTACAGCAGTTAAAATTGCATACAACATATTAAAATACAGTCCAAAAAAAAAAATCCCAGAACCCTCTCACCCCTTAAAAAGTATTAAACCAGTATTACCATTAAAGCATGTTAATTAAACATTAAAATGAACAAAACTCCTTACACAAAATGGCACTACAAGACGAAGCAGCGATTGCAGCCAAAGGTGGGAGAGAGAGAGATGAGGAGACTCTAGTCAGGAAAGGCCTGCTGGAAGAGATCCATTTTAATAGCCTTTTTAAAGCTGCTTAAGGTTGTGATCTGATGGATCTTGTCTTGCAGGCCGTTCCATAGTCTGGGAGCAGCTGCCGAGAAAGCCCTATGGGAGGTTGCAGACAGTCTTGTTTTTATCAGCTGCAACAAATTCCTCCCAGAGGACCGGAGAGCGCGGGGTGGATTGTATGGGAAGAGGCAGTCCCAAAGATAAGATGGACCCAAGCCATTTAGGGCTTTAAAGGTAATAACAACACCTTATACTGGGCTTGGAAATTAATAGGCAGCCAGTGGAGAGACTTTAATACCGGTGTTATATGGTCTCTCCTTGATGTTCCAGAAACCAATCTTGCTGCCATGTTCTGTACTGATTGAAGTTTCTGGACCAAGCACGAGGGTAGCCCCATGTGGAGTGCGCTGCAGAAATCAAGTGTACCAGTGCATGCACAACAGTCTCAAGGTCCCTTACTTCAAGAAAAGGACACAGCTGGTGTATCAGCCAAAACTGATAACAGGTGTTCCTGACCGTTGCATTTATCTGATTGGTCATCAGAAGCGACGGATCCAGTCTATTACCACCTTAAGACAGTCATTAAGAGAAGAGGCACCATCAGGAGCCGAGGCAAATGAATGAGATATGGAGAAATACATCTGGGTGTCATCAGAATACTGATAACACCCTGCCCATGTCTCCAGATGATCTCACCCAGTGGCTTCATATAAATGTTAAACAGCATCGGGGACAGAATGGCACCTTGAGGAACACCGCAAGTAAGCTCCTTTTTTGTGGAGCAATTGACCCCGAGCAGCACCCTCTGGACATGCCCGAGAGGAAGGAACAGAACCACTGCAACGCAGTGCCTTCAATTCCTAACCCAATCAGGTGATCCAAGAGGATGCTATGATATATCGTATCGAAAGCCTCTGAGAGGTCTAGAAGCACCAACAGGGTCACACTACCCCTGCCGATGCTCATATGGAGGTCATCAGCCAAGACAACCTTGGCAGTCTCAACTCCAAATCCTGTCCTAAAACCAGTTTGAAATGGATCTAGATAATAATCTTCATCCAAGACAGCTTGGAGTTGAAAAGCAACTGCCCTCTCAATTACCTTGCTCAAAAATGGTAGTAAGGAGACTGACCTACAGTTGTTCATATCCAGGGGGTCCAGGGAAGGTTTTTTCAGAAGCAGCCTAACTGCTGCTTCCTTCAAACAAAATGGAATATGACCTTCCCTGAGGGACACATTGATTGTCCACGTCATCAGTACTCACAGATTGAAACTGATCCAGGATAATTTCATTAACAGAGTCGCTGGATATCTCGTCAATAGATTCTGTCAAAATGCTGGGGCCTAAGTTAGAAGGACTGAAGACATGTCTGTTCTTTTTTTCTCTCTTCTTTCTTTTCCTTTCCTTTCCCTTTCTTTCTTTCCTTCTTTCTTTGTTTCTTTCTTTCAGTCTTTCTTTCTTTGAGAAATAAATAACGTTATAAAAGACCAAGCATGCCCCTTTCATTATCCAGCAAAACCGGATAATGTACAGCTTAATGAATTGGATAAAGATGTTTGACATTTCTTGCTCATAATAAAATAATCATGAAATACAAAGGACTGCATCCTGCAAGTGCCACAGTTTGCAAACAGATATTTTTTCACTCTCACTATTATTTTTTAAATAATAACTTTTAGATTATCATGATATGGAAGAGGGTTTTTCTCCCATCATTTTAAGCAGAACAGAACTGAAGGTCATTTTATGGGGGGGGGAGTCAGAAAAAAGATTATTCAAGAGTTCCTGGCCTTCATACATTGTGAGTCGGCGGAAAAGAAAAGAACCATAGCTGAGTCTTTTTATGGTCAGACTGTAGCAGCCAGAAACCATAACATTGTGCCCATTTTACCCAATAAAATATCTGTTTCAAAGCATGGTTTCATTGTTGAATGCTCTTGTTTGTTTGTTGCAAAGGTAAGTATGTTTGAATGGAGCCCATGTTCAAAGCACTCTGCTGAACACAGAGTTATCTTAATTTGTGTTTACATCCATCTTGTGTGCACACTGTTTTAGATATTTAAGGGGTGACGTAATGAAGATACTGATTTTCTGTAAAATAATAATTTTGCCAGTTTTGTCAAATATAAAATGTACAGAAACTCTACACAATATAGCAAAATCTAAGGTAAGCTCAGAGTACTTCTTATGCATCTGTGTGCCTTCCTAGACCAATGACTAAGCAGCTCCAATGCCATAGGGACTTTGAAGTAAATGCTTTCTAAACTTTGGGTTCACTTATGTTAAATCAATAACTTTTTTAGCCTTTTTGAATGAAATTCTGGGATTACTGGCTGGTTTTACTGATCTCTATGCTGTGCTTCAGCTGTGTTTTCAGGAAAGACATAATGAAAATAAAATAATAATGCACAAATTGTGACAAAGAAACAGCAGTTAAAAGCAGCAGTTTAAAAAGACAGGGAAAATAAAAAAGATGTTTGTTTGTTTTTGTTGTTGTTGTTTGCTTTTTTTGGCATCAGAAAGACAACAGTGAATATACCAGGTCATTCTTCCTGGGGAGAGAGTTCTGACACCAAGGTCCCCCTCTCCATTTTCCACCAACTTATCACAGATGGCAAGAACAACTAGAAAACACTAATATGACCTTAGTGCACAGGCAGGATGATGTAGGACTAGACTAGGTGTTCTTCCAAATAAGTAAGCCACATAGAGGTTTAAGGGTCACACCCACAAGGAATTTTGTTTGACTGTGAAGTTCTTTATGCACCAGTAAGATATGTCTCCACTGCTTACTCCCCCTTAGTTCCTTAAGAATTCTGTTTTGGGCTTTCCAAGTAATCTTCAAGGGCTGCACATTAGACACCAATCTGCTGTAGTCCATCCTGGAGGTTGCTAGAGAATGGCTAAATGCAATTACCAAGGTATGGGAGGCTCAGGATATAAATCTACTTTTGAAATTCCCACTTGTCAGCATGCTCAGCTGCTTTCTACCACAGGCTGAATGAATGAATGAAAATAGAAGTCTGATTCAAGGTCTTGGTGGTGGGAAAACCATCAAAACAATGATCTGGATTTTAAACATTTTAAATATGTATGTGCCTTTAAGTTGCCTGTCAACTCATGGAGATCCCATGAATTCCATAGGGTTTTGTTTAGGCAAGGAATACTCAGAGGTGGTTGTGCCCATTCCTTCTTCTGAAACATAGCCTACAGCACTTTATATGTACAAATGCAAGTGTCCAGTCCACTTGCAACTGAAGTGACTGTAATAAGCATGAAACAAAGATGTGATCAGGACATCAGCAAGGCTGATAAACAATATGAGGGTGGCAGGCACTAACTTGGAAGCTGTTGTTTGGAACCATCAACAAAAATACATACATGTGGGGGAGATCATGTACTTCAGAAATAGAAATTGCCTCCATTCAATGCAACAGAGGGTTCAATTGCTCCTTCAGTTCTAGACACACAAAAATCTTGCGCTGTGCACTATTTTGCATATATGAACTGCAGCTATCCAAAACACATTATGTGACCCTCTATTGATGCTAAATAATATCAGACAGTAGATCATGTTTTTTAAAATATGCATTCAGAGTTACTTCTTCTTAATGTCCATAATATGGAGGAAGATTGAAAATGATACTTTCCCCCAGAAAAAAACTGTCTGGCTCAGAATGATTTTCTTTTCCTGGAACTGGCCTTTAACAGAAAGGAAAAAAAGATTCATTCTTATTCATTCTTTATTTCTGCATAATCTTTCAGAAACAATAACTTTGAAATGGAATATGCTGGGGAAAAGTCAGAAAATATGAAACTCACTGTCCTCCCCTTTCATTCATTGGATGATTAATTGCTATATGAGAAAGGTAAGACTTGTTAAGTGGGAGGAAAAAAACCAGTTCTGGAAACTGTGAAAAGGCTGCAACTTTAGGGGGGAGGAATCTTTATTCATTTTTATGCTGTCATTGTGCTTGCCAAATCACAACTGATGGGATTTTTTAAAAAAAAGAGTCAGATATAGTCTGTTATTTGAATCTTGATGACCCAAATCTTCTGATTATTCAAATTTGCTAAGATAAATGCAATAATATTTTATATGTAAATTTCATATAAGATATAAATAATTTACATGCAATCATTTACCAAAAGATTAATCTCTTTTTTAAAAAATGTGAAGCATTTCAAGTATAGGAAGTTGCCTTGTAATAACCGTCTTGAGCTTTGATGCCACCTTTTGCTTTAGAGTTTACAAATGTATCTACATATTATGGAAGCAGCACAACAGTTTAGGTCTGAGGCATTCTGTTAAAACCACAAATATTCTATGACTTATAAATTCAAGATGATTTGTCCTATCAGTATGAAACTGAGCGTGGAGGCTCTCTTGGGTGAGGGATGCAAGCTGCTGATGTTTCAGAGAAATCAGATGAAAACCATCTGAGTTCTAGTGGTTTAAAATTGCATTCAGAAACACACACACACAGCATGTCACTCTTTTATCTTTTTATTTATGGTAGAATGGAGACTTGAAGCTGTAGAGACACATATTTCAAATGTGCTGCCTTCACGTGCCTTTCATTTCATTTCTTAAAATTCATTGTGTACTTTTAGTAATACGATGTTTCCATGTTATTGTGCAGAGACTGATGGTGCCGGATGTTACATTGGGCATATGCTCAGTCACTTTTTTACTTTTATATAAGCACTAACAGTTACTGATCATCCAAAAGCATCTATCTTTTTCCATCTCTAAAAGATGCCAGATGCAATCCTGCATCTGGATCAGCAGACATATGTCTGGCAAGTAGCTATGCATCTGTAGCTATGATTCAAAGTTATGTCCTCCAAAACCCCACCTTTTAAGCAATGCAGCCCCCTTAACATAGCCATTTCTCTGACACTGGATCATGAGGAAATAAGTGGAGACATGTCCAGCTTTTTTTCCTGTACTTGGACACACGGAATCAGACTTACAGAGGTCCCTATATATGACATCTTTGCCACAAATAGAGCTACAGAAATTAGCTGGACATATCACCACTGATCTTCCCACTCTCCAGCAACACAGAAATGGCCATGTTGGGAATGCTAAAAAATGAACATGGGAGGAGGATTTTGGTCACTGTGCAATTGGTAAATTATTCTAGTCTATGCAATGACCCAAAAAGTAAGTTCTGATGGCTTAAGTGTGAAGCACGCCACCATAATTCACCAACAGGATTGCACTTGCTGCTTTTTTTTTTTTAATTCAACAGCATAATAGTAACAGAGTAGTCAATAAAAAAAATAACAAAAATGTATACACAATAGCGTATCACCTTAATGTAGTACAATGGAGTTTTGTTTTTATAACATTAATATCTCTAAATAGTAAAAACTTTGTATACAATTGTAAAAATAAAAAATAAAAATATTTCTTTATAGCAGGGGTAGGCAAGCTAAGGCCCGGGGGCCGGATGCGGCCCACCGAGGCCTTTGGACCGGCC
>CM034708.1:53434266-53445801 GCA_020142125.1 Phrynosoma platyrhinos | reverse complement strand
TTTGGGGAAGAAAAAGTGCATCTTATATGGCGAAAAATACGGTATTTTCAGATTCTACTGCTTCATTTTGGACCAATCACTGTTTCTAAAGACCCTTCAAAAGAATCCAGGCAGGACACATTGCAGCATATCAGTCCAGATGTACATAGGGAAGTATGTTACCATGGCCATGTCTGACCATGTCAGAAATCGATACAGTTGGTGTAGCAGCATAAGTTGGGCAAAGTCACTCCTTTATACAGGTGTAAAGCTGAGTACAAAAACATCTGAAACTGCCTGTTTCTTCAAGGGGATGTTATCTCATCCAAATCAGTTTGAATTTTTATTCCAGAATTTGTTGGAATCCTTGTCAGAAGTGCCTCAGTTTATTAGCTCTTACCCAGAGACAGCTTCCCTGAAAATGGATGAAAAGGAGAAACTAGGTGCCATCCACATATTGGTATCAACAAATCATAAACTGCCAGTGGTTTCATGGAGATGTTACATGACAAATTCCAATGGTCAAGTCATAAAACATTTTGGAAAAAAATGTAAAAATGATTGAGGATGGATTCAGAATAATCTAGGAATTATCTTTTTAAGATAGGCATATACCAGCTTCTACTTAACCTAAACCATAGAAAATATCTGTAGATGAGGGAGTGGTACTCAGCTTCTCTAGCTAAGACTACAATACTGTACAGACTTACACAGGAGTATGCTCCACTGGACACAGTGGGTTTTGTTTCAAAGTATGGCATTCACTGTAAGTAAATAAAGATTTTGAATAAGAACAACTTAAAGTCCATCTAAATGCATTATTTGTGTGTGCATTCAAAATCACTGGCAGGATGTGATTGGAAACACCATCCTCCTTGTACTCCAATAGCCAGCTGAGCAGACCTCTTTCACCCAATCCAGCTGCTAGCTGTTAAGGCAGATTGCAGGGAATATTTACATGATTTTACAGCAAGACTACACAGTCATATTGACTACAGTGCTGTTATGGAACTGTAACTCTAGGTTACAAATGCATAACTACAATAATGAATGCCAGCCAACATTTATATCTAGATTCTTAAGTGAGACCAATTTGTAGGTATGTTTCCCAAAAAATATGTACTGCCACTACTCCATAGCAGAGCTTGAAAATGTTATTTTTGGACTACAATTTCCAGAATTCCAGAACCAGCAAAAGCACAACCATGACTGTTGCAGGAATCTGGCAACTGAAATCCAAAACTGCTCCCTAGACTAGAAACAACTGGTTCCTTGCCAAATGTAAATAATAATGAAGATCACAGCAGCTGGATGTGTCAGAGAGCTTTGTTTCTGATTTATCAGGTATGTTTTGTGAAAATTAAAGCTGTGCAAGAGGAGAAAAAGGCATAAAAGCTTGCTTTGAAATCCTTCCCAGGCAGACAGTGAAATAAAGAATTAAAAAGGGTTGCCCTAAGTAGAAATGATTTGCAAATTCCCCCTGTAAAATATAGAAATGTCATGGGAATTATTTTCTTCTGTAATTTTCTCATGAGTAAGAGTCCTCTGCCTCCCCACAGATCAATATCTAAAGGAAAAATATGAAACCAAACCACAGCCTTACGCTCACATACTTTGAGTACACAAGAGCATCTAATTTCAAAAGTGTCCATGATTCCCTTTTCCAGTTCAGCTCAATTTAGTTTTATTTTGTGATGCGTCTCTATCATGCACAAAAATTCAGTGCCTAATAATAACATCTGGCTGAATATTGGTATCACATTGGTTAGATGGAATATTTTGTTATCCAAATCCACTAGCATCATGACAAGAGCAACTCAGCTCACTACCAGAGCTACACAGCAAGGAATTGAAAAGAGAGGAAGTTCTGGATTCCACCCACCAAGGAAAGATTGGTGTTAATACCCAAAATAAATTTAGGGAAAGTTTTCTGAGCTGTAAGAACTTCCCATCCCAGCCCGCCAGCTATGCAGCAACAATCTTTTCAGCTGCCAGCTATCCTCTGTCCAACAGAGACAAGTAGGTCCTTTTATAGCAGAAAATTCTAGAGAGTCCTATATCTTCCTAGAACAATGGTTCTCACCTTTTGGGAGCCCAGGTGGTGCAGTGGTTAAATGCCTGTACTGCTGCCATTTACCGCCACAAGGTTGTAAGTTTGATCCCAGGACTCCAGGGTCAACTCAGCTTTGCATCCTTTTGTAGGTTGCTAAAATGCTTGTTGGGGGCAATAAGTTCACACATTGTAAACCACTTAGGGAGTGCTTAAGTGCACTGATAAGTGGTACAGAAATGCACTTGCTATGTATTTGCTTGCCATTTTTGCCCTCCAGATGTTTTGAAATCCAACTTCCAGAAGCCTCAGCCAACATGGCCAATGGCAAGAAAGTCCAGCAGCTGTATAACCAAAGATTGAGAACTACTGGCCTAGAAATTAGTAATAGTGATAGCCCAACTAAATGTGAAATGCAAGTGTGTGTGGTGAAACAGGTACATAGAAAACTGCTTCAAACTAAGATGGATATTTGGTCACCATAGACCAGTATTGTCAGATCTGACTGGCACTAGGTTTCTAAGGTTTTCAGGAAGGATTACTTCCTCGCTCTATCAGAGGATCCCTTGTATTCCCTAGTGGGTCTGTCATTTAAGGGCTTGTCTACACCTGGTGTGGGGGGAGTTAAAATCAAACCCCAAAGCCAGCACTGGCATTCCTCATGACATTCATCTACTTCAGGGAGATACTGTGCTTTATGGCCCTTAACCTGACTTTGCTCTGAACTAAGCAATGTCGGAGGAAAGCCCAATGTTCCCCTGAAACCCCAGAGTGACCTCAGGTTCTGGTTGGATTGCATCCCATTTGGCCTGATTCATTGTCAAGAGTTGTGCCATTCCCCTTCCTCACACTGAGCAGTGCAAGGAAAAGGAATGGCCTGTTTTCTGAGACATTGCTGCCACTTCCTCATGGGCAGGAGCTCCGTGTAAAGCTTTCCTGGAACATTGCCTCTTCTGCTGAGGACAGAAATTGATACCCAGACATGTGATCTGGAAATAATCTTTATAATGATTTGTTCCCAACTCAAAAAATAGGTCTCCCAGCAGCTGAGAAACCCTGTCAGGAATAATAATAGGCCAGTGAGAAGATAGTGTAATTTTATCCAAGAATTCAATGTCCTAAAATGTTATGTGGAAATTATTCTATGGAGAAAAACATTTTTGGTGGAAGAAAGCCTTCCTTGTTTCTTTGCAGAAAGTGGATTTCTTCTGCAGGAAACACTGCTTCTACACAGGAAATCTGAATTTTGCAGCAGAAAAGAGTGCTTTTGCACAATAAAGCACCTTTTTTTCTCTACAGAATATTTCCTGCACTTTGTGATATTTGAATATGGGGAAATTACTGCAGAGCAGTATTAATTTTCTGCTGTAGTAGGGAGAAACATATTTAATTATTCATCCTCGCATTATTAAATTAAATAATAATTCAATTAAATAATTAAATAGTCAAAAAATTCCATCCCTAGAACAAATGTGCTACATCTATTAAGATGTCATATTGAACCAGGCTCTGGTTAAGACCTGAATGTCATGGAATAAGAGTGTGTAACTGTGTGTTAGGTAGAGGGGCCAATTTTCTGCCCATCTGGGAGCTGCCAGATTGCCAAAAATTCAAAAAAATAAAAATCATATGTGGCTGAAAGACAATTTCACGAGTTGAAGAAAGTGCGGAGAATTAATGGTAAATGGCAGAGCAGCTGTGTGATCTATTTAAAAGGTGAATTGCTACTCCTGGGACCTCCAAAAATGGTAGTTCATCATTTTTTGCCAAAAGGGGAGGGGATGGTTTGGGGAGTAGTCTGGAGAGCTGGGGATACAAAAACATCCCTGAAGAGCAACTCTGGCTACACCGACACTGCAGAAATAATCTGGTTTGATACCACTTTTTCTGCCATGGCTCCATACTATGGAATTCTGAGAATTGTAGTTTGTTGCGGCACCAGCCAAATGGCAGCCAAGTGGTGCCAAATCAGATTATTTCTGCAGTGTGAATGCAGCCTCTATTTCAGGGCTCCCTTTGCCCAGCTCTAGCTTAGAATCTGGCAAGGGTCAACCAAATGCCACAGATAATGAACAACCTATTTCACTTCGTCAAGAATCTTTAAAATGCAAGGGAAAGGGTAGGTTTTCTTTCTGGGAACCTCTTCGTTTATGAAAGAAACATACCTCTTACTGATTTTTCCATTATGTTTCCAGCCAGACTTTCTTTCTTTTCACTTCATATAGCTGAATGCTGATTCAGTGGAGAGAACCTGGGAGGTTATAGAAACAAGGATTTAGTCTGACAATCCATTATAATGTGGCTAATATCCTTCTGCTGCCAATAACCACGTTTCTAGTAACATTTAAGAGTCCCCTTCTCTTTTATTTGCTGAACAGATTTAATTCTTCTCAGGGTTTTTAAATAAGTTCTTTTTAAAGGTCTTATCCTCTTATTCTCTTACATTGTTGAATTGATGATGATGATGATGATGATGATGATGATAATGATGGAGAGTCTAAGAGAAAACTATTCTTTTATATCCATCTCCCATAAGCCATATATGAGCCTGCCTGACTTTTAACATCTTCAAAGGAGGGCTTTCTCTCCATCCCTCCACCATCACAAGTGGATTTGGTGAGGGCACAGAAGAAAGCCTTCTCAGTGCTTGCTCCCAAGTTATCAAATTCCCTCCCATGACTTTGGTTGGCCCCATCTTTACTCTCTTCCTGCTGGGAGATTTTAAAAAAAGGTAAAAAGGCCTTTGGCTATTAACTTACTGTTAAGAAAGCCTTTTACGTGGTTGCTCCCAGAATGTGCAACTCCCTGTCACAGAAGGTCTTGGACCTCTCCATGTAGCCTTTCTGCTTAACAGGTAAAGACCTTTTCATTTAAGGAGGCTTTTGACTTTTAATATGACGTGGCAAACCAAGCTTTTAATGGCAAGGGTTGTTTCAGTTTTAACATGTTGTATAGGTGTTTTGAAAAAAACTGCTTTTAAACTGCATTTTTAGCTAGTGTTTTTAAATAGACAACTGATTTATTTGTGTGTTAACTTTTGTACTGAAAGCTTTTACATGGTTTTGTGTTTTTAAAAGATTGTACATTGGACCCTTGGTATCCCCTGCGGTTTGGTTCCAGGACTGCTCCCTTGGATACCAAAATCTGTGGATGCTCAAGTCTCATTAAATACAATGGCATAATAAAATGATGTCCCTTATATAAAATGGCAAAATCAAAGTTTGCTTTTTGAAATGTATATATTTTTAAATATTTTAAAACCATGGATATTTGAATCCATCAATAAAGAATCCATGGATATGGAGGGCCTACTGCAAATCACCTTGTATCCCATGTTGGGAGAAATGGAGGATGTAAATTAAATGAATAAATAAAATAATGAATGATACAGTATTGCTGGTCTTTTAATGGGCTGTGTTATGCCTTTCTCCTTTTTAATTTGTTTTAATGTGTTTTTAAAGTGTTGAGCCTTCTCTGTCAGAGAGCTCTGGTGCCACAATAAATTACAGTTCCCATGATTCCCTAGCACTGAGCCAGGGCAGTGCCTCAATTTAATGTGCACTATTTCTGGCAGTCTGCAAAGGCCCTTAGTTTAAGATTTTTAATAGAATTTTTTATTTAATAGATTTTTTTAAAAAAAAACTTTTCTATTGAATACATTTTAGCTGTATTTTGTTTGAATGTCCTGTAAACTGTTTTGGGGCTCATACCAGGAGAAAATCAGAATAAAATAAAATAAAGTCAAATAGCCAGCCAGCCAGAAATTTTTGGAATCTGGGGCGTTGCTGAGGCCCCACCACCTACAGCTTGGGAAAATTACTTTTTTGAACTTCTTATTTGCCATCAAGTCACCTTTGTCTTGTGGTGACCCCATGAATGAGAGACCTCCAGACTCCCAGCCACCAACTGCCCTGGAAACTCAGGGCTGTGATTTTCTTGCAGTGCAATCATCCTCTTTTCTTCCTGTTTTCCACTGTGCTAAGCATTATCATCTTTTCCAGTGAGTAATGTTGTCTTATGGTATTTCCAAAGCACAACAGTCTCAGTTTAATCATCTTGGCTTCTAACAAGAGTTCAGACCTGATTTCCTCTGAGACATATTCATTTGCCTTGTTGACTGTCCATAGAACTCTCCTCCAGTGCCACATTTCAAATGCATCGATTCCCAATCAGTTTTCTTCACTATCCAGCTTTCATACACAAACATAGAAATCATAAAGGGTATGGCATATAATTCTGAAGCTGCAGTTCAAAAGAAGAAGAAGAATTCCCAAGCTCGGTACCATGGTAAAGGTCTACTGCTGGGATCTGTTTGGGGAGTCCCTTTGTTTACTTCCAGCACCACAGGGTGGCTGGATCCAGTTTCCACTGAAAGGGGGTATTTGGGAAACTAAATTAATAGCTAAACTCTTTTTGCCAGAACCAGTTAAACCAATGGACATGGTGTACCTAGTGGCCTTGGCTTCCTCAAACTTGAAGAAGACTCTGACACCAAACTCTTTTGCAAAATGGCCTTCTGGTTATTTTGTCTCATCCTGCAATTTCAGATGAAAATGTCACAATCCTAATAAACTAATAAATAGTAATTATGGGTGCAACATTTCGTTGGTGAATTTGTGAGATTATTATATCAGAAACACATAAAAGGGTGCCTCTTATTAACAGGGTTGTTGTTGAAATAAGTACATATTAAATATGCACATCTTATATATATATATATATTCCAAGGCGCACACACACACACACACACACACACACACACACACCACTATATTCTCTGCTTGTCAGGCCACATTTGGAATACTGCATACAGTTCTGGACACTTCATTTTAAGAAGGATATAGGCAAGTTTGGTTCAGAAAAGGGAAACAAGGATGATAAGAAGTATGGAGAATGAAACATATGAGGAAAGGTTGAAGAAGTTGGGCATGTTGAACTTGATGAAGAGAAGACTTTGAGATGACATGATTATATTCTTTAAATATCTCAGGGGCTGACATATTGAGGAGGTAGCAGGCTTGTTCTCTGCTGCCTCAGAGGGTAGGACCAAGTCTAATGGTTTAAAGTTACAGGAGAGTAGAGTTTGATTGAACATTAGAAGGAAATTCTTGACACTAAGAGCGGCTTGGGAATGGAACCAATTGCCTGGAGAGGTGGTGGGGTCTCCTTCTTTGGATATCTTTAAGAAGAAACTGGACACCTACTTATTGGGGATGCTTTAGTGAGAGATCTTGGATTGAACAAGGGTTTGGACTTGATGGCCCATGAGGCCTCTTCCAATTCTATGATACTCTGATTCTAAAATGCATCATCTCCTGTTTAGGAGAGAAGATGGGAAATCTTTTCTAAGGTACTTGCTGAGATATTGGACCTATGAGTTGGTGAACCTGCAGTTTCAGTCATATCTTTAAAAGCATGTGAAGTGGTGGGTTGGATGACTTGGCTGCATTCCCAGCACAGACACATTCTATGAGTTCTGCAATATGACATTGTTCATAGGCTCATTCTTTCAGGGATGGGTGTCTCCATTGGCTGCCCTCCCCTCTAACATTTGCTAAATATGCTACATATGTCCACTTTTGTGAGGAAGGAATGGTCCCATGAAATTCGAGCCAAGCTAGAGCTTTCATTATAATAGTTTTTAATGCACATTTATTTGATTAATTACTTGATCAATCAACTAGTCCTCATAACTTTAAGCAACTAAAATGTCTTCTATTGTGTGACGGCTTTAATAACGATTAATGTGAATGATTATCCCAAGTTTCATTGAGTTCTCTGCTACATGGAATACATGGCTTTTGCTGTGGATTGCCAATTCACAAGTTTCTGGTATAGTGAGAGCCTATTGAGCCAAATATGGAGGGATCTTAATAGGCAAATGGGATCTGCAACAAAAGAGTGCTGTGGTTAAAGATTCCAAATACTGCATTTCATTCCACCCTCCCTTCAGTTTTCCCTTTCTTTACTCCAGAATTCCATCGTCATTCCATGCCAACCAAACTCATTCCTGAGCTACTTTAAAGGAGCACATTCCTCTTAAAAGTTTCTATTCCCCCTTAAAAAATTCTTCAGATCTTCGTGCCCATGGATTTTTCCCTCTGTGTGTGGATGGGCCATTTGGTTTATATACACTTTTAGAACGGGACTGTTGGAACTGGGGTTGCTTTTAAAATAAGCATATTTGTTTATTATATGTTTCCATTGGAAATTTAGTGGTGGAGGGAGGTTGGTCTTCCCTCTGTTTGCAGTGGAGAAAGGGGTGAGAGCATTTTTCACTGAGAATTTTCCTAAAGGGAGATGTTGTGGTAGGATGCAGAGTTAAGACCACCATATTTGTTTCCTTCTCATCTGATGTACTATGTTATTTTCTTGTATAGACTGATATTGTCCTGAATCCTATAAATTAATCCACACTAGAGTAGACTCACTGAATCAATTATTGAATTTCAAGTCACCACAAAGATAAATCCCAAGGATTCAGTGGATCTGCTGTAGATGAGATTAACAATAGGATTCAGGCCAGTGTTCCCTTCCTTCCCTCTTAACCCTGTTCCTTCTGTCTCCCAAACACATAGGCTGCATCTGCATGGCAGAAATAATCCAGTTTAACACCACTAACTGTCAGTGTGTGGATGATGGGTGTTGCAGTGATGCTCTTTGACACCCAGCAGAATCTGCAGGAGAAGCTGGCTGCTGTGATCCACAGCCACTTTGTATCTCTTACCATCAACTAGCTCAGCTTCTCTTCTCCAGGCAACCTTGTCTTCCTCAGTCAAGAAGACACATTGTAAAGTCCAAAAGTATAGTTTTATTAATACATATAAAAGAAAATAAGATAACTAAGTAAAATCCATTGTGATGAACTTATCCCGTTCAGCTATGAGAGATTACATCTTTAACAGATCCAAAAGCATAGGATCCCAACTTGTTGTAGTTGAAAGTTAAGAAGTAGTTACAGATCCATGTTTCCAAATCCAGGAGTTACATTGTAAAAGCAGTATAAACATATTCAAAAACTAAAAGCCAAATAACTCCATGGTTAAAACCACTGCCCAACACGCACGCACACATTGTGTTTTTAATATAAACATTCCAGACAAAAGGAATCCCTAGGCCCTTCCCCTATTCCACCTTCTGGGTGTTAACCTTATGCTGATTGAATAATGCCTTTATGATGTGTAATAACCCAGCCCCTTGCTGTCAATCATCCCCCATATGACTGTTTTTCTCATGAGCTCAGATGTTGATGCACTGACTATCTTTTTCCCAGCTAAAACTATAATTGTTATGACTTCTTGACCATCTGGGCCGAGTTCTCTTTGTTTCTCCAAATGTTGTTCCCATGAGGAAAATTTTACACACACATCTCTACATTTCACCTTTGACTGTATAACCCATCCATATTCCAACATGAATGACATCATTATGGCCTAAGGCTTTTCCAGAAAGCCAAGGCTTAATTTGTCACTAAAATCAAACCAACATTGGCACCAAGGAAGCCTCAAAAGGGAGGACATTCCACAACTGAGGTGCCATACCAAACAAGACCCTCGCACATGTCCTTACCCAGTGTATTGCTCCCACTTTAGAGATGCAGAGGAGTTCCAAAAAGGCTGGGAAAATCCTAGGACCTGTCAAGCTTTGTTGCTTGAGGGGAAGGACAAGCTGATCTTTTCTGTTCCATTCCATGTTTTAAAAAATAACTGGATTCTCAGTTTAACAGTGACAATGTAATAGCATGCTCCACCATATCTGAGAGGGAAGTGAATCTTTGATCACATCAGCAGAGAACGTGGAGCTCAAATGGGCCAAGAAATTATTGTCACTGAGCTACAACCTCTGTCATCTGAGGCAGTTATCCACTCTGGTCAATGGAAGGCCCAGTAATGGAAGGGCTCACCAGAGGTCACTTTAACCAGAGACTCCTCAAAACCATGGTCAGGCGTGCAAAAATACGGCTCAACAGTCTCCTAGCCATGCAGAGTTGTTTAGGTCTTTGGACCCCAATGGATCTATTTATCACAGTCAGTGTGTGGCCACCTAAATGGGATTGTAGCTCCCATTGTTCTTTGCCATTGGCTTTACTGGCTAGGAGAAACAGGAATTGTAGCACCAATATCTGGAGGCCCAGAAATTGTCCACCCTTGGTTTAACACAGCATACCAATGAGTAGGTACAAGAGAGTGGTATAGTACAAAAAAAATCCATGCAGCTTATGTTGTTTTAAGTTGTATTTGGCTTTCAAAGTGACCCTCTGGGAAGCCAAAGTTCCCCATCCCCTTAAGATGTTATTAACTGGGATCTGTGGATAAAACTTAGGCAATACTTTTATGCCTACACTTTCCTATGGGGGGAATGCTTGAATATTTATAGTGTAATTTCAGGCCCCTATGTAGGAGCTCACAAGGAAGTTCAAATTAGCAGAGCTGTTTTATTTGGATATTTTCCACTGCTCTGAATGTGGCAGACTCAAGATTTTGGCACTGCTCTGTTTGGATCAAATCTCTGTTTAGAAGTGCAGATCAAATATCACCTGGGGACAAACATAAAAATCTGTGTTAGTGTTAACTATCTCTCTGCCATGGATTAGGACTGAAAGATTACAGTTAGTTCAACTTCCAATGATTTGATTTAGCCATATCATCACTTGCCTGAGTGAAGTGTGGCCTTGCAAATTTGCCTGTTGTTGCACTGTCTCATAATCCAGTTTGCATATTTTAAAGTGGTTTTCCTAAGTACAAGCAACCAGCAATTATTAGGGCAAGAGCAACCATCCAAAATCTTCTCTTACTCCTCCTCACATAGATGTATGCACTCTATCCTTTCTAAAATACTGTGCTGTACTGTGCATTAGGAATAAACTAGAGGTGATGTTATGTGGATGTAATTAATATGCTCCATTTTTTAAAGAAAAAGTTCAAAAGAGCAACATAGGGAAGGTATATACCAGGGGTAGGCAACCTTTTTGAGCCGAGAGCTGGGTTGCTGTCACTCAGACAATTGGGGGGGCCAAAGCACCAAAAATAAATAAATAAATAAATAAAAATATATTTTTTTAAAAAAATTTAAAAATTAAAATATGCATGCACACTCTCTCAGCCCCAGAAAAGCCATGGCAAAACCCCTGTGGAGATTTTGCCAAGAAAACCCCAAGAACAAGTAATAACAACAATAATCAATATCATCATGGCGGGCGGCGGCGGCAGCGGGGGCAGTGGTGGCAGGGACCGCATCCAGCCCCCGGGCCTTAGGTTGCCTACCTCTGGTATATACAGTTGCCAGATTGAAAATTGGAGAGGATCCCTGTACCTTTCATGGATGTGTAGAAGAAAGAATTTCAGGAAGTAACAAAAAGTGGTGGTTTGGTGGTTAAGATGCAAATTCTGATGATCAGAAAACCGGAAAATTGGAAGTTTGAGGCCCAAGTGCCACATGATGGGCCTGTCACTAGACCCAGCTCCTGTCACTAGTCCCAGCTTCTACCAACCTAGCAGTTCAAAAGC
>CM034708.1:53424138-53434166 GCA_020142125.1 Phrynosoma platyrhinos | reverse complement strand
TATTATTATTATTATTATTATTATTATTATTATTATTAATTATGTGCTTGAATTATTGATTGTAGATTGTTTATTGAGGTTTTTATACAATAAAGCTTTAAAAATTAAAATTATATATAAAAAAAGATGCAAGACCCATTCACAGTTTTCACTCTGACAATCCTAGCAACTGGGGCTGGGAAGATCAAAAGTGAGACCACAGAATGCAGGGAGTCTTTGAAATGCACCAAAGTGAAATGCTAGGTTAAGCAACAAAGACCAATTTAAAGTAAAAGGGCAAACCATTTTATTGTGGGAGCTGGAAAGGTAACTTTGGGGTGCTATTCATTAGCTAACTATGGCTGGATCCACACAGCAGAAAGATCCTGGTTTGACACCACTTCAACTGCTATGGCTCCATGCTATGGAATTCTGGGAACTGTAGTCTATTGTGGCACCACAGCAGATTGTGTGGATTGTGACAGGGTGATTAAGAGACTGTTCAAAGTTAACAATAAGAATAATGTAAACATGCTACATACATATTAAAAATGGAAACATTTAAAAAGTGAAGATAGTTTAAAACCATGTATATATGCAGATCTGGATGAATCGTTAGGCCCAAAGTCCTTGACTATAATTGTGTGATGTCTTGTTATACTGCAAAATTGGGGAATCTGTAACCTTCCAGAGATTGTCACTGAACAATCCTTCCCTCTTGGGTGCGGGAATTTCATTCCAACTAGATATCCCCTCCAAACTGCAAATCCCATGATTCCATAGGATGCTTCCATGGTGGCTGAAGTGAAAGCATGTATACATGTGTATACTTGTGTAATGTGAAAGGGCAATCTTGCAACCATCTATACAACAGGAATTCCTGTTCAGTGTAACAGGTGAACTTACCTTCTGTGAAATATTTGCTGATGTCACCTCTAAGGGCCTTTGCAGACTGCCAGAAATAGTGCAAATTGAGTCCACTTTAAAGGTTAGGGTTAGTGCTAGGGAATCATGGGGATTGTTTTTCCCCCTGAAACATTGAGCCTTCTCTGTCAGAGAGCTCTCATGCCACAATAAAATACAGTTCCCATGATTCCCTAACCCTAACCCTAATCCATAAAGTGGACTCAATTTGCACTATTTCTAGCAATCTGCAAAGGCCCTAACTTTCAGATGAGAGATTCATAGAAATAGCTACAGTAGCATTTGACTTTGATCATTTGCATTTTTCTTTTGTAATTAGGTCTCTCATTAGTATATTTAGTGTGTGGGGAGGGGGATCTTCTGTTTCCCTTAATTTATTAATTCTCTCTTTATGCTTTTCAATAAATCTATTCCTTTTGATTGTTTGCTTGCTTGCTTGCTTGTTTTATTTTAAACCCTTTATTAACATTTCATCAACAGTATATACAGGTAACTAAAGATATCCCTATCATACAAATGTGTAAGTACAGATAATAATTAAAATCCATATCTTCTGTCAAGCAGATGGAAGATCACATGGCAACTCAGAGTATCAGTTTCAAAAACAAACATGGATTTTGCATCTATCCAGTTCTATTGCAGTTCCAAGCTCTAGAGAACATTGCTCCAGAACATAACTTGTTCTGTAGATGATCTGACAACCAACACATCTTTCTTAACATACTCAAAGAAAATAAGCCATTTATCTGTGAATTTATCTAATTTCTCAATTCTTTCTAGTTAGTACATCATCACGGGACTTGAATATCTGCGATTTTTCAAAAAAAATTTTTTTTGGGGGGGGGGACATATCCCCTGTGAAAAAGTAGGGGTGACTGTATTCCCTTATGATCCAGATTCCTTTTTTAATCTAGCAAAAACAAAATTAAGAGACTGTGGTTTTATAATTCATAAAAATAAACCAGTCAAAGCTAGCCAGATAATCAACTTCATCCCCTAGCTTTCTGTCACTTGCTTCAAACATTCTTAACCTCTTCAAAATCAAGCTCACTCATTTGATGTGACTGCCTGATAAGTGGAACTGCAGCAGAAGGGACCTATTGAACAAAGGCAGTAATAGAATAGCAACAAGATTGAGAGCCTATTGATGGGTTTTGCCCATCAGTGAAAAGGTGCACTACAATAACGAATGGAATGCAAGGCGACAGCAGGATGGACACAACAACATGTGATAAGTACCTCCAAAGCTGCTTTTATCCTGTTAAAATTCCATTTTTCTAGCCTAGTCTGATAAATTCCTAAACTGAGGCTGCCATAGTCTGGTCACATGATAAGAAGACATGGCTCACTAGAAAAGACAATAGTGCTAGGTAAGGTAGAAGGCAACAGGAAAAGAAGAAAACAACAGCCCTGAGCATGCAAGATCTCAACAGGTTATGGAGGACAAGGTGTCTTGGAGATGTCTTATTCACAGAATCACCATAAGTCATGGGTGACTTGAAGGCAGTTGACATATACACATAATTGCACTACCAATGTAATTTACTGGCAATGTAATGATGAATGCACTGGAAATGCAATTGTTGGCTAATAAGAATAATAAAAATATAAATAAATTTTATTGCTTACCCACCTCTCCCCAAGGCTCAATGAGGGGGACAACATAGATTAAAACACTTAAAACCATTTTTACATATTATAACACATAAACCTAAGACACATTAACACACTATAAAAGTTCATAGACCAACTACCTTTTTTGTAGCATAGGTTGGAATTCAAAAGGTTTGTTTTGGTGAAAGAATTGCTTTTGCTAATGGAATTGGGAGGGGACAATTCTCACTGCCCTCTGCAGCCCTCACCCAACCCTGTGCCTTCGAATTCTGCTCTGGAAGATTGGGAGGGGAGGAGAAGCTGAAATCCTGTATATACTTACCTGGCAATATATCTCATGACACTAAGTGGTAATTACATCTTAAGAAACATGCATAGGAATGTGTTGTGAAAGTCCTTTAGAAAAACAAAAGAAACTTTGTTGTACAAAAAGCAGATAAATGTTTAACTTTCCACTGAAATCACCTGTCTTTTCAATATTTAGCTTTGACCCAGTCTTTTCAACATCTCCCCCAAGGTATATTATTGGGTTAAGTTGAAGACTTGCCATTAAACTCTCCATTTTCATTTTTTTCATGAGAGTGAGTCAGTGTCTTGATGTTATTTGAACTACATATATTTTAGATTTAATGCATAGCATTTCTTCACCTCACCTAGGCCTTTTAATTTCTTCTCATAAATTATGCCTTATTATCTAATTAGTTTGGTTATTTTAGCCATATTTATGAGCAGGTGATGTGGCCAATTTGTTACATAGTCATAAAGCTATACCCTTTTTATTGTTGTAAGAGTTTTTCCAATGCATGCCTTAATTCCATGAGCTTGAGACATACTTTCCCAGGTTAATGCAGCATTATTAAGAAATTGATTAGTATAATAAAAGCTGGAGACATACACATAGTAAATTATCTAATTTTGTATTCTATCCTACTTTTTTGGAGCACTATCCTAATTTTCATTCACATCTGATATTGTAACTATACGAATTAAAAAATCGCATGAAGTACCTAAATCAAGTCTGGATAAGGGAAACAAGTTAAATGAGATCTTAATGTTGCCCAGAGACCTGCCAAAACAATTTTTAGGGTGCATAATTCCTGCACACACTATAAAAATAACTTCACAAAGTATAGCTACAGCATACAGTTTCATTATGCTACCTTATTTCTCAATTTATGGCAATAACCACTGAGAAAGAACTCATTTTGCTGACCATAACTAGGAATATTAATGTCCCTAGTCCAACAATAGTGATTCATGAGAGAGACCTCTGGATCATTTCCCAGATTTGCCAAGCAGTTGAGCAAAAACAACAATGCCAGTCATTGGGAAGGACTAATTTAGGAGATTATTGCACTCCTCAAATAACCTGGCTTACCTCTTCCAAACTGGAGTCTAATTCGGGAGGCAGCCAGGTCCTATCACGTGAGTCCAGCCCGACTGCAGTCCAGGTCCCTGGCATGCTTTGGCAGCTATTTTTGCAAGTCAAAAAGCTCTCAGTTTTGAAATAAGGCTGCCAAAGCGCACTGAGGACCTGGGCTTCAGCCAGCCTGGACTTGCCTGGTGTCTTCAGTGGCAAAATCCTTGTGATAGGACCTGGCTGCCTCCCAAATTAGACTTCAATTCAGAAGAGGTAAACCAGGTTATTTGAAACGTGCAATAATCTCCTAAATTAAAGTCCTTCCCCATGATTGGCATTATTGTTTTTGCTCAACTGCTTGGCAAATCTGGTAAATGATCCATAGATCTCTGGGTTATTTGAGTTGAGTGATAAGGTTCTTAGAGCATATATTTTGCATGTAAAAGATCCCAGGTAGATCTGAGAAAGACTCCAGTTGGAAATCCTGAAGAGCTGCCAGTCAGTTAGTGTAGAAGAGGGTTATGCAACTTGTGGTCCTCCAGATGTTGGTCAACTGCAAGTCCCATAATTCCTCACCATTGGTTCTGCTAGTGAGGATTGATGAAAGTAGCAGCTCAGTGAAATCTGGAGGGCCAGAATTGTCCACTACTGATGTAGATAATACTGACCTAAATGGGTCCATGGTCTCATCATCCAAGGCTTTGTTCACTCCTATCTAGGCACCTGCTGCATGCAAGAATATTTGGATACAGTTCTTAAATAATACTAGAACCTCAAAAATCTATAAAGACAGGGACAGAAAGATTTAGTACATCTCTCTGCCAATCAAATGAATCTTCAACTAGAGCTGAGAGAAGAGCTTGGGATAAGGATATCCAGTGTGAGATTACGGGAACTATAGTTCAAAGCTCTGGCTGAAACAAATAAAGATGGGTACTGGCTCTCTTTCCAGATTGCAGTGGCAGTTCCTTCATATGTTGCCAGGTAAGAATCCATGAGACAGTACCAATGTACAAAGTGTTGGTTATTACCTTTAAAACCCTACATGGTTTGAGTCCGGTTTACCAACAGGACCACCTCTTCCCGTATAATCTGTCCTGTACACCCAGGTCCTCCAGGAAATGCTTGCTCCAACCGGCCAGAACTAGACTGGCAACCATTTCCCATTTGCTGCTCCCAGACTATGGAATGACCTGCTAGAAGAGATACAACTACTGAAAATGCTGGCTGCGTTTAAAACAGAACTAAAGACATATCTCTTCCAGTAGCCATATCCACTCAATTTTAAATCACAACTTTTAATCTGTATATGAACTCTTATGAGTGTATTTTAATGATTTTATAATATTGTATTTTAACTGTGTGTTTATGTATTTTTAATTGTGTTTTAACATGCTGTACACCATCTTGAGCCTTGAGGAGAGGCAGAAAAGTATTATTATGTTGTTGTTGTTGTTGCTGCTGCTACTGCTGCTGCTGCTGCTGCTGTAGGAAGAAATTGAAGCATGGGCTCATTCCACATGAAGTAAGAAATCTCATGTTATACTGGCAAGTTCATACTAGGAATATAATTATGATACATGATAGACAAACAGCCAGATAGAAAATTATAGTTGGCTAACTGTACTTTGAAAAATGCATACAATATTTTTGTAGGTTTATTATATTTTTATAAGCTGGAAAGCAATGATAAATAATACTCAAAATCATCATGTCATTTTGGCTCAAAAGATGTCTTGGAAGTGCTGCACCTGTCCTTTTCACCAATTGCTTAATGCTGTGTAACTCTTAATATCTTAGCCTGAAAAAGTGCATTCATTTTTTCCTCTTTTAATAGGGTTGGAGATGGGGAAAATGTAGCCTGTGGGCAACATGGGACCACCAAGCCTCCCAAGCATGCACACACACACACACACACACACACACACTAAAAAATCTGGAGAAAATTTTCCAGTGTTTCTTCAACAAAAATGGCCAAAACTGCCTGAAACCACATACAAACATGTCAGTTTCACTGATGTTCCACAGAGGCACAAGCACTTCCAGAATAGAAAAAAAAAGCCCAGCCCAAATCAGCTGCAATTTTTTTTAAAATAGTCAAAAGTGACATTGTGTTACTTCCGGTGTAGTCAGGAGGCAGGGGTGACCTGTGGGAAAGTTTGAAAATTGGTCTGACCTCTGCACAGGTGCCCATCCCAAGCTCCTGAAGTCATGAAGTCAACCATCTAAGGCTGCTATTACTGTATTTACACTACAACCTCATGGTTAAGTCAAGGGCAGGTTCTGGGCCAAAATTATGGATTTTGATATGACCCATAGATACGTCGGGGGTAAAACTTAGGGACTTGTAACAGAGGATCTAAAAGATGAAGCAAAAGGAAACAATGCCAAAGAACTTACAAAATTCCAGGAGACATAACTGTTTGTGCTCACACTAAAGGCTGGATGCATGCAATGGTGGTGTTGAGAGGTTTATCAGTGCTTCCAGGACAGATTACACTCTTGCCTTTTACCAGGGGATGGTTCCTTTTTTCTATAAGAGTTAAAGAATAGTACTTACACTGACCCATGGATAAGCCAACTCCGGTTTTTAGGATCAATTTTTTTTACTAAAATTTCTAGACTTATATATGAGTATATACAGTAATCTATCAGTGAAAGAAATGACAGCCATTACCCTAATGTGTAAATCTGGCATATATCTGTCACACTTTTCTTTTTTACCTGAACAAGGATAGTTACAGAGCACCTGCACCAACTACAAACTTACCATTCATGGATTTGAGCTTCCATGGATGGCAAACCCCAGCATTTTCAATGGTTGCACATGCATGTGGCTGTACATGAGGGCACAGGTGTGCACCCACACCCATTGAAAAGAATCGGACATAAGGTCCCACCTTTTTTGCTATCCTTGGGGGGGGGTGTCCAAAACGGATCACCAGTGAATAGCAAGGGATGACTGTCCGCTGCCTCAAAACCAACAACGAATCTTGTGGTACTTTGAAAACTAGCATATTTTTATGTAGCATACATTCTTGTGAATGACAAGCTACTTCATCAGCTGCCTCTATGAAACATATACCAAATAAAATTTAAAACTTGGTAGTCTTTAAGAGGGCATGATATTCTTTTGTTGTGTATTTTAAAGATGCATGTATCCCCACCATTTGCATCGGGCTACAATTTCCTTTGTCCAGCTTCAAATCTGGTTGTTGTTAACCTTTTTGCCATCAAACAACAACAGAAGGGAATAATAATAATAATAATAATAATAATAATAATAATAATAATAATAATAATAATATTTCCAAGTAGATACTGACTGGCTGTTGAGAAAAAGTATTTTAATGGATGGGAGCTGTATTTCTTTATATGTGTATTTAATTGTGCTTGTGTTTTAGCATTATAACTTTCTTGTAGTTTTTAAGCAGTACCTTTTCAAAAATCTATTTTTAGCTGTGTTTCTTTTACACTGTTGTAACCTGCCTTTAGTCTATGTCCTGGCAGAAAGACATGAGATGTCAAACATGATGATGGTGGTGGTGGTGGTGGTGGTGTGGTGGTGGTGGTGGTGGTGTTGATGATGAGTATTCTCCCATGTGTGTTTAAGGAGTTTTCCTTGGTCAACATTCTTGAGAGTCCAAGGCTTGGGAAGATAAATTATTATTATTTATCTTCCCAATCAACTGCAACACAACAATCTTTATTAAAGCCCAGGGAAATAGTTAGGTTATCCTTCTGTAGCATAAAGACAAAAGGAGATTGGTGGTACTTTAAATTCTGACAGATTTGTTGGGGCCGAAGCTTTTGTACAGTGGGGCCCAGTGGTATCACTAGGAGGGTGAAGGGGGTTCAGACAACACCAGGTGACACTATAAGAGGAGGTGACACACCACTGCTCCCCAAACTTCTTCCTTTGGGCAGAAACAGGCTATGCCATTCACCTGTGTCCCATTAGAATGCTGAAGAGATGGTACAAGTGAGGTGAGGCTTAATGGAAGGAGAAAGGAGAGGTCCCAGGATTTTTTTTACTTATTTTTTTAAAAAAATAATAAAAAATGAAACATTTTTTAAAAAAATAAATTTATTCTTTTAAAATTTTCTTTAAAAAATATCACCTTCTCCCAAATTTTCACTTCAATCAGATGAAAGTATATATGTTTCAATAAATTTAGGCTGTGCATATGATATTGTAATTTAAAGGTATAACTTTAATTTTGCTAGTTGTTTATTTCGCAACTATTATCATGGCATTCAGTGATATGCAGCAATTATGATTAATGAGTAACATTAGTACAAAAAACATGACTAAGCATTCTGTATAGTGTGGAATGGGAGGAGATCAATGGGGGAGTGACACCATGAGTTACTGCACTGGGAACGACAACCCTAGTGACACCACTGGTGAGGCCTGCATTGTCAGATTCTAACATGGTTGTGTGTGCATACTCTCCAACTGTCTCATTATGGCAGGGATAGTCCCACTTATTTCTCCATCATCCTTTCACTGCTTTTGAAATGTCCCAGTTCCTTTCTTCTTCTCCCACATTCCCCCTTTGGCTCAGCTTCCTTCTATTGCTGTAAAGTGAGCTGATGTGCAAAAGTAGCTTGCACTCAGTTAAACCAACATGAGGGAGAGAGAAGCAGAATCTTATGCTTCCCTGTACACTCAGGGAAAAGCAAACTACTGTAGCCTCTCCTAGCTTGTATATTCTTCCTCATCCTGACCACACTGATATTGCTTGACTACATGTGTCCCAATTTTCATCTATGAAATGCTGAAGGGTATGGTATGTAGCGTAAGACTTCATCTATGAGCAATTCCTCTGCAGCTTCTCTGTCACCACTTCTAGCTGCAAATGGAAGCAGAATTCAGCTAAGTCTTAGGGAAAACTTCCTAATAGTAAGAGCTGTTTATCAGTGGAGCACACTGTTTTGGGAGCTGAAGGAGTCCTCTTCACTGGAGGTATTTAGCTAGAAGCTGGATGACCATTTTCCAGGAATGTTGTCGCTCTACAGCATGCACTGAACAGGGATTTCAACTTCCATGCCCTCTCCAGTTCTATGATTCTGTGACCTGTATTTCTGAAGAAGGACTTGGGTGGAAGGACTGAAGGCAGAGCTAAAAGCCTAATTCTATATAATTGTAGCATAGGGGTGCGCAGTTACAGTTAAGGAGGATTTAGAGTACAGAGGAAAAGGTGACCTGGGAACAGTGTTTGAAGGGTTCTGCTTTAACTTTTCACTTTCTCTTATACACTTTTTTCCTTGAGGGGCTCGTGGGGACTTTTGCTGAGAAGTGAGTCAGAGACTTGACTCCAGAACAAGCTAGCATCCAGGAGCACTCTATAGAGTTATAAGCCCAGTTGATTGAACTGGCTGACGGAGCTTGGCGACAAAGGCCAAGCCAACAGGGGTCCTTTACGTGGGTGTTTAACAGGGGATCTTTTGAGGGGAAAGCCCACAGTCTTGTTTTAAAACTTCTCAATATGGACAATGAGGGGCCTGCTGCAGTCACCTGCAATACTTCTGGAATGTTTGTCTATGGATGTGGGGAACTTCACTTGCATCAAGTGCAAGTTGGTAACCCTGTTGGAAGAGAAGGCCCAGAAGGCCCAGGTATCTACGCTTCAGCATATTAAGGAGCAGGAAATTTTCCTGGACAGGATGGTCTTGTACGGGAAACACACAGAGAAAGTTGCTGGGGAGGAGGTCACTGTACATAAGGAGGTAGCCCTGGTGGCGCAGAGGTTAAATACCTGTACTGCAGCCACTCACTCATAAACCACAAGGTTGCAAGTTCAATACTAGCCAGGGCTCAGACTTGGCTCAGGCTTGACTCAGGCCTGCATTCTTCTGGGGTTGCTAAAATGAGTACCCTGCAGTTGGGGGGCAATGAGCTTACAGTTGTAAACCGCTTAGACACTGCATTGCACGGTATGAAGTGGTATATAAATGAAGCTGCTTTGCTTTAGATTGTGGGAGGAATGTCACACACAGAAGTAGGGAAACCGGGGATCATTCTGGGAGCTTGCAGCTACAGAATCAATTTGAAGCTCTCTCCTTAATCAGGATTGATAAAGAAGAGCACCAGGGATAGACTTCAGGGAAAGTGCAGGGGAGCCTGAGAGTACCTCCAAAAGAATAG
>CM034708.1:53403359-53416390 GCA_020142125.1 Phrynosoma platyrhinos | reverse complement strand
CTTTGGATTAACTCTGCTTTAGACCCCGTGTGATAAGGTCCATAGTGTAAAGTTCCTCCTGGCAGAATTATGGCATTTGTCCTGTATCCTCTTCTGGAAAATTGACCTTTTCCATGCTCTCCACAAAATGGCTATGTAGTGTCTGTAGAAAGTACAGTATGGCTGAGAAGTGTCTGTCTTTATGTTTGTAGCCAGACATAAATGTCATCTCTCGGAGCTCTGAAGGACCTCTAGGAAACCCCACAGGACAATAAGTCCAGCATGTGATCTCATAATTACTGGACAGGATGACAGGTGTAAACTATAATAAGAAGAAAGAATTTCTCTCTCTCTCTCTGGCAACCATAACTCTTTGGGACATCAGGAAAGATACTTCAGAATTTTCCAGACTGGTCTTTTAGGTTGTTATCTCTGTGCTGGCCGAATGGCCGTAATAAAGAATATAAATATAAATAAATAGGTTGTTATCTAACTTGCAGTGCCCAATTTCAAGTTTTAAAGTTCATAGTCAAAGAAGGGAATTCCTAGTACCAATAGAGTATGCTATAACTCATTGGGTATGCTATAACTCATTAGATAGGCACTCAAATTTGACAGAGTGTTTTGTATTATCAGCCAAGTTGCTGTGGCCAGTTTCATGTCAAACCAAAGCAAAGCAAAGCAGCTTCATTTATATACTGCTTCATATCGCACTATGGGATGTCTAAGCGGTTTACAACTGTAAGCTCATTGCCCCCCAACAGCTGGGTACTCATTTTAGTGACCTCAGAAGGATGCAGGTCTGGGTCTAGCCTGAGCCCTGGCTAGTATTGAACTCGCAACCTTGTGGTTTATGAGTGAGTTGCTGCAGTACAGGCATTTAACCACCAGGGCTCTTACGAGTCAAATTTCCAAATGTCAAAATTCCAAACAGGGCTTCCTAGAAAAATGAAAGGGTAAGCTTGCCATGAGTCACTGGGATTTTTTCCCCTGAGGGCTAGAAAACAGATCTCTCTGAGGCACTGCTGCAAAGATTCTTGGGATTTTAAAAAAAAAAATGGGTGGTGGGGACAGGAGATCACATGGATACCTGTTTGGGATATTAAATGTAGACCCAAGCAGCACTGGGTATACTTTAACTGGTAATACATAAAACCAAGCTCTATGTTTCCCTTATTAAGTCTTCACTCAAAGATCTGTTGCTAGTAAATTGAAAGATATGACAAGGAACAATGCCACACCAACATCATTGTAGATCCATCCCGAACTGTCATTTCAAGTGGCAAGCTGGATATCATTCTTGTCTGTGGTCCTGTACCAGAAAAAAATATGTTCATAGTTCTTCAAGGTAGGCAACTTTAATTGCAGTAGTGCTTAGCCTGGTTACGCACTAACAAATGTGAGTTTAATAAATATACCTTATCTTTCATCATCTGATCCAGGAAAGCAGCTTCTGTTCTAGTCAATTTGATTCCTAAAACCTATATAGTAAACATCCCTGAGTAGAGGAAGGGTTAAATGGGGAAGGAGAAGGCAGAGAGAATTATTGGGAGCTAGTTTTCATTCTTTCCTTGATTTTAATCATGGATCCTTCCTCCCCCCCCCCCCCCACACACACACCCTTTTCCTTCCTTTAGACACATTGTGTTTTTTATTTAATGCAGGAATCCACAGCCAGAGTTTTGCAGATGGAATGCATAATTGAACATTACATTTGGTTCTTGGGAAATATACCATAAAATTAATATTTAAACCATATTCCCATATAGACAGTGAAAAAGCAATCAGAATAATGCCTTTACCCTCAAGCAATTTGTGGACAATCTGTAGAAAACTTTCCAGGCACTAAAGCAGAGAGACTTCATGTTAACTAAAATGTTGGGGGAAGTCTCTCATGCACTGACAATACTACCTTACACTTATTTGTCTTTGGCAACCACATGGCCCAGAAATCAACCTGAAAAGAAAAGAAAAAAGAGTGAGTACAGAGCTTCCAAATTGATGGTGTAATGGTAAATGTTGAATTACAGATACTCATCATGATAGTTCCCATAGCAAACTCCCACTCCACCCCAGCACACACAAGACAATTACACCATTTTTGAGGCTATTGATAGCTTAGTTATATTTTAACTTTGTCATATTTCAGTAATGCCAGTTTTATCTGTATCTATTTTAATTTTTGTATGTGTCTTGAGTCCCAGAATTGGGGAGAAAATGGAATATAATAAATAAAATAGCAGCAACAACAACGGAAGTCCAAAATAAGTGGCAGCCATGTTGATCCATACTAGAGTTGCCAGGCTGACTTCAGGACAAGGCTCCTGTAACTTTAATTGTTAATAGATCCTAGCTTGGGAAGAAATCATATAAATTTCCTTTAGTGGGAACTACTGCATAACTCCATCCTCACACACACACCTAGCCAATGTTTAGTTGCTGCAGCCCTAGCCCAACATGGCAATTTACTAAGTGGTAGAGGTCAGGAGTGCAGAGAAATGTCCAGCCCTATTCCTGTACCTGAACTGAGTGTGACATTATTGTTTTGCATCCAACCACAGGAGCAGAGTGGCCACATCTCTGTGCCTCCTGCATTGACAGGGATTGGTAATATGTTGTTGGGGGATGTGAAAAATAGTAGTGTGTCTCACAAGTAGAGTAATTAACATTTGCTAGCCGAAGGTGAGTAACAACCAGTCCCAAGCCACCACAACATACATAGGGCCTAGCCAAAAAATAAGGGGGCTGAACAGACTAGCACTTCAGTTCTGCCAGAGGGCAGAGTGGGGTGTGTGGCAACCACATGCCAGCCACCCCAACTCTGCCCTCATGCTGGCTTCACGCTGTGTGCCCCACCGCATGGCGGGAGACATCAGGGTACTCCCTTGGTGCAGCGTCCACATACTGCACCAAAGTAGCACAGAAAAGCCGCCGCTGTGGTGGCAAGGCTGGCTTTTTGCCGCTCTAAAAAAAACCACAGGTTCCTCATCTCTATTCTAGAGAAATGCAGTTTTGTAACAATAATAGCTGAATACAGTAAATTAAATGCAATAATGCTGGCAAGATCTCAGACAATTCAGTGATGAAGAAAAGCAACTGATACACCAATTTTCACAAAGAAACATAAGAACAAAAAATATTATTACTTGTTTCCAGAGAAGTGCAATGTTGGAGCCAAAATGATCTAAACTACACACTAAACTTCTTGAATATGAAAATAGCTTAAAACAATGGTTCTCAACCTTTCTAATGCCATGACCCCGCAATACAGTTCCTCATGTTGTGGTGACCCCAAACCAAAAAAACATTTTGTTTCGCAGGCTCTCTTGCCTCTCCGCCTCCTAGGCTTCTGTCCTCCAGCGCTTGCTGCGTCCGCCCACTGATGACGTCAGCAAGCGCCAGACACACGTAATGCGCTACTATGGACTGTGGAGTGTCCCCCTGCTTCCCCCGCTCCTTAGGCCCCGGACGGATGATGCACGACTTCTCAGCGGCTAAAGCCATCGGAAATATGTATTTTCCGATGGCTTTAGGCAACCCCTGTGTTTTGCTCGTTCGACCCCCGCCAGGGTCGCAACCCACAGGTTGAGAACCGCTGGCTTAAAAGATAATATTTGCTACTGCTAAGGGAAGCAATTAAATCAATCACTGGATGGATGGCAGGGGGAATGAGATAGAAATGATTTGATGATGGGACATCTGAATCTGAGGAATATCTCTGATGAATCTTTAGATAAAGATGGATTTTTTGCAGCAACTCTGGACAATGTCATCAATGCCACAGAACACAGATTCAAGCAACCAATAACATTTGTCTTACATACCATTCAGTCCTAAAATATGTGACACCAAATCCTGGGAAACTGGAAGAAGCTGCTAAATGTCTGCTTCACCTGTATCCCATAAATCTGTCTTGGAATTTTCCTTGTGAAATTTTGTACCTGAAAGAAAAAAATTAAGTATACTTTTGGAAAATAATCTAGGCCAGAATTCTATCAGGGAGTTGGGAATTGTAAGTACCATAGCTACAGCATTCTGCAATGGCTGCCATTCCAATTCCCACCAGTCCCAATTTACAGAGAACTGTGACTGATACCCACCCCATCCTGTGAGTGATCTCCATTGCAACAGGCATAAGTGGGGTCTCTGTCACAATTGCCCCTTGTGCCAGAGATCGCTCACAGGGGAAGGTGAGACCATCAGCCAGCTGCTTCCCCATTGATGAGGGAACAGACCTACATAAAAACAAAACACCCATCAAAAACAGTGGCTGTTTGCCTGGTAAGTTGGGGCTGGGGTACTTTCATGGGCCCTAGGCTATGTAGAAGTTGTCAGTATGAAACTGTCACAAGTGTATAACTCTAGCTTCTGCATGGGCAACTGCAAAAGAAATTGGTTTTTTGAAAGTGGGGCTAATTCATGCTTTTGAAATGAAAAGGACCAGAAAAATGAAGTGTGAAAATTAATTGGCCTTATGCTTGCAGCAAGGGGGAGGGATCAAGACATAAGCTCTTTGTTAATGACCAAATATTACAAAATAGATAGCAATTTATTGGGCTTTCAGTTTGGATGCTATTGTAAAACAAAGATAGGCATTTTTCAAAAATGCAGAATATCTTACTGTAATTTCAGAATTAAAAGAAATGGTCATGCATGAGATTGTACATATACAATGATCAGATGTGCTGATGGTGTAAAGGGGGGTGTCCTTGTTACAAGTCTGTATCAGCCCATACACCATGTTTAGTTTCTGCTAGGAGTATCCCCTGCTCCCTCAGAGGGAGTGCAATCCCAATGGAGGGCCTAAGCAGACGGCTTATTGGGCCATCTTGGGGGCAGGGAAGGGGAGAGGCAGCCACACGATCGGCACCCCATCCCCCTCCCGAGGTCGTCCTCGGAGCAGCCAGCCCTCTGCACGGCCAGCGCTCCGAGGAGGACCTCCTGCCGCAGCCTTTCCACGCGCTATGGCAGAAAAGTCGCCGAAAGTGCGCCGCAGCCTTTTCCAGCGCACTTTCACTGACTTGTGAATTTAGCGCTCCTTTCAGGGGCGGCGAAGGTGCGCCGCAGGATTGAGGCATGGGGATGCCTCGGTCCCGTGGTGCAGCTTCCCAGGGCAGCCCACAGCCACCCGTCTGCTTAGCCCCTAAATCACTGATTTAGTAGAATTCAGAGACATAGCTATGTTAATCTGCAATATCAGTATGCAGAGGGATCTTGTAGCACCTTTAAGACTACTGAGAGAAAGATGTTGTACCATCAGCTTTCATAGACTTGGCCTATTTCCTCGGACATGTGGAGACTCCATGTAACTGAAGAGGCAGACCAAAGTCTATGGAAACTTATACTATAATGTCTTTCACTCAGTCTCAAAAGTGCTGCAAAATCCTTTTGCATACTAAATCATTAAAAGTCAAAACTCCTTTTTTAATTATTAATAGGAGCCATAACATCATGGAAGCTGTCATGGTAGATGTCAGAAATTCAAATTTTACCATTAGTCCACTACTCCCAAAAAAAAACAGCATTCCTACAGAGCTGATTAGCCACAGCCACAGCTGTCTCCACATGATTTTATATTTCTCAAAGATTTCTAAAATTGTTTTTCACAAGCCTTGACTCAGTGCAAAAAGCAAATAATAGAACTTGGAGTGAGTCATTCACATGATTTATGGGAGGTCACTGTGACTGCTTCCAAAACCTTGCACCCATGACCAATAATTAAAACAGAAGCCTATAAGATGACCTTCTAGACAAAGACTTTATAGCATTCTTCAGTTTGAATCACTAGTATGGTTTTCTAAAGAAACAAGATTTGAAATATTCTGTGGGGGAAATATGAATGTTCAAATATTTTAGAAGCTGAGACAAATTTTTACAAGCTTTAGCATATTTTTTAAATTAAAAAACATATACGTGGAGCCTTACTGTAATGTTTATGATGGCATTTTCTGTAATATGCATGCCAAATGTTTTGGTAAAGATTGTCATGGTTTCATTAAAGTGCTGCTGTTGTTTTTAAAAAGTATGAATTTGCCTTCAAGGCATTTAGAACTAGCACAGTATCTCTGCACAGAAGAATTGGCAATGATACCACACACTTTTTTTAAAAAATCATGGATGAACATAATACACTTTCAGCATTTCTATAAAACACACAGATAGAAACATAATGGAGAAAGAAATGGGCCCTTCAGAGAACAGGGGGAAGGGCAGCAAAGGCTGGAAGTTTTGATTTCATGGGAATGGTGAATTCACTCTCGGTATTAGTCAAACTTCAAAGGAGATATCCCAAGTGCTGTGTCTATTTGGGGGGTAAGAAATCTCCAGCCTCCACTAGAGAAGGGAACACGGGAATCTTTGACATCTATGTAGCACAGGGGTAGGCAACCTAAGGCCCGGGGGCTGAATGCGGCCCCCTGAGGCCTTTGGACCGGCCCCAGGCCGGTCCTGCCGCCGCCGCCGTCACCGCCTGCCATGATGATAGTGATTATTGTTGTTATTACTTGTTCTTGGGGTTTTCTTGGAAAAATCTCCACAGGGGTTTTGCCATGGCTTTTCTGGGGCTGAGAGAGTGTGCATGCATATTTTTTTAAATTTTTAATTTTTTAAAAAAATTATTTTTATTTTTATTTTTATTTTTATTTATCTATTTATTTATTTATTTTTGGTGCTTTGGCCCCCCAATTATCTGAGGGACAGCAACCCGGCACCCGGCTCAAAAAGGTTGCCTACCCCTGATGTAGCATGTTTGGCAGAGTCCATTATGAGCTTATTTTGCTACATCCATACTAAAACTGAAACCCTAAAGTATCTATCATTTGATGAATCAAATTCTGAAATATGATTCATCAGCTATTTTCCTTCAGATTAATTCTTCTTCTTTCTCTGGGCAAAAAAAGAGATGCAGACAGGGAAAGAGAGATTCCTGTTGAGGCTTTTGAGACAGTCTGATCTGTCATTTTGCTTCTGTTATATACATTTCACAGCTTATAAATCAAAATGAAATTATCCATAGCCCACAGTTTACCCTTTGTACCTCTTTAAAAGAAGGGGGAACTGTTGCATATGGTGTCATTTGTTTTAACAAATATGTGTCTGAAGTACATACTGCTATCAACCATGGATGCTTCACCTTCCATGTATCAAGAGCTTTATAATCTTTAGCTTGTGTATTGGTGGGAAAGTTTAGAGAGACTTCTTATCACTGTACAAAGGCATGTATTTCTGGTCACATGGATCTAGCTCCAAGAGCTCCCTTTGCCTAAGTTCTGTTTCATACCCTTTAACATTCCTCAGATGAAACCAGGATGCATGAGGCCAAGGAACACCAGAGTCTGGTCAAAAGTTATCAATAAGGAAGAACACACAAGCTAGGAGAGGCTGCACCAATTTGCTTTTTTCCACATCTACTGGGAAGTAAAAGATTCTACCCTCCCCTGTAATCTCCTCCCTGCTCAGTTAGATGAGTACAGTCAGGCCTTCATATCTGCAGAGATCTGTTCCAGATCACCACCACCCCGATACAAAAAAATGCAGGACATCAAATCCTGTTGTCCCTGTTGGTGGTGCGTCATATGCCCGGCCACATACACACGTTGCCATTTGGGACAACAGGGCTTGCTCAAATTGCGGATTGGAAGCCCATGGATGGCAAGGTCCCACTGTACAAACTACTTTTTCACTTTGGATTCAGTTTGCAGCAATGGGAATAAACTAAGGACAAAGAGGGAAGATAGGAGGAGGAGAGAGAAACTGAGACATTTTAAAATCAGGTGAAAATGTGGGATGATGGAGGGGATTGTCCCTGTCAAATTAGGACAGTTAGAGGCAGAAGCAGCATCAGGAACATCTCCCTTTGCCCACATTTGTACACCACCTGCAGTTTCACAAATTGGCAATTCCCATGCATTGGGTAATGCCCTTTTTCAACACTAGTCCCCTGCTGCACTAGCCTTCACTAATAAATTTTAAGACCTCAGGCCAGTTGAGAGGAGAGCTAAGGAGAATAGATCCTTGCTGTGCCAGAGACTTCCAAGCCTCTGCTTTCTCTACTTGCCTCCTCTTTGGACCTTATCACACGCTGGCCCACGAAGCGAAAAGTAACCAAAATAAGAATAAATTCAGTTCTATACCGAAATGAACTGAAATGCTTCACAATATGTATTGCGTGATCATATGTATTTCGCCTGCGCGGCCATTGCGCAATAATTCCGAAAGCTCGCTTGTACTTCCCCGATAAACCGAATGTCAAAAGATCTCAATTCATTACGGATTAGCTCCGGGTTCTGTCGAGTTTCGGTGCAACGTCGTGTGTAAACACGGGGAACTAATACGGATTAGCTTCGGGTTCTGTCGAGTTTTGGTACAGCGTCATGTGTAAACACGGGGAACTAATACGGATTAGCTATGGATATCCTTTGGATTAGGTCTGCTTTAGACCCCATGTGATAAGGTAGTATGCCTTGTCAGTTATCAGTTGCGCTTCTCCCTAGGTCAAGGCAACCTGGAACATTCAAACCAACAGTGTAATTAATATGCACTGCAGCCATTGGACCAACACTCTCAAAGAATCAGAATGTTGATCTTATTTTCTAAATCTGCTTTATGTCTATAGATAGATCAGCTATGGTGAATCTTTTAGGCATCGTCTTCTGGCACCAAGTGATACCCCATGCTGGAAGTGGGACTTCCAGGGGGAACGGGATTTCCTGAGTGGGACTTCCACCTTATGGGGGCAGGACTTCTGGGGCACGACGTCTTCCCCCTACACCTTCCCGGGCCTTCACCTGCCTCTTCAGAGGCAGGTGAAGGCATGAGACCGCCAGCGGGAGGAAGAACAGGTGCATGCCTTTTCCTCCTCTTCCCAGCACCACATGCCAGGGAAAATGGCTTTGCATGCCATTTCTGGCACACGTGCCATAGGTTCGCCAACATGGAGACAGATCAACAAAACAAATCTGGTTTCACAATATTTTGCAAGACCAAAGTTCCAGGCCATAAAAACTCATGTAGGTGCCTCAATTGTGGCTGAAATGTAGATTAAAGGAAAGGATGATATTATTCAGCATTTAGGAATTTAAACCATCACCAGGCACATACCTTCTAAATGCACATCTAGGAAGAAATAAAGTTTAGTTATCATTTCAGTGCAGTAAAAGAAGATCTATATTTCTATTTTAGACACATAATTATCAAGAGAATAGTTCTTGCCAGCCCTCTGAAAAAATAATCTTTCAGAATTCTTGCAAACCCACTGTGTTATGATTTCATCTCATGAAATACAACACCTTTGCATTAAACCCCATAAAATCAAATCCTATTGGATCTCTTCCAGGTTCAGAGAATAAACAGCTATATTGGTGATGTCTTGAACAGTAAAAGCTGGCCCATTGTCATATGGCAGGCACCCATTAAGAGAGGGAGGTCTGCTTGCAGTCAATTCATTGTACTCTGACAAAAGTTCTATTATAGAAGTAATGAACTTCTCACATAATAGATCTAACAAATGCTTCAAGGAAGAGGAAAACTTTCCAACACATCAGTACATATTTCTTATTATTGATTCCACATATGTGTGAGCATGCACACACACCACAAACCTTAGAAATGTTACTTTTTGAACTACAACTTCCAGTGTCTATGCTGGTTGGGAAGTTGTAGTCCAAAAAGATAACTTTGTTATGCTCTGCCATATACAAATGCACAATATCACACATACCTAACTGTTAGCCAAATAAAGATACCACTGTTTTGTGGATTTTGGATGATGTTGAACTATCAAGTGTAGACTTGTCTAGTTTCTCAGGCAGCAAGTATTGCTTCTGGTGTGACCTGAGGTATAGCAAACAGTAATAGAAAAATGTTTACCAGACGATCAAAAATGATGTACCACATGCTCCATTCTGATCAAAAGCCTGATTACTTTGATATTACAGTTAGCAATTGAAGGCGACGCAAGCTTCACCTTCATTGTTCCAAGCCAGAGGTGACATTCTGGTAGGATGAACCATCCTGTTCATCCTCTACTTTCAGACTATATATAATATTCCCCAGGAGCAACTGCATTAATGGCTAATTCTGCAACTGATGTACTGAAGGCCAAAATGGAATATGATACAAGAGTCTGCAGATTAGATTTTTTTTCTCCCAACTTTATCTCTCATTTCCATCTAATTGCAAAGAAGGTGTCCCATTACTAAACCAGTGTCTGTTATCAGTAATGCACTAGATGAGGGCAAACAAATTGAAACTTAATCTAGACAAGACAGAAGTGTTCCTGCTCAGCTGAAAGGCAGATCAGGGAACAGGGACTCTGCCTATGCTGGATGGGGTTATACTCCTCCTCAAATCTCAGGCTCAAAGCTTGGAATAAACTCTAAGCCTGGATTCCCAAGTTGCAGAAATGACCAGAAATACATTTGCACAGTTAAAACTAGTGTGCCATATGCATCCATTCTTGGAATGTCAGATCTGGCTATGGTGACACATGCCTTGATTACATCTCATTTGGGGCTGCCTCTGGAAACTGTTCGGAAACTTCAGTGGGTCCAGAATGCTGTGGCCAGAGATCGTGATCATGGATCTTCCATTTCATGGCTAGTGAGTGATTCTTCAGGATGGAGAAAGAACAGCATGTGGGCTGCGTGGAGGAACAGAGCCCCTACAATGCTGCCACTTAACTTCCCCCAGAACCCCCCCCCAAAAAAAGAACTGTGCTGGGGGGGGCAAAAATCACAATTGGCTGAAATGTCAAAAATAATAATAAAACCTGCGAATTTTCAGATCAACATGGCAAGCTTGAGTCCCCTTGCACTTCGCTACCCTCCAGACTCATAACTGATAATGAAACAACATCACTTCTGATCATGTCAAGAGTGACAATGAGACCTGGGAGGAGGGATGGTGTGGTCTGGCCACCTCAATTCATTTTTACTAACAACACTTAGTTGTGTACTCTTCAAAGCCCATTTGCTTTCAGAAAAGTCTACATGTCAAAATGTTTTTTCACTGTGTTGATCAATGACACAGGGATATCTCTATTGTACAAAGGGGCAAAGCAGAAAAATGCTTTTGAAAAAGTTTTCTGAACTTAACCTTAATAAAACTAAAAGCAGGCCCTTGGCTCAAAGTTTTTCTTCTGAGGAATTCAGGCTGGAAGAGTTGATAAAGACAGGTGAGAACTATAGTGGAAATATCTAGGCACAAGTTGGGTCGTCTCCATGCAGAAATCAATTTCTTTCTGTTACCTCGAACAGAATTAGTTCTCAAATTTCATGAAATATTTCTGTCTGCCCACATTTTGAAACACTGTAAATACTGGTTGGTTTCCTGTTTGTGATTTGTGAGTAGGCTATATTTCAGAGGAAGAAACTGGCAAAACCTCTGAGTAGTCCTTGCCTAGGAAAACACTATGAAATTCATGGGGGCGCCATGAGTTAACAGGTAATTTGAAGGCATATATATATATATATATATATATATATACACACACACACACACACACACACACACACACACATTTGTACACAAAAAGGAAATGTAAAACTTGTACCAATCAGATGTGAAAATGATTAAAATCTAGAGTAGACTAAAACCGATGGGCACAATCCAACTGAATGAAGCACTTAATCCCCTTTGTCTCAGTGATATTTTTTTCTAATTGATAAGTTGTTCTAAAAACATGTTCTAATTAAGCAGACAACTTAAAAGCACATACACAGCAAGTCAGAAGGCCTAAGCAGACTACCAGAAATAGTGCACATTAAATTGAGGCACTGCCCTGGCTCAGTACTAGGGAATCATGGGAATTGTATTTTTTTTCTGAGACATTGAGCCTTCTCTGTCAGAGAGCTCTGGTGCCACAATAAATTACAGTTCCCATGATTTCCTAGCACTGAGCCAGGGGAGTGCCTCAATTTAATGTGCACTATTTCTGGCAGTCTGCTTAGGCCCAGAGTGCCAGCTCACCCATGTTGCCAGAGAGCAGGGGGATCCATGGGGATGTATAGTTTTTTAACATCACAACTCCCCAAATTCCAGAAACTGCCCACACCAACTGAAGAATTCTAGGAGCTACCTCCCAAAAAGTTACATGTAGCAGACAAGTGGTTTAGAGGATTGAGTAGTGGTTGACTACAGGTCTTTCCACTTTACAAGTAGAATAAGATCTGGCAGAAAACCTTTCAATGAACTTTAGTTTCTAGTTCTCATAAAGTAATGGTCCCAAAAGCTGACATTTTGTCACTTACATTAAGGGTATTGACCTTCTGTTAATCTCTGAACATAGAAGGCACTCAGTGATCACAAATCTTGCGGTATCTGTTCAGCAAGGACAAACTGTTTTCTGAACTACAAGACAGATGATGACAATGAAGCCACTCAAAAGCATCCCTCATGATAAGTCAGGAGTAAGGAGGCTTCCAAAAAATATACAAAAGGAAGGTGAAGGTAGCATGTGTGCATGCAATTTACTGGATTTACACAGCAGGCCACTCCACAACTTTATAAGCAACCTCCATGATGTGGAATGAGATCATCTGACTGTAATCCCAAATAGTGTTTTCCAAGAGCTTTTATATATGTTAAGTTTAATCCAAGATGTTGTCTCAATTAGAGGTACGCTCCTCTGGATTCAACTTAGACTGTTCATTTTTAGCAACTTCGTATTTCTTTTTTCCTTAATTATTGCTAAAAATTGATCATTTTATAAAATAAAAACCTATCCCTTTCCAATTTTGTCTCATAAGGCAAATACTTGGTGTTTGGTGGTGGTAGTGGTGGTGGTACCATAATTCCTTGTGGCAAGCTGTTTTTATTGATTGGTTAGAATAAGTAATATTGCAGCAAATTAGAGCCATCAACTCAGGCACAAAAGTTAAATAAGCAAATAAGGAATAGGAGAATATTTGATAGGATAAGAGATAATTACTCTATTATTAGATAATAGGGGGATAGAAATATAGGAGGATACAAAGTAGGAGGATACAAAGAATTAAAATTGAAACGTATATAAAGAAAATTAAAAATTAAGTTAAGAAACAAATGGATTAACG
>CM034708.1:53324904-53341877 GCA_020142125.1 Phrynosoma platyrhinos | reverse complement strand
TATATATATATATATATATATATATATATATATTGGCTGAAGTCCATTTCTAGTTCTCAAAAATGTGTATTTGTTTATGTTAAACAGTGCAGGGAGGCCTTGAAGCCTGATTAAAATGTAAATTTGTGTGCCTAGAGACTTTCAGGAGCAGCAATTGACCTCTTTTTATTTATTTATTTATTTATCTTTACACTTCAGGACCTTGTCTAGTTCCTTCCTAGCTTCCCATGTCTTTGTCATTCACTTTAAAGTTGTGTAAATCGTCGGCGGTCATTCTTTTTGTTTTCTTAATGTTAAATTGTAAACCGGCGTTGGACTTTCTTCCTTGACTTTCTTCCGTAGTCGTTCCAAATCTTTGCAGTTTTCTGATGGTAGTATGGTGTCATTTGAGTATCTGAAATTGTTGGTGTTCCTTCCTCCAATTTTCACACCTCCTTCCTCCTAGTCTAGTTCTGTTTTATGTAGAAGTTAAACAGATAGGGTGATAAGATGCAGCCTTGTCTCATCCCCTTTCCAACTGGAAACCATTGTGTTTCTCCGTATTCTATATTACACAATAAATATGCACCTTCAGTCTCTCCTTGCATAGAGCACAACTGGTAGACAAGAAACAGCCTTATGTACATACATCATGGCATCAGCTAGATATTTGCCAGTGAGCCTGTGGCAATCTCAAGAACATCTTTTGGGAAAACTAAATTCTGCTTCCCCCGTCTCCAAAGGATTCACCTCCTGATTTTTTTATGTTTAAAAAAAACTCACACATTTTTCAAGGTACTAAGTAAAAACAGAAACAGAGTGCAGGTGGGTTGAATATAATTTGTGCATTTCTGGCAGAAACAGACAAATCATAACCAGGGAAATATCGCCTGGGTAAAATTTGTGCATCTTTTCTCAGTGGTGAACAGGTGTTTCTCTAGAGGCCACTTCTAGTTCTAAAGCAAGATTCAGTTTAAAACTAATGCTTTATTCTCTCAAGTCAAATCCAGCCCCAGTGATCTTTTGTAACCAATCTAGTGGCAAAGGGTTTTCTTCTGTTTCGCAGACTTGGGGCCTTTGAAAGCTGCCAGAAATAGTGCAAATTGAGTCCACTTTAAGGGTTAGGGGTAGGGTTAGGGAATCATGGGAACTGTATTTTATTGTGGCACCAGTGTTCTCTGACAGAAAGGGCTCAATGTCTCAGGAAAAAAAACAATTCTCATGATTCCCTAGCACTAACCATAACCCTTAAAGTGGACTCAGTTTGCACTATTTCTGACAGTCTGCAAAGGCATTTAGAGACTGCGTCTCTCACCTGTTTCTGGATCGCAAACAGAGAGGACAAAATGTGGGCATACCCGTGGTGCATGCCCACATGCACCCACAGGCGCACACCACCATTCAAGCCAATGGGTCTTGAATACTGACTATTTTCCGTTTTCGCAAGGGGAGGGGGTCCGAAACGGATCCCCCATGAAAACGGAGGGACGACTGTAGTTATACCTCAGTTAACAAAGATGTGCCCCTGATCACTACTTTAAAGGAACATTTGGTACCAGAGGCAGAAATAACATGGCAAGAAATTTCTGCACCACAAAAAAGAAGTTCTACACATTTCAGCAAACTTTTGATTCAAACCCAACAATGAAATTAAACAACCAGATCAGGTAAGCCATATATATATATATATATATATATATATGTAAACAAAGACCTTCTAGAAACCACTTGAAAGCTTCTTTCAATTATTTTTCTTTTACTAACCTCCACTTCTCATTTGATTTCTAGTTCGGTGACCAAGTATAAAGATCTATGGCCTCCTCCTCCTCCTCCTTCTTTATTGCTTTTAAAAAATATATATGCTGGCCATAACTGGTGAGTCAAGCTAATCTGCTTTCTCCTTTCCTCTCTTTTGCTCTGTTCTTTACTGCACGCATTGTAGGCAGGCGCACACAACTACAGTAGGATCAGCTAGAGAAGAATGTCATTTTTTACCACCTCAAACTTTATTGCACCATTTTCTACATGCAGGCTGCTGCAGCATCAATGCTGGAAGTCTGTGTTTTTCCAGCCCTCCTTCACCATAATCCCAATGCCAATGCTGTCAAAATTATTTCAGATAAGAGAGAGGGCAGGGAGGAGAAGGGGGGACTGGCGGGTTTAAAATACTTTGTAAAAACAATAACAACAATGTCTTTGTCAGAGGCATTGTTGACTTTGTATAGTAATGCATGTGCAAGGACTAATCCCAAGGACTGTTGGAATTGCGAGCAACAGCACTATGCTCAGTCCTTCCCATTTTGCCGATCTATTACTGTAATTTAATGTTTAATTCCTGCTGACTTGTAGGAAATATTCATTTGGCAGCAACTGGCTGCTTAGCTACTGAGTAATGTTAAAAAATGTTCATGCTCTTCTCTGCCAAAGTTGTTTCATAATACTGGAATTTCCAAGTGGTTAGGGGTTCCTCCGTCAGTTACAAATGCTTTTGAAAGGACAGCTGTGTAGATAAGTAAAGATATTGGATGGATGGATGGATGGAGATAGATAGATAGATAGATAGATAGATAGATAGATAGATAGATAGATAGATAGATAGATAGATAGATAGATTCTGTCCTCCACCCTCCTAGTTCAACTTCCAAGTCCACTTTTGAAAAGTTTTAATTGTGATCGTCAAATGTTAAAGGCTACATGTAAAAGAAAATTCAGAGTCCTTTTTAAAGTAATATGTTAATGATAGAATACAAGCCTTGAGATGCAATGGTGTATATTAGGGAAATATGTGGTCCGGCAGATGTTGTTGAACTGCAACTCCCAGCAGCCCAACACAGCATAGCCAATAGTGAGGATTGTTGTGAGCTGCAATTCCAAAACATTTTTGGGACCACACATTTCTCACGTCTCGTGTGTAACAAAGAATATTTGAGACATTCATTTCAAGACTTTTGCTAAAAACCATTAATAAGCACATTTACCCTTAAATGTCAGAAATATTTTTCTATGTAGTAATATTGCTTACAGCACTCAGTATTACTTTACCTCCCTGTTTTGATGAGCTTTCAATGTTAATGGTACAATCCTAGCCATGTTTGTCTAAATCAGAAGGTCCAAATTCAGATTCCCCAAATGTTGCTGGACTACAACTCCTAGCTGCTGGGACTTGCACTTCCAACAATTGGAGGGTCTCCTGATTCTCACTTTAATGTGTCACTGAATTTAATAATACATACTTACAAATAAAGAGTGTCTAGAGTTACCACCACTAATTTATCCACACTGCTGTCAGTTTTTTATCTGGTTATATTATGCTAGCCAATATTTGAAGTAACTATTGTAAACTCATATTCATTTCTGTATAGCTATATATTTGTGGTGTAAGCTGTTTTGGTTACAACAGTAAAAACACTGGATACAAAATATAGTAATAAGTTACTATGCGTTCATGTTTTTTGTCATGACTGGTTTTGTATGTACGCTTGGATTTTATTTTATACTAGTGTTTCAGGGTTTCTTAATAGCTTATGGCCAAGCTAGCTGAGGTGGTGTTGATAGTAAATCAGATTATCACAAAGCTGTATGGATAGGAAGCATTTAATCTGAAAGAATTGGGTTTAAGTCTTAGCTTTACTCCCAGGACTTCACTTAACTGTAGTTCCTGGAACAGTACCTAGCAAAGATACAAAAAATGTTTTAAGTAAAATAATCAAGACTGATCCATTTAGAAATTATGTTCTGACTGTACCCAGCAAACCCAGTGTTAGATAAACTTCTTGTGAATTAACAATGCTATTGCATTTAACAATAAACACTACTACTACAAAAAAGAAACAATTATGTGTTGGGCCAGTCAAAAGAAACACCCTCTCTGATGCATCTGGGCATCTTCTGCAGCTGCTCCCATGCTCTGTAACTCCCTTCTGAGGCTGCATCCACACTGCAGAAATCATCCAGTTTGACCCCGCTTTAACTGCCCTGGCTCCATGCTATGGTATTCTGGGAATTGTAGTTTGTTTGTGGCCCCCGACTGGAGCCCCACATGACTTCTGTTCTCTTTCAGGTTGTAAAAGCATTGCAGCGTCATTTTTGCCAAACCGATTATTCCAGCTTGGCAACTTTTACAAGCTGTTTTACAACCAGAAGAGAACGAAAGTCATGCAGAAGGAGGGGAAAAAAGCCCGTGACTTTTCCTTTACCTGCCAGGTTTATTTAATAATGTAATAAAGTTCAAAGACAGCATGCTAGATAGCTGGACTCAGGGAGGTCACAGGCATGAATTTGCAGGACTTTAGCAGAGCAGTGGTGGACAGAGGGTCTTCAAAATAGCTCATCTCCAGGATTGCTATGAGTCGGCATCAACCCAAAGGTAGTTAGCAAACCCTGCTCTCGCTCTCTCTTACAACTAATGTCAAGGTAAATCCTGAATCATTGTCTCGATGCAGTGTAAACTGAGCTTCGTTCAGACAAAACAGCAGCTCTGTCTACTGACAGAAAAACAATCCTGGGAATGGGATTACAACCTGGTCTATAGAGTTGCACTTTCTTGGCAAGACCAGGTTCCAAGGTATGTGATGTTCTTAGGTCCAGTATTGATCCTGGAAAGCCAGGTGGTTTCTGTGGCTCAGGGTTTGGTTGGTGCTTCATTTGTGTTCATTCTTAGGGAGGACAGATTTGGACACATTTATTCTATGTTACTTACCTCTTGGTTAACTCCTGCAACGTAATGTGCTGTATGTGGGGCTGCTCTTGAAAATGACAGCTCAAGCAAAATGCAGCAGCCACAATGTTATCAGGCGTGAACCTTAGAGATCACATCACATTAGTTTTGTACCAAATGTACTGGGTTCCAATCTGCTCCTGAGCTCAATTTGAAGTGCTGGTTTTGACATTTTAAGAAAAGGCTTGGGACTCACTGAAAGGCTGCCTTCCCTCGGTGAATCTGCCTGGAATTTGAGATGCTCAGCAAAGATCCTGTTGTGCCCCCCAACACTTTGAGAAGCTAAGTTGGTGAGAATGCAAGGCAAGGCTTTCTCTGTAGCAGTACCCTAGCTGTGGAGCCTTCAGTCAAACTAGCTCCCATCTCTCTTCAATTCCGGCAGGCAGTCAAGACTTTAAAAACTGAGCAGTTTTCCTGTGTGTTTTGAAATCCTGTTTTTTAAAAGGTACTTTATTCTAGTTTCTTAAATGTGTTTTTTACCTTTTTATTTGTTGTCTATTGCTTCAGCGATGGTAGAATGAGAAGCAGTAAACAAATAGTTAAATTAATAAATGGTCATGCAACTACATGAATTTGTGGAGGGACTCCATGATGCAAGGAATTATAGAGCTATGATATAACCTACTGCAACTGGCAATGGTCAGCATGGTGCAGTGATTTTTTTAACTGACATTATCAAGAAAATGCTGAAAGCTATGCAAATTCCCATGTATCTGAATAGAATGAATTTTGAGGTGACATATGCCAATATGTTTATTTGACATCAGCAAGTGTATACAACAAATAGTGGGGCGGAGGGGGGGGAACCTGTCCAAGTTATGTAGTCTTTGCTGACAATCACTATTCCTGTTATTCATGCTAGCAACTCACTTCCTACCTCTACATTTTGCTGTCACTGCACTGCTCCCTTCTAGGTCAAGTTTTGTGTTCTCGCAGCCTGTCCTATTTATTACATGTGTTGATTCAATAGCAAGAGACCACAATGGATTAACATTAAACTCTGTTACAGTCTAAAAACTAACATTTCATGTGCTTCAGGCTTATTACTAAAGTCTTAAGGCCTCAAGCTTATTACTAATAAGCTTTCTCTTTTTTTGTCTGTTTCACTCTCCATATTTATAAACTATATGCAAAACGATCATAACCTCTGTTCAAGATTAGAATTAACTGTAGTTGTGTAGGTACAACTCCAAGCAGATGTTCAGCCTCCCGTAAGTATACACTTCGCTAAAATTATGTTATGGTTTTAACATACTTTAACTTAACCTCTTCCTGCTCATTTCAGCCCCCAGCCTAGAGAAAGGAGGAAGAGAGTTTGCAAACTGAAATTGTAACTTGCCATCTTTGCCTTATATAATGCAACTTGAATCACAGAGCTTTTAAGTAATTCAGTGTAAAGTAAGGGATTTCTGGCAGGGAATAGATGTTACTCACTAGAGATCAGCCTTGGATGTCCCATTATAAGTGCCATCTGGGAGGGACTGCTTATCTTTCTGTCCTCTCAGTGAGTTTCTGGCCAGGGGAACTTCAAAGTCTTGTTTTCTGTGCCATTCCAGGAAATCTAATCATCCATCCAAAATTTGGAAGATACATCAGTGAGTTTACACCCCAAACACAAAATATTTGGAAGATATACCAAGGATCATTTAGTTCAAACGTCTATGAATCTACAGTTAAAGCATCCCTTACAGATGGTCATTTAGCCTCTAGTCAAGCAAGCCAATCCAATTCTTATGCTTTTAACCTGAACTAGAAAAGACACTGATTACACACCTCAATGTGCAGAACTCCAATGGACATTTCATTGGGCCATCAGATGGAGATGGTCTATTTTGTAGTGCCTTTTTAGTAACTGTTATTATTTGTTTCACTCATCAGCAACTGGTTTACATATTTTTAACCTCCTGCCTTTGTGTTGTATTTGTTCATTTCAAGTTTCAAGGAGAATTATTTATATGGTTTTTATACTCAATACTGATTTGTTTCTCTCATACTTGTGTTTTTATATTTTTATGGTTAGCTGCCTTGGGACTGTCAGGATATAAATTCAGGAGGATATGGACCTACAGAAGCCATCAAGTACTGGTTGAAGAAAGCATCCTCCCAAGCCAAACAAGGCAGAGCCCAGTAGCTTTTCCTTCATTATCAAGCACATGATATTCTAGTACAGTGGTTCCCAAACTTTGGTCCTCCAGAAGTTTTGTACTTCACCTCCCAGAATTCCTGACTCTTATCCGAGCTGGCTGTGGCTGCTGGGAGTTGACGTCTAAAACACCTGAAGGATCAAAGTTTGTGAATCACTGTTCCAGCAGCTGTAGCATCCAAACTGTCATTTTGTCAAATATACAGACAGCAGGTTTGTTGCTTTGAACCATCACCTCAAGCTTATTACTAAAGAATCTTAATTTTTTTTGGAAACAGAATATGTAAATACTTCCATTAAAAAAAAATGTTTATTTTCATACAAAAGTGCCAAAATAGCCACCAACATTGAATTCTAGTTCAACAACCAGCTTATTCTAGTAATCAAAACTGAAAACATCTTTATTTCACATTTAAAAAAACAATTTTCTTTTCACACATTTCCACAATAACCAGAGTCCCTAGAAAGAGGGAAATTTGCATTCCGGTTTGCTGCTGACGTCCATATGTCTAAATTCATATAGGCACGGAACGGGTTAAATCTTGGGAAATATTCCTGCTTACAAATAACTGCCTGGTTTTCCACCTGAGCTGAATGCTGATTTGTAGCACTGACTGGGCAGCAGCTTTCATAGACATCACTCTGTGGTGCCCAGATAGAACCAAACAGTCCAGACATGGGTGAGAGACTCCTGGTGCTTGAGAGGTAGGGCTGAAAGACAAGAAAAAACATGGAGAATGTGATACACATGTGTACATTTACCCAAATCCACACTGTGATAATACCTTCATTAAACCAGCCCAAAAGACACAATATTGTGGCATGATTTCAAAACCACGTACTGCTTCACTAGGCAAAGATTAAAAAAATAAGAAATTTGAAGAATCATTACTTATGTGAAGTAAAATAAAAATAAATATTTTGCATCACCTAGACAGTGTAAAAGGAACTGAGCTGCATTTTGATTGATTATGAAATGTATTATATGATAAAATGACACATATTTTGTTGAATACAAAACTTATGAGGGAGATTGGGTCGGGTGGATGGGGAAACAAAGGAAAATAGTTTGTAACCATTTAAAATAAAGTCTTTTAAATAAAAAAAAAACCCACACAGGAGACAGAGGAAAATTATACTATTAGAGTCATGTAGTCAGCATGTTGTCTTAATAACTCAGACAGCGTTGAGACGAAGGAATTCAGAAACCCAGGAACTGAAACAGAAAAAAAATTGAGGACAGAGGGAAGTTATACAGACAGCACTCCAGATTTGCTGGAGCCCTGTGAAAGTGGAAAAACTGCAAATAACTCTAGCTGTAATATTACAGCTGTGTAATCTTGCATATCACTTAATAGCTCAAATAATGCTGGGGAGAGGGAGATGAAAAACCCAGGAACTTAAACAGAAAGGACTGGATTGAAGTGTTCATATTCAACAATATATACATATGCTTTTAAATGATAGGCTACTGTTAAAATCCTTTACTGCACAGCCCATATGTCACTATGGATGAAAAGCGCATTGATTGCAAAAAATTAACAGAAGGCACTAACACAGCAGTTGGGCCCCAGGAAGCAAAAATGATGACATGCATTCTATTCCTCTCCTTAGTCTTTGAAAGAGTAAGGAAACTTGCCCTTAGCAGAAAAAGTGATGGAATTAAGCCTACTGCACCATATGGAGTGGGATATGCTGCACCATATGGAGCAGTAAGGCCAAGGCCTTAGAAAGGTAAGCCTGCTGATGTCAATACTGGAGGGCTAAAAGTATGCAGTGCAATCAACCATCATCCAAACTGTTTCCCAGCAATTTCAGCCCCCCACCAAAAAAATCTGTAAGTAAAAGCTGCAATGTTAAAATGGCAGGATGCTGGGCAAAAAAAATGAAGCACGGAGAACACCCTGTTCTACTTAATAAATTGAATAATGGGACTGTTTTTTAAAACGTTTGTCAACCAAGGCATAACTACACTTTTCTGGCTTTTCTTTACTGTTCATACTGAAAGCTCAAACTCTGAGAGAGAAAGAAGCATTAGACTGATCGGCTTACAAGCTTCCTTTCACTCCCGCTCATATACATACCTACCCATGTACATACCCATACACACATATAATAAATAAACACACTGTCTTCCAAAACAAGGACTTCATCTTTAGGACTGAAGAAACAACAAACTGAATAATCTATGTCTGCCACACTAGCTATGAAGCCTAGTGTGGTTGCAGTGGAAAGAAACTTTCCTGACCACGTCTGTTTCCTACTTCCACTTCTGTATCTAGTGCTAGTTCCTCTTTTTTAAATGTCTGAAAATTGCCATGAGTAGATAGTAGTTAATTGCTTGTATTTTAGTTGCAAACTGACATAGTTCAAAGCCAGCTAAAATGTCTATTTCCAAAGTAAATTTCCACATAGTATTTTTTCAACATTTATTCAAGTTCCATAGATGATGCATTCAAATGCAAACTAAATTACATAACTGGCACTCAGAATATTAGTATCAACTGCCACAAAATTAGTATCAAATCAGGTGGAATAAAAACTGAAAACTGCTAGGTTGAACTTCAAAATATGTCTATTTTAAACAATCTATGAAAAAGAAACGAGTAGCGAAATGTATGCAAAGTACAGTCACAAATTATTAGATAATTGCAACCATAACAGATCATATTAAGACAACACATGACACTCACTGTTGGGTTGATATAAGGAGTGGGTTCCCAAGTTGGAGGGAGATTCGGTGGGGTATTCCAAGTAGATTGACAGTTGTGATCAATGAAGGCTGTATTCTGAACTTCTGCATGGCATGGAAAACTATTGTGGTAGTTCATATTTTCTATAATTCGGAGGAAAGCAAAGTTTATGATATTGGTCAACCAATTGTACACTTCATGCTATTACTTGTCTTCATACTTGAAAAAAGTTGTTTGCAACAGTCTTTGATTATTTCCTGTATCTTGTTTTTTTTGGGGGGGAGGTTGTTGAAGTTTAGCTGGAAAGAACAAGGGGTGCTAAGCAAGAGTATAGTTGGACCTACGGGGGAACGTCATCATCTGCTGACAGGAGTCCAAGTAGAACTCTACCAAGTAAGTACTATGGCTACCCAGGTCACAGCAATCAGCTTGCCAAACAGACAAGGGAGGGCAGGATGCAAAGCATGTACAAAAACTGGGATGATACATAGAAACTATCCATGAATGTCTGAAGCTACTCACTATAACAATGACAACTCCTAGGCCAAGTGTGCTTCCTCTCATATATAAATGCTTATAGATCTCTGGATCTCACCTTCTGGAAAACCATTGTATTCATTCATTTCTACTGGACAGTACATGCTAGTAAACTGGCCATCACAAGATGCATTCCAATCAATGAAGCTGTAACAATATAAAGTAAAGCCTGGTTTCAGAAACAGTAATAAAAGCCTTCATCAGTTATGAAAAAAATACTTGCAGTGTCATAAAATGGAATTATTTTTTAAGCAAAATATGTTTGAAAAGGGGGGGAGGGCACTTACCCATTGTGTAATGAAGGGTTCTCCTGAATCATGCACGATATGTTGTTCTCAAGGTTGTAGTTCACACTATTAGCCAGGCAGACAGATTGAGGTGGCCACAGATCTCCTCTTGGATAGAGACCTAGAAAGGCAAGTACAAAAACTAGGAGTATATGGGGAAACCCAAAGACATTTTAAAGAAATTAGTTGAAGTAATAAAAGCATTATTGAGGTTGTAACACTCCTGAACAACACAATGATACATAGAGCCCTATATATATCAGTCAAGCAGCAATATCAATAATGCAATTTCATTTTACTGACCTTTATTTTTATCTGAATCTACAGTTATATCAGTGAAGTTAGGGCACAGATTCTCTGGATACTGGGTGACACTATTCATATCCCTGCTAAAGACAAATTATAAACAATTTATTTTATATCTGGAACAATCAATTATAGTTGTCACAGTATGAAGGATATATATGCCATCAAGTGATTCTCTGCATGGGTGATACTTCTGATATCCACTTCATTTCAGCAAGGAAAACACACTCCACATACACAAGAATGCATAACCAGGCAGATATTAGATGTATAAACTAGACTAAACATTTAATCGGAAGGAGGAGTCACTGTTTTATCTTTACAATTAATTGTTTACTAGAAATAGAAAATATTGGGTTCCATCTTCTCTATTGGGTCCCACTTTCTCTATTGATTTTTTGCATAATATACCAAAGAAGAAAACACTAAATACAGGTTGAGTATCCCTTATCTGAAATGCTTAGGACCAGAAGTGTTTGGGATTTTGGATTTTTTGGATTCTGGAATATCTGTATTTGCGTATACATGCATAAGTGAGTTTGGGACTGAAGGGAGTCAAACTACTTTACAGAAAAAGCTGATTATTAAAACCTTTACCTGGTGTTGCAGATGTTGTGAGACAAGTTTAATGTGATGGGTGCTTCAGCTTGAAAATCACTGCATGAAATCGTTTCCCCTACAAACAACAAATCAGACTTAACATGTATATTTGCATTAAAGTCAAGTTTAATAGTTCATTAATCACCAGGGCTATATGCAGTCTGGTGTACAATCAGAGTGATCTTATCACAGAGTTTTCTTGGGAAGATTCTTTCAGAAGGCGTTTGCCATTGCTTTCCTCTAAGGCTGAGAGAGTGTGACTTGACCTGAGAGTCAAACCACTATAACCTAATAGCTCTCAAACTTGCAAACATGTTTGTTTTTTAAGGTGCCACATACAACCTTAAAAGAAATGAACATATTTTAGCTGCAACAGGGGAATCCTAAAGAAGAGGGAGCCAAGGAACTAGGACTCAACTCCTTGAGGTTTCTACCTTCAACAAAGATAAAACATTTTCAATGGGACTACATTGGGCAGATTTTATCTATACAGCACCTAAAGGTTTTTTTTCCCCAGATGCAACAGTCCACAGGCTCTTTGAAAAGTTAATTTTTTCTGCTTAAGAAAGGGGTAGGTAGCTTCACCCAGGACAGAAACATCCTGGATCTCAAAGGAAGTTACTTTTTCTGTTGTTGGAGTTAACATTTTCTTGCCCAAATTTTATTACCCTTTGTCTCCCAGTGCCCACATGGCCAAAGTGGGGAGTGGCTCCTGCTTGCATTGATATTCTTCCAGACCATCTTAACTGACAGCAACAAAAACATCTTAAAATGTAGGCCTGTGATTCTAACACTGTCATTTCCCCCACCCCCTTCCCCTTCTGCTGTATGATTTTTAACACCTTTGCCTGATCAGTGGAGCTTTGAAACCTCACATGATTTATTTTCTGCCATTTTGCGTTGGTATATAGATTTTTGTGGATTTTGGATGCTGTTGTATTTTGCTTTATGGCCAACACAGCTACCCCTAGATATGTTTTATTTGTAAATGATAGTAACATTGGTTCAACCAATGAGATTCACAATTAACTTCTGGGGTATGCCTCAGCTCTGTAGCATATATACATATTCCCTATACAATATTCAGGCAATTTCCCAACACTGAAATATGACAACATAGTTAACATAGAAGATTAAGTAGAAAAATTCTTGTTATCCAATTAAAATATTTAAAGACTTTGGAAAATATTTTGTGATACCCAGTAGTTCTTATGCATACAGTAGGGCCTCATTATCCATAGGCTTTAAGCATCTGCAGACAGCAAGCCTCCATTGTCCCCAATGGCAGCATGTGCACGCAGCCGTGCCACCATTAGGGACAGCAGGACTTTAGGTAAGCCCCCATTGTAAGGGGAGTTACCTGAAGTTCCATTGTCCTTAATGGTGGTGTGGCCACAGGCACACACCACCATGGGGGACAATGGGACTTGAGGTCCTGTGGTTTTTGGTATCTGCAGGTGGAAGGGTCTGGAATAGGTACCCCAAAGATACCAAGGCCCTACTGTAATTTTTATAATTTTAGGTTTTAAAACATGGTCCTTATGAAATATAGTTGGTATGTGCAGTGGTGCTTTACAAGAAGCAAACAGAGATGAACACCCAGACACAGACGACCAGTTCCACTTACTTGAAGGAAGGAAGTGTCTGCTGGGAATCATTGGCTTTTTATCCCCATCAGAACTACTGGTGCTGCTCCAGCTCCCCCAGCTGCCCCGACTGGCACGTACACCCCCAGAAGAGCTTCCACAGTCTGAGCTTGAATCTGAACAAAACCTTTCCAGGCACTTCTTTTTGGGCCACTGGTAGAAACTTTCTAGTGGAGAAATTGAGGGGAAATAGAGAGGAAATTGTTAACAAAATGAAACCATATGAGTCCTGTCAATTTATTATGGCTAGCAGGCAAACATACATTTGCAACGACACTGGACATTCTATTATATTCTTATTTTTATTTTTTATTTCCAAGTTGAGAGCATTTTCACAGTAGCTAACTGGATGGGATAAGACAGAACTCATTTCTAATTGCTCTTTTTTGTGTGATTTTCAAGCCAGAACAGACAGATACCACAACTTGGAATAGTTACTTTTTGGACTACAGTTTGCAGCACACACATATATGGGAATTCAAGTCCAAAAAAAGTACCTATTTCAGTTTCCTAGATGTACTTACATCTCAAGAGCTTGACTGACTGTGCACTTTAACTTGCACTGCACAAATAGTCCTCACCAGGTGAAAATGTGCATTCCCAAAAAAGGGCATAGAGCAAGTACAAAGTAAGGGCCTTATCACACGGGGTCCCAAGCAGAAGGTATCCAAAGGCAATCCAAAGCTAAAACGTTTTTCCTTTCCTTGTGTCCACACAATATCCAAAGGCAATCCAAAGCTGACACGTATTTCACCCACTTGATCCGAAGTCAAAGGGGATCTTTTGACATTCGGATTTTTGTGGATGCACCAAGCGAGGCGCGGGAGGGAGCCTCCGCCTGCACCTCCTCCGCGGCCAGAGCCGCCTCTCCGCCGGTGCCTTGGGCCGGCTGGAGGGCTGGCAAGTGCGGAGGGAGGGTGAGGCGTGGGAAGGGGCCTCCGCCGCCGCCTCCTCCACGGCCAGAGCCGCCACGCGGGAAGGAGCCGCCGCCGCCGCCGCCTCCTGTGCCGGAGGGAGGGCGAGGCGCGGGAAGGAGCCGCCGCCGCCGCCTCCTCCGCGGCCAGAGCCGCCTCTCCGCCGGTGCTGGCTGGAAGGCTGGCAAGTGCGGAGGGAGGGCGAGGCGTGGGAGGGAGCCTCCACCGCCGCCCCCTCCGAGGCCCCAAATATTGCGCAATGGCCGCGCCGCAGCCTTCTGAAACATTGCGCTATGGCCGTGCAAGCGAAACGGAATCTGTCTAGTTCACTTTGCCTTCGCTTATACTTCGCTTGCTGGCCAGTGTTTGATAAGGTCCTCTAAGTAAGATAAAGGCAGTCCCTTGACATGAATGTCTATTCGTAACCAACTGTAGGGGGCAGTGCTCATCTCCATTACTAAGCCAGAAGAGCCAGCATTTTCCGAGGACTGCTCTGGTGATCATGTGGCCAGTATGACTGCACCAAATGCTGTTACCTTCCCACCGAAGCAGTACCTATTTATCTACTTGCATTTGCATACTTTCAGACTGCTAGGCTGGCAGAAGCTGGGACTAGTGACAGAAGCTCACCCCATCATGCAGCATTCAGGCCTCAAACTGCTGACCTTCCAATCTTCCGATCGTCAGAATTGGCCTCTTAATCCCTAAGCTTTATATATAGTACAAAGTCCTTGCCTTTAAATGATGTCTGGCTACGTACCTGCTTCCTTCTGTTTAGACAAATCCATTTTCTCATCTCCTTTACAAGTTTCCCCATTGCTCTGAGTGCACCAATTTCTTATGTTAATGTTAGTTCTAAGTTCTGGTCTTTCAAATTCACTGCATACATGCTTCAGTTCTGTCTGTTCTGGAACCCTAGAACAGACCAACACATACAAGATATTATTTTCTTTTTCAATCATGATATATTTTAAATAGGAGGTATGAAAACAACTGATATGTTTATCATTAAAAGAAGGAAGGCTCTCACAGGGTTTTTCTCACAGTCAGTCTCAGAGAGTTGCTAATGCCACTTCTAATTCTTTTAGGGATAATAATGAAATCAACAAAAAAAGAATCGCATGCATCAGGATTTGTCTCCTCCAAATAAGACTTCTTCTGTCTGTGGAAATCTTCTAATCCAGCTGCTTTTTCCTCCCCCTGCTTTACCTGTGTCCCTCCTAATCCACTCTGGCAGTAGAAACTGAGGTCAACAAAACCTCAGAAGCCTTCTGAGAAAAAATTCACAACTGGCAGACACATACTCTGGACATAGCACAATACATTTTAATTAGTACAAATATTACAGGGCTTCCTGTAATAAAAGATTGGCACAGATAGGGGAAACAATACATACCGTGCAGATATATTAATATGTTTCTTCTTATTTTTTCTGTTTGTTCTATGTCGAATCCAAGTTGTATTTGGTAAGTGCCCTTCTCTTTTCTCCTGAGATCTGCTTTTCTGTTGACTATCTTCCTGCTGAAAGTAAAAACAAGCCTTGGTCATACAAGACATGTACTCAATGCCCCCTTCAAGTAGAACAACATTTATGTTGGGAATGAGGCAGTCTAATGCTGCCCAATTACTTCCACTGTAAAACTTCCATTGCTGGTTTACCATGATATCTGAACTCAGTCATCTGCCCTGTCACTCCCATGACAGCAGAAAGAAATAATCCTAAGAAAGAGATGGCTCTCTAGATATTGTTGGGACCAACTCTTGTCACACCTAGCTAACACTCACAGTGGCAAGGCAATATAGAAGTTGCAGTGCAATACCATGAGGAGGCACAAGTAATTAACTCTGCACTGTGGGCCATGTTCAGACACTATGGCAAATGAAGGTTTGGAAGGTGCATTATTTTATTCAGCCAGTCTGGATCATGGCAGAATCAACAGAACAATATGCATACCAGCACACTGTTTCCAAAAGGCAGAAATTCTACAGAGTCATTCTAAGCAAGTATGCTTAAAACCATATGTGTGAACCCAATCATTCGATCACTTCATTTATATCCTGCCTTTCTCCCAAGAATAGGACTGAAGGAAAAATTAACAGTCTGGTAGTGTTTAATGTCACAGCACTGTAGTTAAAAGGTAAAGTTATTCCCCATTGACAAGGTTGTCGTGTCCGACTGTAGGGGGTGGTGCTCATCTACATTACTAAGCTGAAGAGCCAGCATTGTGGAAGACTACTCTGTGATCATGTGGCCAGCATGATTGCACAGAATGCTGTTTACCTTCCCACTGAAGTGGTACCTATTCATCAACTTGCATTTGCAAGCTTTCAAACTGCTAGGTTGGTAGAAGCTGGACTAGTGACAGGAGCTCACCCCATCATGCAGTACTTGGGCCTCGATCTGCCAACCTGCCAACCTTGTAATCAATAGAGTCAGCATCTTAACTGCTTGAGCCACTGCATCACTGCATTCTAGTTAGGAAAATAATAGTCAAGTGTAATTTGAGCCACTCTTAAGGACTGGTAAGTAGCCATTGCTGAAGTACAAAAATGTTTCATTCTCGTCACCCTTCCTATTTCTTGTTTCCTCAACTAAACACCACAGAGACATAAAAACTTGAAATCCAAGGAACAATGCTCTATACAGTTTTTGCTGGATTAAAACCAGAACCACCTGTCAGATTTATGACCAGTTCATTTATAAGCCCACCAACTATAAATCATGCCTTTCTTCACTTTTTTTCCTGGCCTCACCTGAACTGCTGTTCTCATAAAGAACAAAGTTGCCTGAAAAGTTTTTTCAGCTTTAAATTATGACATGTACTTGGACTCTAAACCCAGTATCAGAAAGCCAAATTCACATTCTACTGTATTTTTCGCGATATAAGATGCTCCGTCATATAAGACGCACCCAATTTTAAAGGAGGAAAATCTAGGAAAAAAAGATTCTTAACCAAATACTGTAGTAAAATATTTGATATCAACTGTATAAAGTTAACAGCAGTTTAAGAACAATTTTAAGTTGTAAATATAAGTTTAATCCAGCAGCAGGGCCAGGTGTTGCACGAATTCCCTGCCCAGCTTTCTTGCAAGTCTCCTGTCACCTTATGGCGACGCCATGAATTTCTTAGGGTTTTCTTAGGCAAGGAAG